>WUAM01000098.1:798-130362 GCA_024336885.1 Actenoides hombroni | reverse complement strand
CAGCTTTGTAATAACACACGGGAATGAATTTCACAGGCTAAATATGCGTTTCATTTGATTTAATTTCATGTATGTTTAAAATGAAAATGATGTGTTCTTTGTTTTCAAGTCCTATGTTATATTAGGGAAAATAGGCTTTGTTGTAACGAGCTTCTTTATCAGAGGCTATTTAATATTCCTCATATTATTAATTTATTCTTTAAACAACTCCTAGACTTGAGGGGGTTTTTTCCTGATATGGAAGAATTTCTGTGCTTTTCACCATTTGCATTGTCTTCTCCCAGGCTGCATTTTGCTGTTACCTTTCTTAAGCAGGTGCAACTAAAATCAAACGTCTCAGTATTATTTATGCTTCTAAAAAACAAGATTCCTGCACAACTTTTGGTTGGGAAGAAACATATATTTATGGCTGCTTTCTTCTAAATAGGCAGTGATAGTCTTTGGCAAATTTTGAAACAGAGGTGGTGGAAGTATGTTTTCCTGGGACTGGCTGATGTTGAAGCCAATTACATGATTGTAAAAGCCTACCAATACACGACCCTCACAAGTGTGCAGGTAAGGACCAATCTTTCTTTTTGAAATGTTGCTTTTATTACAGCTTTGGGCTGGTTTCTGAAGTGAGATTCATAGGACAGACATGGAAGAGATTTAAGCCTGAGAAAGCTTTGAAGTCTCTAGTTGATAAAGGGAAGAGCATCCAGCATCATGAATAACATTTCCAGGAAGCAGAGAAAATTGGCTGATGTTACCCAGTGCCAGCTCTGAAGTTGAAGCTAATTATTTTTATAGAAAGCACTTGTAAGAGTTTGCTGACAGCCATTCCTTTTTTTCTCCTGATGCAAAATAAAGATTTATGACCAGCGAACACTCACTCTGCACAGGCTCTTGCTGATGGGAGTGAGGTAGATCCCTTGCCTAGTCCTAGAAGCTGTGGGAGGTGTTGTTAGATGTAACCCTATATGTGAGGACGTACTGATAGTTTGTTGATGTTACTGACCATGCAGTGAGGGACCAACCCTATGGCATTTGGATGTGGCACTCTCTGGAAGAGATGTCAGTGTGCCAGGCTCCTGAAGTGACAGTCGATATCCTTGGCAATGCCAGTGCTTGGTGCTATGTCTCTGCACTAGGATAAATCTTGTGTTTTGAAATAGCTCTACAAGCAGGAGGGCTAAGGCTGGGCTTTCTTTGTCACCCAATGCAGACATAAGCTGCTGGAAGAGTTAGTGCCTTCCTTCTGCTTCCAACTGCATGCTCCTGAGCTTGCACAGCCCAATCGTTTGAGCAAACTGGCTCAGGGCACTAAGTGAAGTCAGAATAAATCCTGCCTTTTGCTGGGCACACCCAGGTTTAGTTTCACAGCTGCTGCTGGAACAAAGGAGGGGACGGTGTAGAAGTAAGGGAGGAGTGTGTCTGGGGCTGTGCCAGCCTGTGCCTGTTCTTACCGGTGGTGGACCTGTGGCTGGGGTCATGGCCTCACTGACCTGAACAAAAAAATAATGTGCTGCACAGAATTGGCTGTTGGTTGGAAAAGGAGTGTTTAGGTGTCAGTGTTTTACAGAGTCAAAGTAACAAGGGTTAATATTTAAAAGAATTACCTGTAAAGCAATAAACCTTTGTGGTCTGGGCTCCCTTTAGAGAACTGCAGTAACTTTTCTTTGCACTGCTAAAGACCAGTAACATGTGCTTGATGGATTATTATTACCACATTTCTACTTCATACTTATGTGTTCTGACTCATTAGGCCTTCAGTTTCCTTACAAATAATGCCTAAGAATCAAAGCTTTAAGATTGACACGTTTCAGTCTCAAGATAAGCTGATAATTGAGACACTGTTTGATCATGTACTATATAGCTGAAAAAGCCAGGACTTTGATCGAAGTTCTTACAAGTCGTAAAGCTATTCCCATAATTTCTTTCATAGAGATTAAGAAAGAATATAGTAGGTTGTCATGTCCTGTTGCCCAGCTCAAGAATTTGCTGAACCTTTTCCCCACATGGTAACCTTCAGATCGATGCTGCTTTGTGTCAGTTCAGTAATTTGCTGTAGTTGCAAAAAAAAAAAAAAAAAAGTAATTTAAAAAATGCAATGCCAGAGTATATAGACTATATATTCCCAAATACAGGGTAATAGCTGTTAAGATGTTGGTTGGCTGGAGCTTCAGCTCAGTCCTGTGAAACTTATCTTCAAAGATACGTTTTCTCAACTCAGCAAGGAACTTCCATGTATTTTCTCACACGTGCACGCAAAAGCAGAACTTACTTTCCTTTAATTATTGAATACCAGCACTGAGCGGAAGAGGTTGGGAGATTTTTAAGGAGATAACATTGGGATGGCAGCTCTGATTTCTCTGTAAATAAAGACTGGTTCACAGCTGAACTCTTTTTGTTCATCTGTGGCTGCAGCAATGCCAGGGAGACTTCTTGCTGACGATGTCCTTCTGTCTTGTGGGAGGACTTGAGCATGCTACCGTTTGACCACATATTTCACAGCAAAAACCAAGCAGTGTAGCTGTGGTTTCATGTTGTTAACGTGGTGTTTGGCACACTTAGCATTTGCTGTGTAGATAATTTGAGTGGAGGCATTTTATAGGCAGCTATTGACAGCATATCAGCTGATGGAAAAGTTAACCTCAATAGGAGAAAATGCAGGATGAGCCCGTGGGGCTCAGCTGGAGGCTGTCCTAAGGGAGCTTTGGAGGGGAGCGAGCAGGGTGAGCTGTTGAGCTTTCTTGCTCACAAAGCTGTCTGGAGCTGGCAATTATAAGCAAACCAGTGACCTCCAACAGTCTATGATAATTTATTAACCACATATTAAAACATCATTTAATAATTTACTCGCCCTGCCTTTAAAACCTATAAACAGTGTGGCCAAAGCCTGGCTTGAGTAAAAACATTTGTAAATCAAATCAACAGGTTATCTATTTTTTCCCTTGTGAAAATGCAGGCTAGAATTGAGTAAGATTAGAGTTAGCTGATGCTCTACTGGCACCAGTAATCAGTACCGCAGTACTGCTGTAAATGCCATAAAACTTGAATAAATAAACTTTATTCTTTTAAATGGTTCCATTGGCACAATTCATTGAGATATTACATGTGCTTTGCACCTCTTTGATCTTGATCCTGTACGGAAGAGAGCATTTTCCACCAATGAGCTCTCTAACATAGTAGATGAAAGGAAGGCAAGATGCAGCATTTGGAAATCAGATTTCTTCTGTCTGTAATTGAGGGTAATTGTCCCCTGGAACAGATTACCAGGGTGTGTTCTTCATCATTTGGTGCCTCTGTGTCCCTGGCTGCAAGTCCTCTAACCAGGATGAGGTAGCTCTACAGAATGTTACTGGTCTGGAAGCAGCAATTGCCCATCTGGTGTTACTGAAAGAGCTTCTGGCTCATTATGTACTATTCCCATGCATCTTAATTAAGAAATTTCTTTTTTAAACTTTTTTCTTTTCTGCCTGGAAGTTGGAAAGCTACATGGTAGCATCTCAATTAACAAGGAAGTGAAAGCTTTCTTACTAGTAGAAGAGATGCCTACTACCAAGGGGATCAAAATTTTGGTTTCTAATGTTGTTTCTTGTTTGATAGTAGTCAAAACAGTCAAATTTAGTGGAAATGTTAGAAATTTTTTTCCTTAGCCTAGTATAAAGGTGAGAGAGAGAGGAAAGGGGCTGTGACTAGATGAGAAATACCATGGTGTAAATTTCTAGTAGAGCAAAGTTGTATTGAAACAGATGGTATCTATTAGTACTTGTGTGGCTGTAATGTCTCATAATACAGCCGAGGCAAGTGCTTTTGCACTTTACAGACTTTATAAACTGGACAAACTGGAGGCAATCCAAGTAGAGAAGACTGTAGTAACTTAATCTGTGGTAACTCCCCTTAATGCTGTGCTTTTAAGACTTTAATACATGTAGTTATGGACAAGTAAAACCAGATACATCATGAAAGTCTCACAAGTTTGGATAAAACCCTTGGGGACAATGGCTGAGCTAACGGATGCCAGCAGAAAAGATGACTGCAATGGTGTACTTAAGCAGGCAGAGGTTAGCAGTAAACGTTAAGGACTCGGGGCTCTTGTCTTCATTGTAATGATTATGCCCTGGTCCTATTAACCTGGACATAATACTTTGTAGGGACTTCAGGAGGCCAAGTTTTAATGGTTGATATTTGAGAGTAATTTGTGAGCGGTCTTTGGAAAGCTGCCTGTATGTTCTTCTGTAGATTGTTCCCTTATATATTTTCGTGGCACTCTAGTGAGGTGAGCCAGAAAATACACTTTTTTTTTTACCTTCAGACAAATTCAGAAACAAAGTCTATTTTGTTGAAGTAAATATAAAACAAGTTATTAGCTCAATGTTCTTGGTATTATTTGATTATTCTTGAACATTATGCCCATCTTATGCTGCAGTGTATTTTTCTCTATTAAGTACACAGCTCACTCTTGATATTTTATGTAATAAAGGAGTATGTGTAGAGGATTGGTGGGTCTAACAACAAGGTAAAGATATGTAGGATTCTAGGAATGTACAGAGATAATAAAGAAAGGCAAGAGAAGTCAGTGTCACTGATTGTCATGGAGTGCAGACATCCTTGAACCATACCTGTTCAGTCTGCTCAGGGCAATGTTTGCAAACACACCTGAGGTGCTTTGAAACTCCAGCTGCCTTGGGTGTCTCTGTTGCTAGGACATGTGTGAATTAAGAGTGGGTTACCTGCTTCTGACTAGTTTAGAGTCAACTCTAACACAGTAATGAAAATGCATTGGTGGCTTGTATGTGCTTTTGTGGGAGGCTGGAAGATTGGGAAGGTAACTTTACGAAAACTGTTCTTCCCTTTCTGTCTTCCTTCTACCATTTTGCACATGGCTTCCATTGCAGGTAGCTATTGTATTTTTATTTTTTTTAATAGGATCTAGTTGGAGAAATAAAAAATAAAAACCAAAACTGCAGGATCAGATTCTTGTCCTAGTCACTTCAATATAAAATCAGATTACTTGTGTCCTTCAATAGTCCTAGGTTTTTCCTTTGTGTACATGGAGCCCTAAATTCTACTTACATATTTGAGGAGGAGTGAAAAGACAAACTAGACAAAATGTTGGTGAAACACCTCCTTATATTGGTGTCATGGGGAGCAATGCAGTTACAGAGCAACATCCAAGCATTCGTTTGTGGAGCTGCAAAGTTTGATTAGATCCACCATGAGAAGAGTTTCTAGGTCAGTGCCTTCCTAACAGGAGAGAATGGCCCCCTGCCGCAGCTCCTCCTTTACGTGCAAAATGCTTTTAATGGTAACATATGGTTCTGACCCTTCCTTTATATGAGTCCACTGGGGTTGCTTTCATTAACATCTGATAGAGATGGGAAGTAAGATCCTGCACATTTACTTTCAGGATAGATCAGTCCAGATTTGGGGTGAGTTTCTAATTCAGACCTGTTCTCTGTACACGCAGCTGCTGGACTGCTTCGGGATTCCTGTGCTGATGGCTTTGTCGTGGTTCCTTCTTCGTGCAAGATACAGGCTGATCCATTTTCTTGCTGTTGCTGTCTGTTTGCTGGGTGTAGGAACAATGGTGGGTGCAGACATTATGGCAGGGAGGCAGGACAGCGAAGGTAAGGAGTCTGTTATCAGGGTGGGGGGAGAGCGGAAAGATGGTTCCCATGATGGTCTAACTTGTAAAGGAGAAAAAAGAGCAAATGCAGGGGAAGTGGTTATACTTTTACTTTAAAAGAAAGAAGAAGACATGCTGCCATCTGTATTTCTTGTCCAAGAAGATAGTGGCTGAGGAGATGCTGATTTTATAGAGAGCTGTGGGATTTCTTTGCTTGTAGCTTTGGATTATTTCTTCCACCTTAAAAGATGAAACACTTGTGTTAAGCTTAAATTTTGCTGCTGTTCGTTAGACCTGATGAAAGGCATCATTCTTGAAAGCTTCTTCACTTTGACTAATCATGTTAGATGGTCTAATAAGAGATGCTGCCTCTCTCTACAAACCTAGCCTTGCTTACCTGGTATCAGCCTGCTGGCAGCCAGACTTCTCTGATTTGCTGGCTCTGTGAGCACAAAGAGCAAATAAGTTACTCAACAGCATCTGGCTTCTCAGAGTTATCTGTGGCAGACCCATCAGAAATGGTCCACATATCCCCAAGGCCCACAGGTTACAGCTGGGAAACTAGAGTGTTACTACGAGAGAACAAGAGAAGACATGGGTGGGCTGCTGGGATTCCTGTGACCTCCAAGAGGGAGGCTGCTCTCTGGGGACCAGAATCATGCCAGGTGCATATAAGGGCAGGTCTTTCTCCTCTCTCTGAGAGATGCCTAAGTCAACCCCCATCATAGCAATCTTACTTTGAATAAGAACCTTGAATTTTCAGAGCCAGAGGGTATGAGGTGAGGTAAATTTGAGGGCATTGCCTTCATCAGGCAGCCCACAGATAAGCCTGTGTGGTGGGTTATTTTAGGGCCTTACTGTAAGTAAGGCATCAAGACAAACTGAGGTTTAGGTTTAATGCTCTATTTTACAAACATCTTGGTCTTGATGGAGAAGAATCTTTCCTTGAGACTTTAAAACAGTTGTGCCTTATTTACTGACCTGGGTATCCATGCTACTGTTTAACCTCCTATTTCAGACATGTTTTCTTAGTGATTGCCAACTGGCTCAAGGAGGGAAGTCTTAAATCAATTCAAAGGTTTAAACAACGGTGATCCTCTTGCTATTTAGCTGATGCATAATGACATTTACTTGATGAGTGATTGTATCACAGGGAGTCCCATTTGCACAGTATAAATAAATCACAGCAGGACACATGATACCACCCATCTGCAGTGCCCACTTAAGATCTGTCAGAAACATGAAGCTGAGTCCAGGTCCCAGTGAAATCGATAAACTGATTTTAGCAAGACTTGAATCAGGCCATACTGCAGAAGCAGGGGCAATATTCTGAAAGGTGGGGAGCATCTCTATCTGGGAATTTTCCTAAGTCCTTACAGTGCCTAAGGTCAGAAGTAGTAGAATTGGACCAGAATTGACTACAGCAGTGCCTTGAGCAGAATTAAATTTAAATGCCAAGTTGAATGCACATTGCAGGCTATGCAGGCTGAGGTGAGCAGATAGGACAATCCCTGCTTGACACCAAGCCACTCATCTGCACACACAGGAGACATTTCCTTTCCCCTTAACCTGGAAGGTGCTAGGAAGATTGAGATGTTAGAGATAAATTTGCTTGTCTTTTTAAGGAAAGTTTGAAAGTGTTTGCAGCATTACCCTTATTGTGGATTAATATTTCTGTACAGGTAGTGACGTGGTGATTGGAGATGTCTTAGTGCTTCTTGGTGCTTCTTTGTATGCCATTTCTAATGTGAGTGAGGAATACATTGTGAAAAATCTGAGCAGAGTGGAGTTTCTAGGAATGGTGGGCTTGTTTGGGACTATTATCAGCGGTCTACAGCTGTAAGGATCTAATATTTATTTTAAAACTAATTAAGAATATTCTACAGATTATTATTTTTCTACCATGAAATTATGATGTTTGTATTAAATTAATTGTTATGTCTACATTTGGCCTATATGGGAGTCCTTCCACTTGAATTTTATTTTTATTGCTGATCAGCATCCATTTTATATCCTTTTTACTTGCGCTGCTCTCATTACAGCAATTCTAAAGCTGAAATACTGCAATTGAACATATACATGATACTTGGTTATATATTTGATTTTGTTGATCTTCATGAAGGCACTCCATATGCTGAGGACTGTTCACAGGAATGTGTTTCTTAATGGGTTTTCTCTGTGGAAAAGTTCAGGAGAACATTATTAGCAGGAGGTCTTCCATATTAAACTTCATTTTAAAATGAAGCCATGTATATTCTTACAAATAACCATATTAGAGTAACAGACCACATGCACTTATATCTATCTATTGAAATTCACGTTCCTCATTTCTCATCAATATAGTTAATAATTTCCTCAAATGGTATATCAAATAAACCTGAATCTCCGAAGGATGAAAAAGCCTGTGAAGAAGGCATAATAATTAAATAAAAGTGCTCTTGACTTTCAGGCACTTTAATTTTCAAGTCTTTTTTCATGCTTCTTAGATGTTGGGAGTTAGTGTTATTCAATAAAATTTCAAATAAAAAAATCAGGGATTATAAATCAAAATGTTTCTTACATATTTTGGTAATTAAGTTCTCTATTTGAATATGATTTAATTTTTTTTCTTTTTTACTGTATTCTATCTTTTCTCTAACTTTAGAGCCATTGTGGAACATAGGGAGATAATGCGAATTCAATGGAACTGGAAAATTGGTATGTGTATGACAAAATGATGTGGATTTTTACAGAACACTGGAAAATGATGGTCATTTGGACTTCGAATGTTGCGGTTTTCATTTCTTTCTCTGGGTGTTAAGCAGCATTTATATTATATTGTCACTTACGTTCTGCAAACTTTTCAGCTCAGCAAAGAGATAAGGTTTGCAGGATTGAACAGTAAAACCTTTGGGCTCAGGTATCATATTTTACATATACATGATATAACTTTTCAAAATGAATTGAAATAAGTAAAAATTAAACGTGTTTAATTATAGGCGTGTTTGATGTTGGAACATCACAGTAACATTCTTTAGTTCTCCTTTCTAAATGAAATACTGGAAAAATGGATTTTGTGACACATTTTGACCTCAACAGAACTGCATGTTACTAAGAAATGTGTCTTTAAATTTCTGCATTCGACTCTTACCTTAACAAGGAAAGAATGAGAACTTTCTTGTGTAGATAACAGTAACTTTTGCAATACAGAATATTCTTGGAAAAGAAGTACTTCTTCAATGTTTTTCCTAAATTTACATTCCCGTACCTTGTAGGAGACTTTACCCTAGAAGATAAGAAATACACAGTTTTAAAACATCTGAAGAATATTGGTGTTCTTTAAAGTCATTATTCTGGGCCTTTAGGAGAAAACTGTCATCTTGTTTTACAGCGTTACTGTTCACAGTCTTTGCCCTCTGTATGTTTGGGCTGTACAGCTTCATGCCAGTCGTGATTAAAGTTACCAGCGCAACCTCGGTCAACCTGGGTATTCTGACTGCGGATCTCTACAGTCTGTTCATTGGGCTTTTCCTCTTTTTCTATAAGGTAGGTGCCTTCATTCTCTCACTGTAGTTTCAGTTACATTTTTACTCTGAAATTATAAATAAAGCATAATGTTCTTAAAAGCCCCACAACAGTTGTTTGGAATTGTATGTTTCTACGGCTTGTATTGTTCATCGTTGGCAGATGTCAATCAGGAGTCATACTTACATTAATTACATAGCATTGCACCATTAGGCAGACAGTGATTTTTAAGCAATTTCACACTTATGGAATATGTTAATGCTAAGAGATAGTAAATAATTTCTCAAGGTGTTCAAATGGTAGAGTTCTTACTGTAAGCTTTATGTGGAACTATATATTAGATTTGGTGCATCTCTCTAAGTGTCCAAAGAGAGGCTTTGAATCTCCATGTCCAGAAAGGCATCTGGTGCCTGAGAGGAGCAGTTTGGCTTAACTTCCAGAAATGAGTATTTTTTTAGATATTTAATCTGCTCATTACCAACATCTTGGGATAAGAATAAGGTTCTCTCAGTGCTACTTTGAAGGAGAGACTAAAGGGACTTGAAAAAAAAAAAAAGCAGATAAATATATTATTCTGTACACTCTCCAAAAGGCAGTTACTTTATCGTGCTCCAAAATATTTTTGGTAGTGTCTATTTGAGCTAAATTACAGTGCTAAAGAGATTTCATTCTGCCCTACACTTTTCATCCAGAATGATTTCTGGGAACCTATCTCATTACAGCAATTGGAGTAATCGAATGTGTTGCTCGGTGACTGGAAGGACTTAGTGAGAAGCTTGTGAACTTTGCTTAAGAACTTAATTTGTATTATTCCATGTGGTTGCTTTCTCTTCAGCACTGTGGAGAGCCAGAAGCTTTTAGGTAGATTTGTTTTTGAAAATGAAGACCAATTTGTTTCACAGCTCTGAGCTCTGTTAATGGTAGGGTCTGACGGCAGCTAGATTTTCCTTTTCAAGAGTCTCTTAGCTCAGCTTTCGTCGTTGTTTTGGCTTCCAAAATTTGCTCAAAGCTACAAAGCATCCATTACAAATGAATGTAGGAAGGTAACCGTACTTGCATTCTAAAAATTTTTAAAATCCTAAGTCACTTCCAAACGTGTTTTGGCACCCAGATAGCTTAACTCAAGAGGTGATTATAAACTTATATTCATAGTAGTAAAGAGGAAGAGGTAAGCAAGAGCTTTGGAAGGCTTATAATAAACTTTTGTTCTTCAGAATTTGTAGGTTATTTTGGGGAGAATTTTTTCTGAGAGCAGATGATCTCAATAACTGTGGGGTATTCTGGCAGCAAACAGGAAAACTGAATTAGAGAAGTCTTTGGGATTGTATTATGAGAGAATTTCAGATATTTATTAAAATAGGAACTTGCATCTATGGTTAGAAACAATGATGTAGCAAAAAGGGGAGCAGTAGTAATGCTTTATCTTTAGTAATCAGAGGATCTGAGATAGCTTAGAAACCAAGAACTGAGAGAGCCTGATTTTGACATGACTTTCAACACAAGACTTAGCAGTAGAAAATCTTATTGACAAGTTAACCGTGTAGTTTCTTTATCTAAGTTAACCTTACAGTTTCCCTACAAGGTGAAGAAACCAGGCAGGACATCTTCTGGATTAAGAAGCATCCTGGACGTAGGAATCTGCAAACAATGATGCAAGGAACCTCTCTGTATTTCCTATTAACAGATAGTATTTCACAGCAAGCCATTGAAGTCTTGGCTGGGCTGCAGAGCAGCGTGTGCCATGGAGACCTCGAAATTGCTGTGGTCTGAGCCTGCTCTGAGACAGAAGCAGCACAAATGTACAGTGGCTATAGCAGGGACCAGGCCCAGGAATTAATGAGGTTTTGACTTGTGCTCAGTTTTTTGCTAATGCACTCAATTTTTCAGCCCCAACCATGTCTGTTTAAGGTTAATTTTGCATACCTGTTTTGATGGGCACTTTTTTTTCCCTTTACTCCGTAATAGAATCTTTGCTGTGCCTGTTCCTAATGAGCTCATTATACCTGTAGTCCCTCAAGAGAAATTTGAAAAGGCCTCCAAATGCTTTTAGAATGTAAACTTCTATAGAAGGGAGTATACTGCAAGTACAGACACTAGATGGAGTTACAGTCCTCTAGTAACACTTAAAGTAGTTTTTAGGCCTGAGAGTGAATATGGTGCTATAAGCTGCAAAGGTATGAATGAAATCAGGGTCTGAAACAGTAAAGTTGCTGTGACATTTGAAAAAAAAAAAAAGCACACACACGCACACCCCTAAATCAAGAAAAACCCCAAACAAACAAAACAAAAAGACCACTGAGCCCTCCCCAGAAATGAAAGGAAGAAAGAGCGTAGGGCTGTTGGAGTGGCATGGTTAAGGTTCACTGGTGTCAGTAGCTACAAATACATAGGCAGGCCTTGAATCACGTGTATGCTACAACAGGTTTGGCACCCTGGCTTGCTGGCTGTGTATCCCCTGATGGAGGAGTTAATTCTGCACAGGATCAGAGAGCCCTACTGCCTCGTATACACTGCAAGAGGGGCTCTGGCAGTTGCTGTGACTGCCCAGTCTCGCCTGCCAGGCACACGTCCTTGCATACAAGCACAGATTTTGCTCATGGACTTAGGTTGCACTCTGGAGAAGTTATGCAGGTGCCTTGATACAGACCCAAGCTCTGTCCATTTGATGGGAATGGGTCAGTCAGGGGTAGGAACATGGATGCTGCTGCTGCCTCCATCAGGTCATCTTCAGAGCTTCTTGTTTCCTCCTGTGCAGAATGAACATTTGAGTCCAAGCTCCTCTAGTCAAACAGCCAACAAGGTGAGGAGAGAGGGCACATATCACAAGGCCTCTATGTTTCAGTCTGCTTTTCCTTTTGCATGGTGCTGTCCAAGAGGTTTCTGGGCTGAGTGACTGCCAGCTAGGAATTGCAGTGCCTTAATTGTAGATGCCTCAGTCTTTTTTGGATTCGAGTCCACTATCTGGGTCCTACCATTCATTTCATCCAGCTCTGCTGCTTGATAAACTAGAACATATTTTTCAAGCATATCTGAAGAAGCTAAGGAGATTAGGGAATATTGGCAGTGGGATATAGGATGTGCAGTGTCCTTCATCCTTCTGTGTTTTGGCAAAGGCAATATGGAGGATTTTAACAAATCTGCTGAAAAAGTGTCCCTGGCTGTGGATAACTCGAACACTTGGTATTATTGAATCTGGTGTTATGAAGTAAGCATTTTTTATTACTTTTTTTGTCAAGGTCAGTGCATCTTGGCAATTGTTGGACTTCTAAAAGGCAAGTGAACAATAGTGAACCAAATACCTGATGTACCTCAGCAGTTCACACTCCTACCTCATGCCATTCTTAACAGAGCATAAATGCCAATTTGTAAAAAGAGCCCAGTTTCCTGCTCTTCAAGGACTTGGTGGGTGTAGAGAGGAAACTGGTTTTGGTCCAGTAATAACATTTATCTAGCCCTGCAGATGGTTAAGATTGCTGTGCAGAGAACCAGCTGCTCTGGTGACTTGCAGTAGGACATTCATCTCTTGCCGGGACCTGAAATATGTGGCTGTGGTGAAACAAAATTCTCTTAGGGGTACAGTGTTTCAGCATTTGCATGTGTAAACAACTATACCATATTTAGTATCACCATATTTGCAGCCATTTGTTCTCTCTGCGAAGGTTCTTGTGCGTAGACTTAAGGCAACTCCCTGTCCAACAGTGTTGAGCATGAGCTGCAGTGGAAACCAACCAGCAGCTTGAGTCTATCTGTGAATGGAGCTGTCGAATTTTGATTTTCAGACCTGAATACAGATCATGGTGGTAATCCTCATGAAAATAATTTTTAGAAGGAAGGGTAGGTTTCTCATTCTTAAAACAAGGCAGCATTGACATGTTTTTACATCAGATGAGACTTAACGCCTCTCTTTCTTCCCTCTGCCAGTTTTCAGTTCTTTATATCCTGTCCTTTGTTATCATCATGGTGGGTTTCATCTTGTATTGTTCCACTCCAACTCGGACGGCAGAACCCACCGCCCTGCCTCAGCCTGGCAGCACTGGCTTGGACAATGCTGCACTAAAGCTCGAGGAGAATGACAGTGAAGCTGCAGCTATAACCGTACAGTTCACAAGAGGAGAAACTGTGGTGGTCAGCACTGATTAAAGAAATGGAAGTATTTCTGAATAAAGCTTTCCTTTTTTTTTTTTTTTTTAAACTGCCAAATTTCCCTCAAATATTAATCTGGAGAAATGTTCTACTGCCAAGGCATATGTCACGCTGTTTTGGTTTTTAATGCACTGGATAGACTTTTAAGGCCAGGTCTTCAATCAGTGAAACTGTATTGATTTACCCTTGCAGAAAATCTGGCCCTTGGAAGAAGACTGAGTAGTATTCATGTGAAGTCTCGGGAAAGTGAGAGATGGTTATTTTCAAATGTTTAATTAACAGCAAGTGCTTGGGGGGAAAAATAAGCTAAAGCAAGCTCCCAGGTCATTAAAAGGAGCAAATATGTTTTATATTGCACTAAGGACCTAAATCTGCAATATGCTGTCTGAGGGCTTCATGGTTTCCACACTTCACTGCCGGGTACCCTCAAACAGCATCTTGCAAAAGCAGTTCAGCTTTTCACAGGATCCAGTTCTGCAACCCCTGTTACGTACATGCACCTGCCACGTGCTGATGGACCTCATTCCTCCACTGGAGGATTTGCTTCTTACATTCCACCCAGATGTTCTTGTCTTCATAGTACTGCACTTCCTGTAGTTGCTGGTGCAGCTACAAATATTTTATTTTGGATATTGCTAGTAAGGGAAGTTTGAATATGTGTTTTTTATAATCCTTTTCTCTCTCAGTGGCCTGTTATTTGGTGCGCTCCCACTAGGTGGAGGAAACAAAGTCGGGCCCTTGCTCTGTTCAGTAAGAAATGAATGGGGTTTTTACTGGATGAAACAGCAAAAGGGTTTGAACTGAAGTTCACTTCTCAGTGAATTTCTTCCCCCAATGGGACACATTTCTATGGAATGATTTGAATAAATTGGCATTTCTTAAAAAAATGGAAACAACTTTTAGCCAATCCTCATTACAACAATAATGACATAATTTCCAAAAGGTTAAGTGCTTTCAGTAGATTCATTGGCAGTTTTCACCCCCCCCTTCATATTTACGATAAATGATTAAAAAATATGAGGCTTCAGTTTTAAACATCAGTAAAACCATACTGGGTTTTTACTTTATTTTGTTGGGGTTGTTTTTGTACAAACCTTCATAGCTCAGGTGTATGAAGTAATAATAAAGTTTTCAGCAGCTGAAGAGTTGGCTCCTGGTTTGTTTATTTTTTTAAGCTAGAATTTCTTTATTGGTTAAAGTTCTATTAATTGTTTTTACTGACCAAATGATTCTTTTAATGGCCGAGTTTTGCCATAAGATGTAAATACGATGTTTTTCTGAAGATACTGGTGATCAAATGATTGACTGTTTTTCTCTGCTCTGGTGTAGCTTATACAAACAAATTCAGCAAAAGTCTTACCTGATTTTATTTAGTGATGGCAAATGAAACGTTCAGCAGATCATACAGCAATGAACATTGCCTTTCCACCCTTCTGTGAATGAGCTAATCAGTGAAGAGAGGCTGATATTTTATGAAAAGCATTTGGGCCCAATTACCTTTTCCTTTACCACTGGATAAGGTTCTGGTCACAGATTAAGACACCTCAACTGCTCCATTTATAGACATCTATACAGCTAAAGCTGAACAAGCAGCTGTAGACCAGGTGGGGTAAGGAAGTCTGATAGTAGTATGTCCTGGTTTGAGTGAGAACAAAACTAATTCTGTTTAGTGATTTCACTTTTCAGCTCAATTCTTCTAACTGCACTGTCTGAAGTTAGCAGCCTGTTTTCCCAGACAGTGTCTGCTTCTAGCAGTGATAACGCCCCATGTTTAGAGTTACTGCCAAGGATTGGTGTGCAGACCAAGGCCACTGCTGGATCTTGTGTACCATGCTTGGGGGTGCAGAAAGTGAAAGGCTGCACCTGGGGGGAGGAGTGGACAGGACAGGTGACCCTAAACTGACCAGTGAGGTACTCAGCCCGTATATGTCATATTCAGTATAAAGGTGAGGGATCATGAGGGTAAAGCTCTTGGCTCTTCCTCTGTTCTTCAATGGCCAGCATCTGAAGAGGACTCTGCCCATTCTGCTTTCGATCCTGATCTGTGTGTTCCTGAATCCAGATCCTGAATCTGGTTCCTGTCTGCTGCTGGGCCCAGTCTGTGACGTTCTCTGTGTCTGCTCCACAGTGTCAGTGGTGATGGTGATGTAATTGCCATCAGAGGGGTTGGCTTGGATACTGGTTTTGTATATATTTGTGTAGATTTCATTTTATTATTTTCATTAAAGCTGGTTTACTTTTCTAATTAATAAGTCTCGCTCCCTCATTCCCTTTCTCTTTCCCTTTGGGAAGGGAGAGGGGTTAATAGAAAGCAGCTGTTACAGCCTAGTAGACTATGCTTACCCTAAACCTTGACCCAGTAGATACCCGAGAGAGTCCATCTGAATGAAGTTGTAGCTCTTCATGCCAAATTTCAGTTGCTTACAATCAAACTAAGTCCCACCCACCGGTACCTGTGTGATTAGTTAACTGTGCAGTAACAAAGCAAACAGCAAGAGAACCCATAGGTCTACAGGTGATTGTTCCAGAACTCTGCACCTATTGGCACACGATGGGATTCAGCTCCTAAATGTAGATACGTATTTTGTGTGAAAAAGCTGCTGAGGTCCACTCAAAAATGCCTCTCTGTGGGGGCATGATTCAGTTGCCCAGGTGTCAGCTGAGACACCCTATGGAGTCTGTGGCATCTCTAAGGCAGATAGGACCCAGGATCTAGAGGAGATCTGCAACCTGGAACCGATTATGGAGGCTGGATGAGGTGCACTAGGATGTCTGAAATGATGCTGTAGCCTATGGTTGAGATTGATGACTGTGCAGGTCCATATGTGATTACTTTAGATGCTTAACCTTTACATAGCTAAAATTGGATGAGATGAATCCCAGATGGGCCCAACCTGCAGTGTGTTCTTTCTGTGGTCCCTGGGTGGCATTTCAGCCTCTCTGTGGTGTTTGCTAAAACAACTGTGTGTATCAGGTGGTTGAGAGAGTGCTTTGGTGTGCCTGCATGTCCCATATGCAGTGCAGCATGAAAATCGGCCTCATTTTATGCACCTCAGGAAAAATAGCAGGACCTTTTGCACAGATGGCGATGTTGAATCACTATGCAACAAAAAGAAAGCACAAGACAGCAGCTGGAGGTACAATAGCAATGCCGTGGAAAGCATGATCATCAAAGGCTGGTGTCAGTAGGTGAAAGCATGACCTTGGAAAATGGAAAAAGTAAATATAAGTTAGCTCTTGAGTTTACAGCATCCCTTCTGATACTTCCCATCGAGAGAAAAGCAGGGGGAGGTTTTTCCTTTGTGCCAAAGCAAGGAATAAAAGAGGTTGTTTAGTGCAGAAACTTGCTAATGTAGCAGCTCCACCACAAGATGATGCTTGGCTGATGTCCCATAGTGCTGGCATGAACAGAAGGGGACATGGCAGTTTCCCCAGGCACAAACCTGGGTATTTTCCATTAGCACCAAGGAACACAAACTTAGAGCATGTTTGGGGTGGACTAAGTGGGTCGAGGCATCTACAATGGTGCAGTTCTGGAGTGGCCTGTGCCTGGGCAATGTGTTTGGAGGGAGCAGAACAAATGCCCAAGACAGGAACCCAAGTCAGTGAGCAACTGAAAGAAACAGATAAAAAGAGAAGCCATCCTATTGCTTCTACTCTTTAGAGAGATTACCTAACCCAAGAACACTTTTTAGTGAGATTTCCATGTGAGAAGTAGCAACCACATTTCTCTGGGATGTTTCAACCCAATTTTCTCATGTTTTTCTCATTGCTTTGTTGTGGTGGGGGTTGCTTCAATCATTTCAAATGAGCAATGAATTAAATGGTAGAGCACGTATTGGAAAACATCAGAAGAACTTATGAGCTTTACTGTGCCAAAAAATAAAGTGCACCTGATTGAAATGTTAATCTACGATATTGCTCTAACTGGGCAATAATGTTGCTAAATTAGATAAGCACTATCTATTGCCTACCTGTCTGGGGCAAAAAATACTACAGCTGTCCATACTTCAGGAATGGCAGTTATGCCACATTATGAATCTGAATGAAAGTAAGGGTAGATCTTTTTACATGTTAAGAAATAGTGCATCCTTGGTGATATTTTCTGAGAATTTGTAGGTATGTTACTCAGGGGTTACATTTTTGAGGAATTGTGAAAGGAAATGGATCACCCCTTGGCTTTTCTTCTAAGTGATCATTGCACAAACAGTTCACTGAAAGCTTTGTGCTTCTTAAACCCAGTAGTATCATCAGGCTGTGTTTAAGGAATATTGACTCTTCGTTGCAGCGGAATCAAGGGGGAAACACCTACATTTGATTATTGAAGTCTGGATGCCATTAAATTTGTAGTGCAAACACAAAAATATTTTAATTATGTGGTTTTCCAATACTATGACAGGACAAAGATCATGCTTGTGGTAGTGTAGTATATTATATTTCTAAATATGGTACTATTTCTAGGCTTGTATTAATTTTCATTTTAATTTGGATACTCGGTCCCCTCCCATGTAGAATGCTCCATTTGAAGGAGGATGGTATTTTATTTTATTCTGTAGAATTAGTGGTATGATCAGTGGTAATATAATGTAGGTTTTATCTGAAAGTACTTAGAAGAATGTATTGACTCAGACTTTGGCTGATCTTCAAAACGCAGGACCATCTTGTGTTGTAGTGTGAGTGCACAGGCAGTAGCTCATCTTCTCAATATATAGACCACTGAAATCAAAATAGTGTAAAACACATGTGAGGTTTAACTATGGATTTGTTCTTCCAAGGCTTTTAAAATTATGACCATAATAGTAGATTGTAATCTGATTTGAGCAAATTGGGCCGGACAGGACTTCTGCAAGGAGAGTGGAGCAGTGTGGGGCAGCATGCCAATTCAGATTCCCCATCACTTACAGTGGGACAGCTTAGGGATTTAGGAGGTTTATATTCTGAACTGGAAACTTTAAAACTTTGTTTCACAGATACAGGCTGTGTTTTAATGTCACACAAAAGATTTTTGTGCCACATTGTCAGCAGCTAACCTGTGTTAATGCCACCAAGAAGGTCTGGAAGGTCTTTCAAGCTTTCAAGCAAGGACAGGTTGATACTTTTTGTCAATTCTTCTGTCAATGACCCTATGCCCTTGCCATATCCATGATGCAAAACCCTCTTTTACCTTGTTGTGAGCCCTCTGCATGCATGGGGCAGGATCTCCTGCGGGATGCTCCTCTGGCAGCCTGGGGTGGTGTCCACTAGACAGTTGTGCACACCTAGTGTTCTGCCTTTCCTCACCCTAAATTCCTACTCCCATCCCTGTGTAGCAGGGCAAAGAAGAGACAAAGCTGACTTGCAGAAGGGCACTGCATCACAAACTGGCACTGTAGTGCAGTCCAGGCTCTGGATAGAACAGGCACTTGAAAACTGACCTTGCAAAATCCTAAGCATGGGGTGCTAGTCCCCTGAACCTGCTCTGCGTGGGACGGGGACCAGATATGCCACCTCTACTTGCTGTCCTGTGAATCAGAAGAAAGTAGGTGCAGATTCTTTAAGAAAAATGCATTGCTTCAGAGCACAAATGACACATGTATTGCTCCTGGGGAAACAAATGTTCAGTTAATGGATCACATATGCCAGATCATCTGGTACTTTGAGACAAGGTGCATAGATGAGTCTTTAACATGTATCTTTTTAACATTGGAATAAGCTGGAGTAAAAATCCAGCTGTCACTTGCATTAAACCTGAGTATCCAAGTGAAAATGTGTGACATAGAGCCTCCCTCCAAGGTTCGGTTATAAGACATCAACATTTATCTGATATCAGAATGTCATGGTGTGTTGGAAAAAGAAAATAGTGCGACAATAATTGAGTGGTGACATTATCTGTGCTATAGTTTCAGAGAGAGGATGAGCTTTTGAACATTAGCTATTTTAAGATTTTTGACCTTTTCTAAGTCGCACATACTCAGTTCTGTACGATGTGATGTCTGGGACAAGCATATCGGTTTTTGTCAGCACCGTTCACTCACACTTTATATATTGTGGGATATTTCATTGTGTTATACGTAGCTGTCTTCTTGAAAATACCTGTTTCAGTCAATTTAGGAAGTTTGGCAGAGTGAAGCTGCACAAGCTACATTATGAGTCATGAACAATTTTGAGCAAGCAGAGATTCCTAAAAATGCAAAGTGAAGAATCCTGGGATTGTCTTGGTCTTTCACCAAAATACAGTCTATTGGCAATTTAAGTATTAGACCTGATGAGAATCTGATGCTAGAGCATTACATTTTTAACTTGAGGCTACACCTAAACCTGCACTCCTCAGACTAACAGCATCTGAGGTTTTGGGGTCTGACCCTCCTGAGCACTTTGCAGCCCCTGGAGGGAGCATTCAGCTCTCCCTTGGAGACGACAATATTTGTTTATTGAGATTTCTTATTTTGAGTGCCCAGTTTCAGGTGAAACCAAGCCAAGTCTAAAGACCTTAATCAATTGCAGAACCCCATTGGTGTCTGTCATAAGGGGCTATCCAAGTCGGAAGTTTTACAATATATATGAGAGATGAAAGACGCACAGAGAGATTTGCTTAGCATCTATATGAAACCCATATCTGGTTCAACAAGATACGTGTGCAGTGGTATCCACAGTGTGCATCCTTCACTCCTCTTCAGATAGAATTTCATTTTTCTCTTGTATAAGAGGATTCAAGACTGAAAATTACAGATTTTATAGAAAAGAGCCAGAAGTAAAAATCTGATTTCTTGTACTACACAGGTCAACACATTGCATCCGATTGCTCAGAATCAAATGTGTAGACTTTAGTTGCAGTGTCTTTTTTAAATCTTCATATTACATTCCCAAAGCAATATTGAATTAATCTCTTCTGGAAGCAATAGAATTGATTTTTTTTCATGAGCTGGCTCTTGGATATAATAAGAGTCAAGACAGAAAGTTATAGTTCTCAGAGCTCTCTGAGGGTATGCAGCTTCCAAGAGCAGGTTCCCATGCCCTTCAAGACTGATGTATTTTTGTTAAGCTACCAGCTGGGAACAGTTGTGATATTTTCATCTTAAATGTATGGCCTGGGGTCAGTATCACCAAACTCAAGCTCATAACATCATCCTATTCATAATAAACTTTATTTGACCAGCTCATCTCCAGCCAGTCTCCCTAGCTGCCAATACCATGAGCAGAGCTTGTGCAGCAAGACAGGAAGATCACTGGGACTACAGGTGAAAGGTGTGTTTTCTTCTCATAAATCACCATGTCAGAGTGTCCAGAGTACTCCAGAAGAACTGCCAATGTATACTGAAATTGTATCACAGACGACTTCCAAAGAAAGCATTAAAAAAGATGGCTAAAAAAATTATAGAGACGTATTATTGTACAAAATGAAAATTTTATGTTTATTTAAAAATGCTAAGATGTTTTTAATAGAAATACCAAAGTTTATTATGCACTAATGGCTGGAAAAAATGCAATATCTCCAGAAGTACAGGTCACTGAAAGTTTATGTAAACAGCAGCTAGTGACAGCAATTGTAGTTCTGCAGGAATATTCTTGATGCTGTGTCAGTCTAGGGCGGTGTTGCTGCTCTTCAGCACCATCTATTGGCACTGTATCTAATTACTTTGATTAGAAGCAGAACTCTGATAGGCAAAAGTGCACTTTTCACAGCACAAAAGTGTAACTTAGTCAATGCATGACCAAGAGGTGATTGGAAATAGGGTAAAAGTGGCAGGAAGAGGACTGCATAAGAGTATGGCTGCTTGCCAATAGTCCAGGAAAGACTGGTTTTGCTTTAAGTCATTATTATTTACTAAACCACATAGCTCATCCATACACAGATCTTTGTAACAAAGTGGGGAATGTTTTAGGGTTTAGCATTAAGCTATTGATCCAATGAAATACCTTTTCCTTGAAAAATTAACCAAAACTGTGACAAAAATTTGAACTGACTGAAAAAGCTCAATTAAGGTACAAAGATGTGATCAACCTCAAACAAGCCACCACTTCATGTTCTGATGTTAATGTGTGTGGCTGCATAGTATTTGTGTCCTCGAAAAGTCGGTGAGTACTTAAAAACCTGTACAGGTACGGGATACTACTGGTATTCTTGCTTTGCTGTACTGTTTGCAGCAGAACTCCTTCAAATCAGTTGTGAGGAGACTGTGATGCTCCTTAAAGCTCAAAAATCTTTGTAATTTGTCTCCCTCTGCCATTAACGTAAGTGCCTGTTGGACTTCCCTGAAGAAATTACTTTCATTTAATGAAGTTTATACATTGCATGTGTTAAAAAAAGAAATCCTGCTGGGTAATCCTATCTCTTGTAACATCTGTAAATTAATTTGTTTCTTGACAGCAAGAATGATTTATAACTCACAGCAAAGCTAAAGTAGCCTGACTAAATTAAGAGGAGCATTCAGGCAGCTGGAATGCAATTACGGCATAAATGCACACGCCGTGTTAATGCGATATTAAGGTTACGAATTCAGTGAAACAGGAATCAGTGAGCGCAAAGATACGGTTCCTTCCTCCCTGCAGTGTTTGTCTAGTTGTCCTAACATGACAAATGTCTGCATTAGCTAGATACAATCTGAGGACTACCTATGGATTTCACGCGTGCATACAGGAGATGGCATCTTATCTCTGTGTTGCACCAGCTCGTGAGAAGATACACGCTCTGTGCTCTGTCAGATTTTACTCTTATCCTGGCTGTTTTCCTTAGTCTAGGGGAGGCGTTTGGCAGGAAGCACGTAGTTGCTCTGTTTGCACAGAAACATGGAGAGGCAGGACAGGGTGCCAGGCACATCTCACCTATCCCTATCCCTTGCAAGAACTGCTGCGGTACTTCTCTTGGGGCATCAGGGAGGATTTGCGGGAGCCCAGCCCTTGGCTAGGATGTGTTGCAGCTGGGGTAGTTTTCTCAGGATCTGTTTCCAGTGGAGTACCTCCTGCCAAAGGTAAGTGTCCTTTGGTCTCTACAAAGAGCATCCACTATGGCAATAGAGCTGTCATGGGCCCTCCCACAGCATTGATCTGTGCTCCAGAAGACAGGGTGAAGGTATGGACCCCAAATCATCTTCACTGCAGTGAAATCTGGATCCAGCCTCACTTTCTGGGGCCCACTTTGAAATACACAGGTGATGAGTTTTCCTGGAAAGGATTTGCCACAGTCAGTGAGGAACCTGTAGCCGGATTTGGAACCACCTCTACCCTCTGTTCTGGTAAGGATCTTGTACAGACAGAAGGTGTCAGGTTGCTACGTAAATCTGTGAGACATTGACTCAGGATGCAAAACACTGTACGAGATGTACGATTCTTGCAGAGCCAGATCACTGGAACAACCTTATGGCTGCATCTGTACTGGTAAATGAAAAAGGCTGGTTTTCTGGACCCTAAGCCAAGGCTGCAGGTTGAACCACAGCTGAGGTCTTGCTTTTGCAAAGAGGAAGGCATTTCCAGCTTCACCACAACTAGCATGTAGAGGGCCACAAGAAACAACAAAACAACACCAAATTTAATCTATGCCTTGTATTTTTATTTTATTTATTTGTTTTTTGTTTGTTTGTTTTCCTTCTGTTTTGCTTGCTACGAATATATTTCTCTGTTTTTCTTGCCCAAATAATATAAAACTCATCTTCTTTGGCAGGTTGGTCTAGCATAAAGGAGAAGGGAACAGGAACAAAAGGAACTTCCCACCAAGGTGCACTTCCTCAAAGATAGGCTTGCAGTAACTTTTTCTGAGAAACTGTGAAACATGATGTAATTTGGCTGGTGCTCACACTCTGGTCTCCTGGAGGTGTGTGGAGAGGAGCCTGCCCAAGGCAGAATGCTGGGGGTGTGGGGGTGGCAGTATGTCCCTGGGTGTTCACCAAAGCCTGAGAAAAGCAGCAGTCTGAACGGGAATGACAGCAGTTGGAGGAGACACAGTGTTTTGTGAGCCCTTTGGCCATTTCAGCACAGTACACATCAGCCACAGCCACGCCACTGTGCCTACAATCAGTGGCTTCATCCTCTTTTCATAGTACTCACATCTTATTTTCTTTGGGCTCTGTGGAAATCCCTGGTGATTCTAAGATGTTAGTTATTATTTTAGGGGTTTCTTTAGTTGTAGAGTCTGAAAAGGTGTGAAAGGTGAGTCATGGTCCACCAGAAGAATGGTTTTATCTCCTGAAACAGAGGATGCATAGATTTATTCTCTACTTCCCATCATCAGGGGCCCCTTTTTGGGAAGCAGGGCTCCAAACGCATAGAGGTTGATCTGGAGGACAAGTCAATGTGCTCCTCCTCCTTCTTTTCCTAGTTTTTATTGTTGAGCTGACATCATATGGTATGGAATATCCCTTTGGTCAGGTTGGGTCAGCTGTCCCTGTCATGTCCCCTCCCAAGATCTTGTCCACCCCATCCTGCTGTGGGAGAATGCTGGAAAACCAGCCTTGGTGCTGTGTGAGTCCTGCCCAGCAGTAGCCACAGCACAGGTGTGTTACCAGCACCTTTCCAGCTCTCAGTGCAAAGCATAGCACTGGGAGGGCTGCTATGGGGAAAACTAACTCCAGCTGAGCCAGACCCATTACAATCTCACAGGCCATGGCAGGCAGCAGGGGGATCTGACAGATGGGTGAAGTCTTCCAGGAGGGTGCTGGGAGGCTGCAGAGGACAGTGAGAGCCCAGTTCAGTTCAGCCTTGTCCATGCTGCCCACCTGGAGTGACCCTTGTCACGCACCAGTTTGGTTTCAGCGTAGACTGACTGATGCACTCCCAAGAGGCTGTCTGGGAGGGAAAAGACCGTTTAGCAACAAGGATGATCAGGACAGCAGGATCCAGGAATCAGTGAGGAAGCTAAAATATTCAAGACTCACTGACTGGCCCTGCACTCAGGTGGTGTGACACAGCTCATGTCCCTACAGCACTCCCTTTCTTAAAGCTGGGGCTTCATGGTTCTGCCTTCCGGGAGAAGCTGATGGTCTGTAATGGTCTTCTACAACTTTGTCTGCAGAATTCCAGCCAGCACAGGCCACTGTTTGCCAGCCTTTATTTTGTTTTCTACATTTCATCCAGTGAAAGCTGTGGCAGAAGTTAGCTTCACCATCAGATAGCTCAGGTGGTGTCAGTGGAGGAGGACCCAGCAATTCTTCTGTGTCTTCAGGTGCAGGTGCACAACATGATCCTGTTTTGACACAGTTTCAGGACACAGAGCAAGGATAAATGTACCAGGCCCACCTCACTCATGCTCCAAGTTCCTTTTATAATGTCCTTTGCTCCCCTCTGCTATGTGCTTTCTGCAATGAATTGTTTGGGTGCCAGGAATGAATCTGCATGTACTTCATCCAGGAACAACCGGTGATGAGTGGTAGTGCTAGTGTGATGACATTCTCTTAAATGTCAAGCCCATGAGCATGTCTGGGCCAGGCTTTCTTTCAGCAAGGTCTATTTTTGTTAGTAGACAGGCCCTGAGTTTACAGAACACACAATCTTCATCCCTTAATGCTGCTCCGTAAAGTCAGTAATGTCCACCACAATGGGCTGCAGTGTTTGGGATGAGGGAGAACCAAGTCACCCAGAGGAGTGAGAGAGGCACTTCAGAGGCTCCAATGAGCTGCTATGATTGCTGCTAACGAAACATAAAAAGTTGCATCAAACACCCATCTGGGTTTTCTGCAGGTGTTTTCGAAAACCCTTGTAATATTGAGGTGTCTGTTGTCTCTCATCTACAGTTCCTCCACAGATATTTTGATTGCTTTTGAGTGACTGCTGGGAAAAAAGATGCTGCATTGAGGGAAGGAGATGATTTGTCTAAGCATGAATGACATTTCAAAACACAAATCAAAAGACAAATGTCCCAAACCAGGGTATTAACCCAACATGAAGATTATGGTCTACTGACAGCTAGCAACTTTTTTGTAAAGAAAAGGGCCTTTCATCTCAGTATTGAATGAGGAGAATTGAAGAACTTCTACCCTTTCTTTCTGTGAAAGAGTACAACTGTCTTGTAGTAGCATTATCAGGCTGCTGGCAGTACTCAGAGTCACATTTGTAACAAACTGAATTAAGATTATTTTAAAGAAGACCTGCAGTTTGCTTTTTAATTTGCTGGTAGTGTTACGGAGTTTTCCACAGGGACTGTCTCAATTTGCTCCAGGTCATTTAACCACCACTCAGCAGAGGTGATGAATCAGAGAAATTGCATTAAATGATCCAATATTCAGCTTTGATTATAATTTGGGGATGCTGCGTTTTGAGCTACTTATTACTGGATCAACGTTTCGCCTCAAGGAAGAATTGCTCTGAGGATTGCGCCCCAAGTCCTCCAGGCAATACTGATGGATTTGTGTCCATGTGGCACGAACCATGTACTGAAACCAAGACTGGTCATGGCCTCAAATGTTAGTGCAGGATAAGTGCTGACCTGTGACCAAATCCTTCAAACTCTTCCCTTAAAAAAGGGAATTAATTTCTCCCAGTAAGGGATTTGTCCTCTGGATGCTTTTGTGGGATGGATTTTCATCACATTCCTAGTTTGATGGATTACTGCTGGCTAAAATGAATTTGTATGAGTTGCTCTCCCCTTTCTGCAATCAAACAAAGCAAGGTTAGTCCTGCCTGACTGGACATATCCTTCTGCAGTGGTTCCTGGCAGCACAGTTTGGCAGGTGGAATGCTGTCCTGGGTTGCCCTGTGGGCACCATCAATGAGGGTCATGGGCATGGTGCCCATCTCTGGCCTCATCTCTTCCCCTTCTGCTGCTGAAGGTCACACAGACAAGGTTTGTTTGCAAGGACACTGTGGTGTGATGAGTCAGTTTGAAATCGCTTAAGCAAAATCTGCAGCAGCCAGCCCTGGGGTTGTGGCCCGCACAGGCAGACCTGAGGCTCACTGACATCCCGGCACAGACACGGTGCTGTTGAACACCTGAACATCCTGTCACTGAGATGTAATCCTGCCTGCTTCAGGGATGCAAAGCTGAATAAATGTTCTTTTCATTACGAAGGATACCCATTCCTGTGCATGCTCCGGTGCTTGCAGTGAGACCCACCCCAACACCAGCAAAGCCTTGCAACTGTGTTTGCACAAGCTCACGTGGGTCCAGCTCTGCCAGGCCTGCAGCAGACTTCAATCCACCACATCATCAAGATGCAGCAGAGTTGTGTCCTTCTGGGACTTCTTCCCATCCAGTTAAAATTCTGTGCACTCTGAACTCTGTCTCAGTAATAACTTGGTCCTCTGGCAGGGTATTCAGTCAGAAATTAATTAGTAGGAGCAAAATGTTATGAATACATACAGTGTTAAGTTTTTATTCACATGCAGTGTTAAGTTTTTATTCTAATAACCTAGTTGATAAATTTTGCTTCTTCAAGCAAAGAGGGAAAGTAGTGTGAATTCCAGCACTTTGATCAGGCAGTGACATTTTGATGTTAAGTTGCTAAGATAAGAATCTAAGCAAATAATGTTATACAGAAGCAATTTGAAAGTACTTTGGTAGCTTTGAAAGTGTCCTTTTTGAAAGATGGACTAGGCACTCAGAAAAACATCTGTGCCCCAACATGATTTCACCAAAGGCTGGTGGTGTATGAGGTGGGGAGGAAGCTGTGCACATCCTTTATGGAGGTAAATGGATTGAGCTACAAAGCACTTAAGACTTTGATTATTCTGCTTAGGCATTGTCATGAGTGGGGGCTCTTGGGAATCTCAGTGATGCAGACAGCATCATGATTCAGGGCAGGCTGCAGAAGAACACCCCCTCTGAAAGACACTGCTCCTTGTTCTGCTATTCCTGCCCAGCTGAGGCAGAACATGCCCCAGAAAACCACATTTCTCCAAAGTCTAGCAACATTTCAGTTTTGTCTGCTTATTCTTTCCATTCGTGTTCACCAAAAATGTATGTAGATTTTATCAGCTTAGTACAGCTCTTCACCATCTGCCAGTGACATTCAATATTCTCCTTTTATTTTGAAATAGCCTAATTGACTCGAGGTCATGTTGCAATGACAGGTCTGCAGGCAAACCTTTCTCTGGGTGTGAGATCACATTGCAATGATGGGTCTTCAGGCAAACCTTGCCCTGGGTGTCTGATGAAGCTGTGGGAGTCAACAGAAGCACTTTCTTCTTGTTTTGAAATGGAGCAAGCACATTCCTAGGAGGGAATAATGAGTTTGTGCATTTACGCTGGTACTTAGGTGAACTCATTTGACATAAACACCAGAGCAGGCAAACTCCAGCATACCAACAACACCCTGCAGTTGTGTGCAGTGCTGGAATCTGTGCTCAGCAGATAATGACACAAACAATCGCTTCCTGCGTTCAGTACAACAGATTAGCAGTGCTCATCTGCAGCTTTACTGCAGTAACTGGAGGCGATTTGACATCGGCATTTTGAAAGTGGTTATTTTACTGTGATGGCACAAAGGCATGGATGTGAGGGGTGCGTTTCCACATATGGGGCTCTACTTAGAAGCCAGCAGAAGATTTTTTTTTTTTTTTATTCTGTACTTCATTTTCTCTGTTTCCTTGAAATTTTGCTCCTTTCAGGCTGCCATCACTGATAAACAGCACAGAAATACTAGGTCTGGATCAGCTCGGAGCTGTTGGGAGCAGAGAACATGTGGCTCACAACAGAAGTTGCCCATGGCCAAGTGGGATCATTCTTAGAAGAGTGAGCTTAGACAGGTATTTAAATCATAAAGCTGGCACCAGAGATGTGGCATTTATGCCCTCTGATTGGCAGAGGGTTGAAACTGGAATACTCCAGGTTCCTCTGTGCATCCTCATCAGCTGATTTGAAACCTCAAATCTTTTCAAACAGAAAAATAATTGGAAAAGCCCTTACATTTCTCCAAGTTTAAAAATGCAGTTCTAATTATCTGCAACATCATGACTGGCTCCAGAAACTGGGATAGTACTTCTTAGTTAGATAACATCTACTTTGATACCCATAAGCTCTTCCTAAATGAAGGGGAGCTATAACAGGGAAAGTGATGTACTACAGTCTGTTACCTGATTTCTCAGCACTGGATTGCCTTGAATAACCACTTTTGGTATCAGCTAGTTTGGAAATAATGTCAGTTATTGTTTTAGAACATCTCTATCTAGACTAGAATACTTCTGAAAGTGGCTTTATGGCATCAAACTTCTGTCATTTGTAATTGGTTGATATTTAGTTGGTCAAATACTGAATAGATTTGTTTGCAGTGACTTTACTGCACTCTGTTTTGATCTTTAGATCTTTCTCCTTAGGATTGCTGCCTCCCAGACAGCATACTTCAGTTAAAAGTCCCTGTCTGGAGAAGCACTTTCAACTGCAAAGGTGTTAGACTATTTTCAAAGCTTTTTTTCATCAGAGATAAGATCTATACTTGCCTACAGTCAACATCTTTGAAACACTGTAAGCAAAACAGAAGCCATCAACAAATTGCATTAATATTTTATAAAGGTATTTAATTATTTATGGTGAAGCTTCAGCATATTCTTGACATAAAACTATGAGTTGCCTTGAGATACAATTCTCCCTTATCAGTACTGTACCACTGGGAACAGTTTATAGGGCTTTTATTTATCAGAGAACATCAGCAACATTTAGTTAACTTAGAAGCAGCGTATTAAAGGCCCTTTGCATACTAGGGTTATGGTATTGTTTGGTTGCTGTTTGGGTACGCAGGAGTCAGCACAGGCTTATTGGGTTTCTACCTGCAATACTGGCACAATGGGGGTGCAAGAAGTCCAGGTTACTTAGAAAGCATGGACATAAGCTATTTTATTACAACTTCTCAGATAACCCAATGAAACTGCCATGGTCTGAGCTGCCATCCTGATAGCCAGGACCCCAGGAGCTGAGCCAGAGAGACTTGGTGTGCCACAGGACTGTTAGGTGGCAGGTGAAAGTCATTTGATCTTCCAAACTCAAGTTTCCCAGGTATTAGAGAGGGACAGGAAGACACCAGCTTCCTTTGGAATTGCTTCTGGAGTCAGAGATGAGAAGTAGCTTATGAGTGGTCTGGTCCTCAAAAGGACTGTGAGTTAGAGATGTGCTAGGAATGTCATTAATTTCTAAAAGTTAATTTATCTAGCTAGTCAAGAATAACATTTCCTTCCTGATGTCCATGAAAAGACCCTTTAATGTGCAACATTAATTTAATGTTGTAGCACTGATGAATCTAACATTGCAATTTGCCCTACCACGACAGGTGACTTGTGTCAGTCTCCTCTGCATACCTGGCTTTCATTGGGAAGCTGGAGGTGGCATCAGAGAGTCAGGGACACAGACCTGAGGTTGAGTTTCAGTCCCTGACTTACCCCATGTTTAAATTAGAGTGAGAACCAGCATGGCTGACGTGAGGACAAATTAGGAATATGGGCTGAAATGATAATACAGATTCGCAGGAGATAAAAGCAGGTTTCTCAGAAACACTCTTCTCACCACCAGCATCTGTCCTGGTACCTAGTCTGGATGCCTACCCTGCCTTTCCAGGTTAGTTTTCCCTCTTCTGCAAAGGAATCTTAGTATTGCCTGCATTCATAACATTGCATCCAAAAATATCATTCCACAGAATATCAATCAACTTTCCCAAACTCAGATTTCCCAAGGCAGAAGATGTTAAATGGTCACTGATATGTCAGAAGATCATTTGTAAACCTGGAAGCTGAAGATTACCTTCCTGAGGTTCAAGCTGGTGCCTGCTCGCACAGCTCTGGGGTGTGCTCCACCTGCTGCAGAGGTGTCCAAATGTGTCACCTCTTGATGGAGCTTGGGTCATTGCCTGAAATGTTTGGTGGTCTAAGTCCTGTTCTCAGGGAAAATATAATGAATAGCATGATAATTAGTCTAGAAAGGTAGAATCACAAACAGATTTATTGTATTTATTGATAAAGCCAGTGGGTAGGAAAAAAAATCCTTAGGAACAGAGAATGGTGTAGTCATATACAGTAGCAGAACTAGAGGGAGTGAATTTCACAGCTTCTGCTGGGAGTTCATCTCTTCTTTGACTACTGATAGCATATACCTGCTGGGCATCACTTTTATCTTTGACTCAAAGGACACTTCTAAAGAAATTTCCTTCCCTGGCAATTTTTAAACTTGAAAATATCTTATAATCTAAGGCATTTCAAAGTGGGAAAGGAGACTCTGGACCTACTTGCAAGGATGTTATTACAGTACTCTCTGAAGAACTACTGGTTTTCCCCCTGATGTGAAACAAAAGAGCACTGAAGAGAAGAAACCTAATGCTCACTCAGGTGCCAAGCCAATGCCCTTGGAAACCAAAGCAGCATTTGGAGACAGGTTTATTTAGCACAATGCCTGTGATTTTTAAAGTCATCTTGAGAGCTTTTAGACCTGTGGGTCTTGAAGATCTGAGATGAAGTGAGGGTCTTGCCTTTTACAAAAAGTAAGTTTCTTGCCCTCATGCTTGCAGAGAAAATGTGATCCAAAGGAATAAAAGCAGCTTAAATCAAGAGAGCTGCTTAGCTGCTGCTATTTAAAGAAAACTGTTTGTTTGCATTTGAGGGAATCTGACTCGTGATATTTAAATATTTGAACCTGGCAGTAGTAACCCAACACTTTGTTTTTCTACTTAAAACTTCCACAGGCTCTTCACCAAGTAATCATGGTGCTGACAACACACAGGGATCTGAGTCTTCCCTATATGTGCAAGAATTCACAGTAATGGCACATCTTTGGTCACTAGTGTTTTGAAATCAGAAAAAAAAGGAAAAATAAAGCCAAGCTCCAAATCCAATTGTACATCGATTTAACTGGCTTGGGGCCCTTCTCCAAGCAATATCCTGCAAAAGCAGAGTGCTGTACTTGATGATCTGAAGGTTTTATTCATGATTCAAATTGAGATCCACTCTTCTAGCAGCAAATCTTCTTTATAGGTAGGAAATGGGAAGTTTCTGACATTGTTTTCAGCTCAAGAGAGTAGAAAGTAAGAAAATTATTTCCCTTTTGGCAGATACGTTACTTTGGTGCTACCAGAAATTTGTACCAGAGAAATTATTGCCACATAAAAAGTCACTAAAGTTACCTCAGTAGATGTCCATGCAGATCCATCTCAATTCCTGGGATGCTTACTTGTCATCTAGTTGTGAGAGAAAGCCTGGTTAAATTAAAAAGGAAGCAAGAGCATTAACACAATCCCACTTCACCACTCCTGTGAGAAACTGTTGCCACTCTCAACATGGTCAAGATCAGGCAGAGGAGGAGTGTGTGTGTCTGTGGCTGAGCTGAGCTGCTGCAGAACACTGTGCAGATTTTGAGGTTGTAAATGAGTTTTAACCTGCATTCACAATTGTGTACATCTCTGCCTTTCCTCTAAACTGCAGAAGCAAGAGCAATTAGACTGATTAAGAACACCACTGTAAAGCAGGCTATATGGACACTAATAAAGCAAGTATGCTTTTCCATTTAAACAATTTGCATAATGTAATTCTATGAAGAATTTTCTTCATTTTTTCAATGTTGTTTTCATTCACTGAGTTCAATATTAATTGCTAATAAAAACAGAGGAAGAGTTTTCATTTCAAGGGCTTCCTCTGTTTTTTTGAAGTAAGAAGCTCAAGGCAAAGCACAGTTTAGTAGCTTACATTGAGACATACCTTAGTGCAGATCTCCTTCCTATCAAAGACGTTTGATAGCTCAGAGGACACTGTTATTGTAGAGTGAACACAGGTGGCACGCAGCCTGTGAGATAGTGCCTACCTAAAGTTTAATGGCCAGGTTATCCATTCCCTCACTCTGACTTGGCTCTATTTTATTCTGGGAGCAAAATAGCTTCCAACCAGCTCAAAATTGAGGTGGCAGAAGTAGTAAAGATAATGTGTTGGTTTTTTTTTTTGGTCCCACACATATTCTGCTCTGAGGGGACAATGTGTTACCCAAAGCCTAGACTTGTGCATTTTGACATCAAAACAGCAGCATTGAAAACACTACTAAATGGAAGGAGAATGAACAAAACCTTGGTATTCTGGGGGTTAAGCAGCCATATCAACATGCAGAAGCTTTTGGCCATGGCAGCTGCCTTCACTTTTGGGGAACAAGGGAAGACTAAATGCACTCCTTGGTTAGACATAGTAGAAAACTACTGAATGAGGGGAGAATGATGATGAGGGTGGTGGGACTCTGGAACAGGTTGCCAAGAGAAGTTGTGGATGACTGATCACTGGAGGTGTTCAAAGTCAGGTTGGGCAAGGCTTTGAGCAGCCTGATCTAGGGAAAGATGTCCCTGCCCATGGTCAGGTGCTTGGACTAGATATTTGAAGGTCCCTTCCAACCTAAACAGTTCTATGAGCCTATGAATCTATAATAAAGTGATGAGTTTGCACCCTGGAGTCCAAGTTGTTTCCTAATGCTGTGATGGAAAAACCTGAGGAGGAAGGAAAAGTGTGGTAGCTGGGCCATATTTGTGAGAGAAAGAGGGAAACCACTAAGATTCAGCTCTTCAGACAACCAGAGAGGTGTTTTCTTTGAAACCATGAGAAAAAACCCCAACAAACAACAAAGCATGTAACTTTGTGTGGAAGGAGTCATGGCCAGAGACAATGTGTGTTGCAGATGATCTCTTACTATTCTTGGGGGGGAAAAAATGCTTTATATACTTGGAAAGTAACATACACTTCCATTTTAATTCTGTGTAGAAACAATTTACAAATTTGTTCATTTTCTTGGGTCAGAAGAAACAACTGTCTAGCCAATTCAGACCAGGCTACAGTCCACAGCCCTGGTTTCCTTGTGCATCACTGCGGCAGGTGATGAGAGCTCTGGTGCTGAGATGGGACAAAGCAGGTTGTCCTGAAGTTGAGGACAGGCTAAACAGAGCAAAACAAAAGCATCGCAAAGAATATTACTATGAGTATACATCAAGTGAGTCACAATTTTCCATGTGTTTGAATGCGGAAATATTCTCTGCTGGAGAATTTGAATGGAGGACATTATGTTTGATTGTGTCAGTGGGATATTTTTCTCCCAGTAACATTGTTAGTTTTCTTAAAATAAATGCAAATAAATGCATTTTATTTATTTTATTTGCATTAAATGCGAATAAAATCTGTATGTTTAGCTACCTCTTTTTATACTATTGTACGTAGATAGAAGTTCTTTAAGGTAGGAATATTATTGTTATTTAACTGCTTGGTGCTTTCTGGTGGTGTTCAGATCTTTAGAAATTACCATTGTAGTAATAAAATATAATGATGATAACAATGACTTTGGGAGGGCACTTGCTGAAACTGCTTTGTGGGTGTGGTGAAGAACTTTTATGTACCAAATGGTTAAGAGACTATAAATTAAAGGTAGTCATTACATGTTTGAACTTATCTGTACGTACTTCTTGAGGACATAAGGGGACTCCATTTCATAAAATCTACAGTGCTCAGCCAGGAAGATGGCAATCATGGGTGATTCAAGTGATCTATGGTATCCAAAAGCAGCAAATCACGAAGCCTTGGCAGTTAGCAACAGTGATCAGGTGACGAAGAATGATACATCAAAACATGTCCATTATGAGTGACAACTATCAATAAATATCACTTGTTTCATGCAAATCAGTGCCACATTAATAAAAAATATATTCTGCTGAACAACTCTCTGTATTTTAAATACAGTCTGTCTTTCTTGCCATTGTCTCAAAGGCTGAGAGAATATAGATTGTAAATCATTAAAGTTTCAGCCTCTCAGGGTCAGTTTTTGGCCATGGCCTTCCAGGACATGTCCTTTGTCACCCATGGTCTCCACAAACAGCAGCAAAAGCAAGAAGAAAAACACAGTGGAATCTCATGCTCCACCTTCTGCTTTCAGAAGGGTCTCCATGGGGTTTGATAAGTCCCATCCTTAGTCTCCAAAGGTTTGGGGAATGGAGAGGTTGGTTCTTTCTGTTAGACACTTAGTGTAAACTGTTGAACAGTGAGGTAGTGGCTTGGGTTGCCAGAAGAGAAAGGGCTTGGTGTGCATCTCGGGGGCTGAAGGAGAGAAGATGTCTCAGAGCCACGCTCCATGGTGAAAAGCTGGCCACTGGAAATCAAAATAAGATTTGACTAGCTGGGCTGCCAGGCTTTCCCCAGTGAAAGTCCCACTTGGTCCTGTGCTTGAAAGGGGAAAATTAATATCTCAGAGCAAACCAGAAGGCAAACCTGTGGGATGCAGTGATCCTGGAGCTGGGGAGGGAGACAGCCCTGGGGTAGGGCCAGCAGTGGAAGAGGCTCTACATGGGCAGGACAGAAAGCATGGCTCTCCTCTCCCACACAGGGCTGTCCGGGGGATGACAGTCACTTTTCCCTTCACTCAGCTTAGCCCTCACTACCTATCATGGCTAAGGGATCTGCAGGCTCTGGTCTAATGCATTACGAGGCATTTTTCTCAGGCAAGGACCACAGGTGCCCATGCAGTGAAGATCCCCATGGGGATTCCTCCACAGTCTCTCTTGTGCTACTCCCCGGTGCTCCCTGGAGAAAGAGACCATTTGGCTCTTCAGTAGCAGCACTGAAGCATGTGTTTTATTGTCAAGACCTGTCAGCTGTTGTCAGTAGGGAGAAATGTGCAACGTAATTAGCTCTTGGCATCCAAGAAGCACCAAAGGGCAACACTTGGCAGTGGCTCTGGATGCTGTGACTTGCTGGGGGAATCCTGCACGCAACGGGGAAGCTGCTGCCCACTTATTGCTGCAGGTCTCATGCCTGGCCTGCCCTCCCTGCTGCTTGTAGTCCTGCTGCAAAGGGCTGCAGCTTAGCACTCTCGTGTGGGCTGTCTGCACCTTGCAAACCCTGGTGATAAATCCTCAGAGGAATTAGTCTCCAGTGCCCGTTCCTGCTCAGCTCCCTGTGGATAGTCAGCCCTATGGGGTGTAGAAAGAACCAGGGTGCGCATGAAATCCATGGTGTCGTGCGGAAGGTGTGCTGGGGCCGGGCAATTTGGCAAGATTCCGACCAGCCACACAGCCTGGAAACTGCAACCATGGCACAAACTAGGGCAGTGCCATGGCCTGCCTGTTGTGGCAGGGCATGGGGCCAGGGACGTGCCAGCTACTGCTTTTTGGCCTCCCTTGTGACCCCTGGCAAATGCACCGAGGGAGTTGCATGGACTTCATCACCCTTCAGCTGAGAAGGAGCTGAGGTTTCTCCTTTGCTCTCTTTAAAATAAGAATTCAAGCCTTATTCTGTGCCTTCTCTGCCTCCCCCAGAACTCTCGATACTTGCAATCACTTATTTTTCAGTCTCATTTTTCATAAAACACAAATGTTTCTCACAGGGAAGGAAAGTTGAAAATTTGACAGCTCTTACCTAGAAGGTGCTCTATAATCCCAAAGGTAGGAAAAAATTAAAGTTAAAAGGAAAAGGAAAAAAAAATAAATTCAAAGATATTGAGTTGTCACCAGAAACTCCTAAGTGTACTTGGTATCTGGAAAAAATAAGTTGGAATGAAGTAGAAAGCCCAGAAAAGGGTATTGGAAAGACAGGTGTAAAATGGGGGCCTGATGCAGCCTGCAGTGAACGAGCAAGAGATGAGAGTCCTGAAATGGTGAGCTGAGAGCTGCTGACTGGTGCTGCGGGGAGAAGGCGGGCAGCTTTCTGCAAGGCTGTTTTTAGGTCACAATTACTTTGAAATGATTTTTTTTTTTTTTTCCCTCCATCAATAAAAGAAACCTAAAAAAGGCGAAAGGCATCTTGTAGATCTCCTTAAGTGGAAAACACCCTTTAAAGTATGTCTGATAGTGATCTCAGGAACAGCTGTCAGTCCTGGCAGGCAGCAACAGCCTGAACACGCTATTCTTAGACCAAGAAAACGTAAGTAGGTCGAGTTACAACTGGTTCTTGTAAACACCATCCCCACTAAAATCAGAAATCAATACAAGATCAGAAATTTGTAGTATGCTGAATCAGAGAGATAAAACAGGCAGGGCTGATTTAGTCTCCAAAACAGCTTTTCTTTTGGTTTATCTCCATTTTTACCAAAAGTGTTTTGCTCCATGTGCTGCCAGTGGTCAGAGACTTCTTTCCAGTGGGGGAGGTACCATTAGTCCTCCTGAAGGTCTGGCAGAAATAAGACAGCGGTACACTTCAGGGATGCCTTTTTATTTACACATCCTGAGGTAAAGTTAAATAGTTAATGAGACTAAAAAGGAAGTTGCAACTTGATAAGTGCTTAGTGCTTGCTGATAAAACATACCGTACATGTGAGAGAAGTGACTGCAGTTGTCTCTCATTTGCCAGAGCTGGGATGGATGCGCAGGTTGTGCCAGTCCACCTGGGTGCCTTGACTCTTGGAAATGTAGTTCTTCATCTCATGCAAGCCCCTGGCCAGTGCCAGCTGCCCATGAGCCCTGGATGCGGGTTGGGGTGACTACCTCTAGGCCATGTTGGCTGAACATGAATTTCAGGTGACGTTCTTCACTGGCTGCATCAAAGGCTTCCCAGGGAATGGGGCATCAGCAGTGACCGGAGGTGCAGAGGTCCCTGGAGCAGGGCTTCCCCGAGGTGCCCTAGAAGAATTGTCATTTCTGCTCTCTTCTGAACTCCTGTGTGTTTTGGAACTACTCATGTCTGATTGACACTACACTGAGCAGCAGTGGGCAACTTGTTAGTGATGCTGGCTGGACAGGAGGGATGAGAAGCAGCAGAAGTGGATGGGTCTGGGCAGCTAAGGTGGCCTGGAAGGGCTTGAGAGGGCTGTGCAAGGGTCCTGCCTCCTCCCTAGGGTGGCCATGCCTCCACAAGTGTCTGTAGTGTTGCAGGACAACTCAACAGGGTCCTGGCTTCGCCAAGGCCACTGCTCTTTCATTTGTCTGTGCTCTCGCCTCTCTCCTTCTCTGGGATGGAAACATTTAGACATGGAAGGAGTTCATTTGTAGGCTAAAAAGAAAGTTTGGGCTAAAAGTTGGGCAGTAGATCCAGTGCAGATTTTAATGCTACATTATTTTTTTTTTAACTGCACAATTTTATTCCATATTTTATCTGTTTTTTTGAGCTTCCATTATAAATTTGTTTCTCCTCTAGTCCACACATGTATTACATTACAGCTCAGGGACCTCCTCCACATTCAGTTGAGTACTGCCTAATTATAGCTCGAGTTGGCCTTTTAAATAGGCACAACATCTTTTCCAAATAACTTTCCTCTCTTTCTCATTATTAGGGCAGATGTGCCACAGTTGTTTACAGCCACCTTGATGGTGGTATCAAGATCATATTGATCACAAGAAAAACTTCTATGCTTGATTGCAGAGAATGTACACTGGAGTAAATCAGAAGGAGGTTTCCAAACAAGCCTGGTAGGCAGGGCAACATGAGGGGACTGATCCATGAGCTCTTGGCATAAAAGACTGAAGCTTAGCTGAGCCTGAAATGAAAGAGGGTTGTCCTAATTGTGAGTGTGAGCCCTTTCCTTGAAACTGTGACTGAGTCAGTGGACTGATTTAATTCCTTGCCCTTGTTAAAACAGATTAAAAATTCTGACACGGTTGAGATCCCTTTATCAGTTCAAAAGCCGGGTTAAATCTTTAAGAACTTGGATTTTTAATTGGGATAGACTTGCCAAGTCTTGTGATTTATGAGGAGTTTTACAGTATCTTTTAATTCCTCCTTGCAGCTCCAACACTTGGAAGCATCTTAGAAAACAAGAATACTCCACCTTAACTGAAAAGAAAATGCACATCTACTGTAGTTAGAAGAGCTTGAAAATAGGACTTCTGAGGTGCAAAACCATCAGGCAAATGACATCCTGCCCCAACAATTTGTATTTCACTTTTCAAACAAGTGTTCTGTTTTCCAGGTCCTAAATCAAAGGGCAGCAATAATATCACTGTGAAGTTCATAAGTAGCCTTCGGCTATAGTGCAGCTTTTAATGTGGGAATAAATTTATATATAGCTGACACAAGATACAGTTACAGCTTGGGTAGGTCCTGCCTATGTAATTCAGTGTATCTTTCATGATAGCAATTAGACTATTAGAGGCCACTGATGGTAGTGCTTAGAAGACTGGCAAATCATACCAACTTTTAACTCTAAATTATCTGCTAAATTAATTCATTAGGAACATACTTGCTGATGGGTAATTCTTACACAATATTAAACATTGTCACTACACAGAGAAAACTCTTAGTCCCTAACAGTCATACTCTAAATTAGTTGTGAGTACATGATACTATGGAGCTAATAGTTTCCACCCAACATAATCCAAAGAACCAGATTAACAAACAATTCAACAGGGGCTAAATTAATTAGAAACCATGATCAGACTTTTTTGGTAGCAGGTTCAACCTCCTGCTTCTGCCAAGGCCATTCCGGCAGCAGGACTTCTGAGGCTCAGGGAGGACTCTTGGGAACCTTTTCTGTATGTGCCTTTCTGGAACACTTTGCCCTCAGAGAGAGCCCTTTGATTGACTTCTGACTTTCTCCTGGAGGTTTCCAGTGGGTACCAGTGCTACTACAGGCAAAGCAGTTGTCCAAACAACAGCAGCTTCCTTTATTGACCCACTGCCAGAATAAGACTCTCTGAAAAATGAATGATATTGATGGCATGTGCGGAAATGGTCACTGATTGCAAAATTAAACCTGGCAGGCTAGCAGTAGTACTGATGATTGAGATCTGATGAGGGACCAAGACAGAACTGAGTCACCACAGACCCAAAGTGTGACTACAAATGATTTTTCAACTTTAATGATTCTATGATTCTAAGGTATGCAACAGTAAGTGCCTAGATGTTGCTCACACTCACTGTGCACAACCATGTTTGGCTACAAGGTCTGAAGAGGGACTATGGGTTGGCACAGCATATTACTTGGAGATCTCCAGAGGTCCCACACAGTTCCCTTGGGATCCATACAGTGGTCTCAGCACCTGTGTCCCACAACTCTAGGAGTAGGGTCCTCACTAAATTCACTGGTGACACTGGTGTCTGCTGTGCAGTCATCTGCCTGGAGAGTAATGAGAAATGTCTATAGCATGTCCCTGGGAAATGAAAGACTTGGATTTGGTTCCCTTAGCCTAGGGAAGAACAGGCTTTCATCTCCCAACACTGCTTGTGAGGGACTTTTTTCACTCAGCACTGTAAACCGAGGCAGTCAAGGCTCATGGGATGACAGGGACTAGGGGGAGGTTAGGATAGCAACCAAGTAATGAAGTGACCTTAACCTGATGTGCCTAAATATCTAACAGGGTGTGGGACCAGACTGCTTGGACACAGGGTCATGCTCCCTCTCTTTGGCTCTGGGAGCTGTGATGCATGGTACTACTATGCTATACACAGAGCAAGGGTTACGTACTCGTCATCACCATCTCATGTACTGCCTACATATGTGGCTTCTAGCTAATGAAATAGAAAGAGCTTTTAAAATGTTGAAGCTGGCTACACTTTAGCTGTATTTGCATTTCCCTGACAATTTTTGGACTACAGAAAGCCCCCTTATTGGTCAGTGGCAAAATCTCAAATGGTTAGAGTAAGACTAGCTCCATCTTTTCATGAAGAAGGTCACTATTTTAATGTAACGTATCTGCATGACAATTTGCCTGTGGCCTGATTCAGCAAAGCTCCTCAAGTGCATTCAATGCTAAGAGAGAAGAGCTATTCTGAAATCAGCAGCTGACTCACGTAGAGCTAAATGTGCACTTGTACACATAATGGGATGCTGCAATGTGGCTCCTTGCTTCTGGGTAGCTTGGGATTCAGCCAGGCTGTGGGCAGAGGGAACAGTTACCCCACAGAACTGTACATTTTTTTTTATTTTTTTTATATTTTTTTTTTGCCATCCTGCAGAAAACAGCTTGGGATCTAAAAGCCACTAGATCTGGTGAGCTTTCCTTCTCTTGTCCCAGCTCATCCAACTTTCAGTAGGTCTGCAGCTCTCAGAAGACACTGAAGTGAAAGTCCCCTCCTGTGGGGCATTTAAATGCAATTGCTAGTGTCTGCTTGGCTGCAAGCACCCAGAAAGTCGCACATCCACATTCCTTCCACTGAATAATTAAGGCACTTTTAAAATGTTTTAAGACACTTTTGTTTTTATGTGAAGAGATATTTTTTCAGACACGGAACACTTACAGGATTATTTTTTGTTGTTTAGTCTGATTCCATCAGCTGTGTTCATTTTGGGGTTGCCTCTTGGTAGCCACACAAGGCCTTTCTTCACCTGAATGTGACAGCAGATTATTTAACCAGTCCCCTCAGTAAAGAATAATCTTCCTAATCCTTCTCAATGTGTTCTCTTGCCTTCCATGCTTGGAAGAGTAAGGGCACCAAACTTCAGCTGAAACTTTATACTGCAGGATCCTCACTGTAGAAATAATTTATCTAAACAAGTCCTTCTGGGATCAGAAAATGGTCAGCCTCTATGAGATTTTGAGGCAAGAGCCAACAGGTGTCCTCTGGCAGGGATGGATGCTCATGCCAGGGATGGCTACAGGGGAACTTCAGTGTCCCAGACCCCTCAGCAGTGGCAGCACAATGCTTCCCCGGCCATGTTGCCAGCAGCTCTGGCTGCACATTGTACCTTGGTTGTTTGAGATCACAAGACTATGATCCAGGAAACCTGCCAAGCCTCAAGCCTACATTGGAACAGGGCTGGTGTGAATATATGTAACTGCAAGCTGTAAAGAATATTTGAGATATTGCTTTAGCAAGGACTAAAGATTAAAAAGCCAAACTCTCCCTGGAATTCTGTGTCTATGAAGATTAGCTTTCACCCCTCTATAAATTAGCAGAATCTGTCCTTTACCTCTCTGAAAACATTAAGAGCTTCAGATTATCTACCCCCAGCCTATAACAAGTTCCAGAGCTCTGGTAAAAGACCCATATTCACAACTGTAAAAGAGTCACAGTACCAATAGGGAAATCAAGGTTGCTACCTAGAGCGAGAGCAGGGAATTTGTAGGTGGCATGTTTCTTTAAAAAAAAAAAAATTATTTTGAAATAGACTTTTAAAAACAACTTTATTAGCTTGTTACAGAAGGCAATTACAGCACATGAAGTGTAGGCACAATACAAATACTTTGTAACATACAATTTTGACAACTAAGACTGATCCCTGCTGGCTTTAGATTGCAATTTTTAAGCAAATTTATTTCAGTTACAACAAAGGGATTAGTGATAAATCCTGCATGAACTCACAGGCTTCATATCCTCCTGGCTTCATATCCTTCTTTCCTCCTTGCTGAGAGCAACTTGCTCCATGGCAGTGGTCATTCTGTGCCCAGGGAGCAAAGTTGTATTGAAATAAAATTCTTCTAAGAACCAGGTGAGGGCTATTTTGGTGTCCTTAAGAGTGTCCAGTTATGAAAATAGTCCTTTTGGTTCTTCTCCATCTCCAAGGGCAGCAAAAGAAGACACTTGTCTATTTCTTTTGACTACAGCAGGAAGAAATGTGAATGTCTTGGGCTCCTATATACCCACACAGCTGCCCTTTTTCTATTTTTCTCCACCTAAGACTGAAGCAGATGCCCTGTGAAAGTTAAAGAACTCAAAGCTGTATTAAGGAAAAGAGAACTCAGCACTTCATCACTCTCAGGAATTTCTTCTTGGGTTTTCTGACTTCACCAAAGCTTTCCCAGCCCTGAGTAGAGCTGAACTGCAGCAAGACTCTTTCTTCCTTGAAAGTGCAGGACATGCTGGGGAGCCTCATGCTCCTTTGAAGGGTTTGGGCAGGCCCTAGGTCAGATGAGGTGCACTCCAGAAACCCCATCCTCATTTCTGAGAGGCTGCAGATTAGACCTTCCCAGTAAGGGGTGGTCAGGACCAAGGCAGACATCTGCCCTAGCACCATCCCTCTGCCTGCCACTTCCCTGTCTGTGGTGGCCTGAACTTTCTGACATTTGGGGTCTCCAAAGAGGCTTCTCGCTCTGCTGACTGCTGAGGGATCTCAGGAAGATTGTCTTCATTAGGCTGAAGGTGCACTTTGGCTGTACACCCCTCAGTCTTCATCATATAGACACGAGAGCAAAGAAAATATCACGCTGGTTTTCTGTACACATCTTTCTCATCTTTTTTCCTCCCTTTCCTCTGGAATTATCTAGGAACAAAGAAGAGCCAATGCAAGAGTTTCATTGTTCTTGAATTATTTATAGCAAACAGCTTTCCAATATGCCATTTATCAAATAGAAAGGCTATAGCTTGGTCTTTAGTGATACTCAGAAACTTTGAAATGCAAAGAAAAGAACTTGCTGTATATAAAATAAATAAATACCAGGCTTTTAAATGGGGAAAAATGAAATCCTTTTTTTTTTTTAGTAGAAGTAATTGTTCCAAGCTTTCATCTTTCTGTCATTTTGCAATAAAGCATTCGACACCCTATTTCAAGGATATTTTTTGTCCAAATGAAATAAGTAGGCCTGAAAATATTTTCCATTTTTTGCAATGTCTTGGCTTGCAGGTCCATCCAATTTTTACAGGAGTGTAAGTGGTTCAAGAGATGGACAAAATAAGTATTACTTGAACTAAAAAGCATGGAAAAGCCTCTCTGGCTTTCCTGGGGTTTAAATCAGGCCTTGGAGGGAGGTTATTTTGCCAGCTGTGCTGTTTCTCCCTGAGCACTCTGCAGCTACAATTTGCAGTAAACATTAACTGCCTCTTTGCTGAAATGTTCACATTTGCCCATGAATATATTATAGGAAAAACCAAGAAATGGTACAGTACTTACAGACCAGATGAATTTATGTTAATGTTCATCACCTAAGTGAACAGTTCTCATGAAAGGTAGTGAGAAATAAACTGTGAATAATTCCTCCCCACTCCTACCAAAAGGGACACAGGAGAAGAGACATTTTAAAATCTCACTCAAAGTGTCAGTGATTTTCTCCAGAACTTTCTTAGCTCAAATGGGTTTTAGCAGCGTTAAAATAAAAAACAACCCAAAACTCTTTACCAGAAGTTTGGAGAGAATATTCCTAATGGAAATCTGTGCATCCAAACCCAAATGCAGCCAGTTTAATACCCCCTGACACTTCCTAGTAGCCGGGATTATGCCGAATGAAGAAATCTGGGATGTACCATAGCCAGGTGAAAGCCATACATGCACATGGACCTGCCTCCTCTTACTACCTTCCTACCACCAAGCTTCTTTTAGGTTTTGATGTACTAGATAGGCTGGGTGTCTGGGGAGAATTGGCTTTATGGTTCACAAAGGAAAGGTAGTTACTCTGCTTGCAATAGCTGTCCGTGGCAGAAGCCAGGATATTTCCGTGGTGCGGTATCTGTGTGCCTCCTAGCACAACTTTCCACCTGTACAACATGCTACCCTTTATAAATACTTGAAATTAGGAGAGGGGCTGTTAATGATTTGCCTCCTTGGATATTCATTGATTTGTGTATCTACATTGCAACCAGGAAGATGCCAGAAGATTCCCATTGTTTGACTGCCTGAACTTGCCTAGATAGGTTTTGACTTCTACATTACTATGAAATCACAACATAGGCTCCTTGAGTACTGGGCAATTTCCCAGGGTCCTGTTTGCATGCTGCTTCCAAAGGGCACTGCAACAACATTTGAATTACTGAATACATTCCTCCGTTGGGGTGGTGTGTTGATAGCATGAGTGCTGGCATCACTGTGACAGTCTTCTGTCTGTGCTCAGCCCAGTGGTGCTGTTTGTCTACCAAGCACTGCAGCTGTGACATGTTCCATCTCGTGCTGCTCTGGCTGCCCCAGCCATGAGTCTCTTCTCTTCCTGTCCTGAGAAGCAGATATTAAACATCCATGTGGGAGGCTGGACAAATCCACGGTCCAGCTTAAGAAGACGGAATATTCTTGTAGCCTGCATTGATGTACAAAAGCCAGGAGCATTCAAGGCCCTAAAAATTTCCACTGCGAGGACAAGACTCTGTCTGTCCTCCTGAGCAAGTGGTAAGACGTGCTTGGGTTCAGAGACTATTTCCCCAGGTCCACACATGTAGTCGTTGCTAATCCTCTGTCTGAACAGTGCTTGTCACAAAGTGCTTCTTGACTACATACCTATGTACTACAAATGAAAGCAGCAGAAGAGAGGGGTGGATTTCTTTCAGAGCTGCTTTTTGCCACAGGACTGCAATCTTACAGTTCTTCTAGTGCTTCATTAACCCTAGGAGGTGACATCCTATTAAATGTCCTTATCACATTCCAGAAGTTTATTTCATAAATATTTCATGGACCGTAAGTGGAGCAGCTGTTCCCTCGTGGCACTGTTAATAGCATGGATCCCTTCTGCTGGGAGTGATGTCCTTTGCTGTACTGCCGTGGCTGCCCCAACCCTTCCCCTCTCCTGCATCACCCATGCGCAGAGCTGCTGCTGCTGCTCTCCCAGGCACAATTTAGCACTTTGTTTTGTATCTGAGCACCAAAACACCCAAATAAAGGTCCAATGAGGTCTACCAGGGGAAGAGGTCTGAAGAGCTGGGCAAGGAACAGGAGTGAGGGTGGGTCAGGCTGTGCTGAAGCTGACCAGCCTGGCACAGTGTTAGCCCTGACCAGCTGTGGCTCTGCTACTAAATAAGATGTTCCAGGGGCAGTCCTTTTCCCTGAGAGCAGGAGGCGCGGCCCAGATGCTACTCACATGGTGAAGTTCTCTTCCGTCTTAAAAAGGGATGATCACATCCAAATTGGCTCTGGTGAAGGATCCCAGTGTCATGCTGCCAGAGCCATGCACGGGCACATGCATCCATAGGGCTTGGCCAGATATGTGTCCTGGGTGTGTTTTGTTTACTAGTACAGATGAGAGCTTTAGAACTACTGAGGAGCATAGAGGCAGATGCTGTCCTTATGAGTGGGGAAATCTCCAGGGTTTTGGGCAGAGCCCCCTACTCCTCCCTGTGTGCCTGAAATCTTCATTGAAAAGAGAAGGAACAGCAGAAACACAGTCCCAAATTTATGGGTAGGTGAATCTTGTCCCAGTTATCTTTTTTTTTTTTTTTTTTTTATAGACTGGAGCTTAGCTACACTTTCAACAAGCCAGTAAATGAGGATTTGCACCTAGCCATGTGGGAAGATAAAGGTCAGGTATGTCAAGCAGTGCTTTGTCCTAAAACAATGCTAAAACTGAGCTGAAGTTGCCATCCTATGCTATGGGATTAAGACATCCTGCCAAAGAAATCGGTGTAACAGCTGGGCTGTCACATCAGGCCAAAATGCTTGGATCATGACACAGTCAAAAAGCTTGCCTCCTACAGGAGATGCTTTTGGGTTTACGATAAAGCTAGTGGGACTGAGATCAAATACTACAATAGTTCCTCACTTGCTGTGTCATGTGCAACCCGGTAACCTAGGAAAGGAATCAGAAATTTCTGAATCAAACGCAACAGAAAGGGAATAAAAAAGAGAGCGGCAAATATGGCAGAATTGCGGAGCTGGTGGGCACTGAGTCTTGAAAAAAAGACTTTTTGATTTCAGAAGGACAAATTTCCTTCCTCCATTGAGACTGGACTCAGTGGGTACCAGGTACTACTTGGAGACACTCAGGGCGGGTGATGGGAATGCTGAAGACAGATGGTTGCAATTTTCGTCTCTGTTGTGCACTCAAAAGGCCGGTCAGAAACTCATTGCCTCCTACATGGCTTCTGTGATGAGTTTTGGACAAGACATGCAGTACTGAGATTGCAACTCAAATCCAAGGTTAGTTTTGTGGGTGGACTCAGCAACGTTTCTTACTCAGTATGCAGTTATTTTACAGGCATGGGTCTGCTAAAGTGCTAAAGGCTTTTATGAATTTCATAGCTTGAACAGATAACCTGAGTCTGGAGTGCGTGTTTATGGACTGAGGAACAGAGGAGTGTTGTGAGAAAATGAAAGCAACCTGAATCACCCAGATTTTAGAAAGTCTCTGAGGGCTGATGAAACTGGGGTGGACTTTTTGTGCTCTCACCAACTGCATTTTTAAATATGGAATAGTCTGAATTTCTGCTGAAGAAGGGATTTTGAGATTAGTTGGTAAACCCCTATTATTTACACAATCATGTGTTTATTTGCAGTTTTCTGCCCAAAATCGCATACATTTCCCCGGCATTTCCAAACTGGTTCTGTTTTGCCTGGCTAGTGCAGTTCAGCCAGAAACATTAGCCCTGGTCAAACATAATGGTAAATTCTGTTTTATAAAGTGAAAACTGACGGTGAGGTCGATTCTGTTCAAAAATATTAGTGGCCGGATGCAGCAAGATCTGTTCCCTGTATCTGTCTCCAGATATGTTCACCCCTGTTCTTACTGGGCATAGTCCCAGAGTCCTACTAACCTCTTTGTAAGTACTTTGGACCCAAGAGCATTTTATAAGATGCTGTGACTTGTCTGTCACCAGTTTCCCTGAATTTGAATAGGCCTCTGCTTAGCCACTTTTACTTGTGACTAAGTTTAATGGATGTTCTTTCTTAGGACACTGCCAAGGCAACACCTTCTTTTTCTTCCAAGTCAAATGTCTTGGGAGAGAGTGGGCAGGCAAAGACATGCCTTGGCCTGGGAGCAAGCAAGCTCCTTGGCTCAGAGTGTCCCTCACATCCTGTCCCCCCTTGTATACACACATGCACACACACACACTTCTCCGTTGCTCCTTGGCTGACATTTCTGCAGAACCTCCCCTTCTCTCAGGCTGGTCATACCCAAGCCACATGCTGGCAAGCCTCAGAAAATACTTGGCAAAGAATCAATAATTTCTTATTACGAGGAGGACTGCAGATAGAAAACAACACGGACTAGCAAGGTTCACATGTCCTTATCGCCCAAGTAATCATCAACAACATCAACCCCTGCCAGTGAGTTGGGGTGGAAAAACTGAATTCAGCTCAAGATAATGAAGCAACAACCCTCTAAGGTTTCCTGGGATAATGAGTTTCTTGTCTGACCTGGCAGAGATCGCTACTTCTGTCCAAGGGTGTAGCAAGCCCCACAGGAGTTCTGCAGATGATCAGAGCATGGTTCTCTGACTGTTCCTACTGGATTAAGAGATACTTTCGTTAGCCAGGGTTGACAGAGGTCAATGTCATGTCATCCAGCCTGAGTGATCTATTAGGTGTCAGGAGTTTACTATGTCCTATGGACAAAGTACTGACTTTGTTAAAATTATCAAGCCAAGTCAAAAATTGTACTGACCTGCATCCCTGACCCTCTCTTGCAGGGAAGAGTTACAATGAATAGGAATTAACAGTTGCTGTTAGTTTACCCAGACCTCCTATCTGGAAAGTGTCTCCTGCGATTCACAAAGGTCTAGAAGACGTCAGGTAACACCTCTTCCAGTTAAGAAGAACTGGAAGCGACTTTAGAGGGGCAGATATCAAAGGTTCATTCAGTCAATGCTTTCAACACAGCATCTTCAAGCAGAGCATCTTGTAATCACCTGTGCAAGCATTTGCACCATTTAAAATGGCTAGCACTGAGTAGTGCACCCAAGGGTGGAAGGAAGATGGGGTGCCTGACTCCAGCTGCCATGAACACCAAGTGCACACTGACAGGTCAGATGTTCACTGCTGCAGGATTATGTCCATGGCCTGATGCAGAGAAAGTCATACTGACAGCCCAGGTTTTATATTAGTGGTCACCTAACCAAGCCCTGAGAGGGTAAACAAGTAGTTTCTTGTTTCAGAGAAGGGAATGAATTATAATGTGTTAGCAGAGGGTGTGATCCTCCCAAGGAGAGGTATGATAGCTGAGCAGGGAGTGCATGGCCTTGTTTTTTTCCCTTAGTCATATCACAACTCAAGTATGTAGGCATAAATGTAGGTGTCTGTGTACTGCTCACTTGCTGCTATCTGTCTGCAGTTGTATACCCCCAGGTAATGAAGCCTCCATCTGTTCATGCCGAGATATGTTAATTGACTTTGTAGAAAGCAAAAGCTGGATTTAACTGTTCATCAGTGATGCACAAAGCATGATTACTAAGACAAGAAGAGGGCAAGGAATATTTATCGCAAAGAGATCTTAACCTTAGTGTTGCAGCTATCTAGTGCTAAAAGGCTTTGCTTCCCAACACATTACTGGCCAGTAGTCCTGTTAAAAGTTGTTTGGTCTTAACACTTGTCTTGCAAAGACCCCAGACAAATGTATATCTAGCAAAACAGACTAGGAGAGCAATCTCCAAATGGCTAATTATAATGGATGTAGATTCTGACCAAGCAAAAGAAGCACTGGGAGTGTTGGTTTGAGCTATTCCACAATTTGTCTGTTCAGATTTTTTGGGGGGGTTAGATCCTGACAGTCTCTAAAGTTCAGCTGTATTTGGTATCCTGAAGCAAGCATTCAGATCCTGGAGAGGGAGAGAGTTGCTGGATTGTTGAGAGTATCTATGTCTGACTTTTTCTTACTTATTTCATAATAGTACAGTGCACTGAGAAAGAATAACAATTTATTTTCATTAGATAGAAAATTCTGGTCTGCATTGGCTTTAGCCAAGGTTCATTTCAGATTTCATTTCACTCATGGGTCAATGACTGATGTAATTAAAATGTCATTAGAAACCTCTTGAGTCTCTTTGACTGTGTATAAACACCTCAAAGATGAAGGGTGAATCAGTGCTGAGTGGGGATCTGCTCCTGCCTTCCTTCCCCATCACATTGCTCCAGCCCTTATTAGTTCTGTTTGTCCTAATGAATACAAAGCAATGCCACTATGTGCTTAAGGCTCAGTCCAGTCCCGGTTAAAACCCATAGCAAGATTCCTCTTGAATTCAGCGAAAGCAGAATGAGACTGACTAGCACGATGCAAACGAGAGTAGGAAGGAAAGTTGATTAGAACATGGCTACTTAAATTAAGATCATTTTTTCTTTTGTAGTTCATACTTTTCTGAGTAATTAATGACTTATTTGGGTTGCTCCAGTTACTTGGCACTGTTGCGCAAACCCAGCTCTACCTGTCGTTGGAATGCTGGATGTGGCCAGTTTGAAAAGTGAACACTACAAATGCTGCATTAATCACGACAGAGCTCCTCCAACTGCCTCAAACACATAGAAATGATACTGCTTGTGCTGAGGGGTATCTCTTACTTGGTTTTCGTTCACAGAATAAAATGTTTTAATACGAGGATCATGGCTTTTCTCACCAGACTGAGACTAATTAATACTGGCCTTGTATTTGGCTCAGTAAATAAAACAGAAGCGTGAGTGTCAACATCTCTCTGCATAGGATCTTCTTGGGTGTAGTGAGCTAGAAGAGACATTTTAGGTACTGCTTAGTGTCAGTTTATCTATTCATTACATCCCTTTACATTTGTAGAGCACATCTAAATCTGGCAAAACCATTAGGTCTCCCAGCCCTGTTGGCTTCCCCCTGTCCCAGGCATTGCCCAAGTAACTGAGGGTTCTTGTCTACAGCATCCAGAAACTCAAACTACTGTAAAACCCAGTGCCTAATTGATGACTACTGAACTATACTCATATGAGGGTTCATGCTATGAAGCATTTATAGAGATAAACCTTCTTTTTTTGCTTAAATTCAACAATATTCCTGGTTCTGATACAGATACCCAGATTATAGTGGTTTCCTCTCTACCAGTCATGAGCTGGACCCAGATATCACCTCCACACATTCTGTTTGCAGACCCCCATGCTTCCTTTAGGTGGCTTCTGGATGGAAGTCCGATGCTTCCTATTCCATTTCAGAGCTTCATAATTCCAGAAGCATGTCAGGTGTTTCCTATCTGATATAGTTCTCTTTTTTTTTTTTTTATTTTATTTTTTCCTTTCTCCAGACAGGTTCCAGGCTATGGCTTCAGGCTGCTCATTCTGTTCACATGCTATTCTAAGTGTCTCTAAGGAAGGATACCCATTCCTTTCCATGTTCCCAGGGATGGGCTCTATGTTTTCTTGTGGTGGATGATGGACTATGTAAACCACTCACTGCTGGTAGTTACTTCCTGATGATCTTCTAGCTGACAGGGTGATGTCTCCTCTTGGTGTTTTGTGTTTTGGTTTATTTTCAGTTGAACCAAGCTGCATGGTTTTGTCAGAAAGTTTGCTTTTGGAGTTTGTAAAGTGGTGAGAATGGGAGGGAATGAAAGCTTGTACTAAAAGGCACATCACCCAGAATTTGTTGCTTATTTGGCTTCCCAATAGTATTTGAGAGATCAGTTTGGCCAAGGTTTAGCCAGAACTTTAGAGTTTTTCCTTTGCTAGGCTCAGGTGAGAATGTCAAAGATTTGTTTCCCAGGTTCCCACAGAGAGAGTACCCCTTCCACTTCTTTCAGATGGTGTACGCACAGCCTGCTCCGCTGCAGCACTCTCTTCAATAGTCCCCATCTTTCAGGACAGTCCCCATCACCCCACTGGGGCATACCCCTCTCTGGGTCCTTATAACCAATCAGGAATGATTAACACTTCTCTGTAGTTGCCACAGCTTTGTCATGAGGATTTGGGCAGGATATTATCTGTCTGAGGAGAAATTCTGCTGCTTTACTGAAATGCAACACCTGTTTCATGGCATCTGTGTTTGTTCTTCTGTGGTAGATATGAAACAACTTCTCCCATAGAGAAGGAAGAACCATACATCACTCCTGGGGTAAGGGCAACCACCCAGGTGAGCAATGGTTGTGAGCTTTCAGGAAACAGGTTCATTGCCCCACAGCCCTGTAAAACCACACAAACACTGTCAGCTGAAGGTACCAGGGTGTGTTGGCACAACAGCTGGTTGCTACCTAGTAACTAAAGTCAAACCTTCCTCACAGGGCGTATTTACAGGCTGCCTTATAAATGACTCCAGAGATTTAAAAACTCACACAACAGCTGTATGACTTAGAGCTGAAAGCTTCTCACATAGCAGTAGTGCTGATATGGTTGTTCATAGAGATAAAAATTGTATTTCTACCCGGTGCCAGGACATGGTTTGCTGAAGACTCACTTCTTTTGATGTAAGAGAACTAAGCCAGGCTGTGAGCACACAGAGACTTCATTCTGGGGTAAAGGGACAACGTGCCTTACATCAGCACCAACTCACGGCCAAACTCCTACTCAGAAATACCTTTACACTAACTTGTCCCTTTTTTTTTCAGAGATAAGCACCCTGTCATTGCTTATACAACCAGTTACCAGGCTGCAAGCAACAGGCTGTAAGTTGACAGCCACCCTTGTTGCTTTGTGTCCATTTTTGTTCCAGGATGGCTGGACCGTAGCTAAGATTTTTGATGTATTGATAACTTCAAGGGCATCAATCAATCTTGATGCAAGAGCACTGAGCATCAAGGCCTGAGTACAGAAAGCTGCACTTCTCTGCTTGTCCCTCTGACCCTGCTGCAACAAAATCTTTCCACCATCACCTGCAGAAATTTCGCCCCCTCTCAGATATTAGTCAAAAGAAGAAGATGGATTGTGTTTCTGCTTTAAATGTGTTCTTCTGCCACTGCAGCTTCAACCATCAATCCCTCTCGTGTATATCTCTACTACTTTCTTCTTTGAACGAATCCTGACTAGATTTTTTCTCTCTTCCATTAACACCTTGCATCTTCAGGCAGAAGCCTGCTGGTTCAAGCATAAACCCCAGAAATAGCATCCATTTCAATAAGGAACTTTTACTAATGTGGCAAAGGTTGGGTCTGCTCTGCTCTTGAAGATGTTGCCATTGCAGGGACCTGTGTAGTCACAGGGATTTATCATTCACCTACCTGCTCTGTTCAAATTGCAGCTCCATCCAGCAGCACATTTTAAGCTCTAACAGCGTGGAATAGTGTGGCCACAGTAATCTGCATCTCTATGACCTTGACTCTGATTGCTGAAATTAGCTTTAAGACAGTTAATCTCAAAAGCCTCTCCCATAGTTTACACCTACTGTCTGGATAAGGGAGAGCAGTGACAGTATATCCCAGTGCATAGCCGTGAGTCCCCTACTAGCTTTTAGTTATCTTCCAGGATAAACTCATCAACTGCAAGATCTGATGTTTAGCATCACTGGGAAAAGTTGTCTTTTAATACCTTTCCATAAAGTCCAGTGAAAGATGAAGGCTGTCTCCCAGAATTCAGCTCCATTCAGAACAAGTGGGAGCACGTATGAGTTGAGATGTAAAATACATCCCTTTTGACAAACTTTTTACAGCATTTCTTCATTATTTCACCTCTGATATTAAATATCCTAAATGCTATTCACTGTCTTGACAGTGACTGAGCCACTGTTGTTGAAGGTGGATTGATGTTTTCTTCACTGTTGACCTGGCATCTAAAGTAGCTTTGAGACAGCCAGCTTTAAGACTAAAATTGAGGTCTCCCTCTCTTTCTCTTTCTTGTCTTACCTCTCATTTGTGCTGCCTTAGAAGTATTTTCAAGTTGCCTTCTTTCCCCATTGTGTTCAGGGCTGCAAGTGATCTTTTATTGGTCTAACTGCATTACCATGCAGGTTTGTAGTTTGGTTCACAGGACTGCAGGTTTTTTTCAGTTGAAAATGTTGTATAGAAATAAAAGAAGTATCTTCTGACTCTATGATTTTTGTGGTCTAAAGTTAATAAAACTAAACCCAAAACCAATTAAATAAGTCTAATAAAAATATTATAAGAACAAATCTAAAAATAAATTAACTCTGACAAAGAACAAGGGACTATGATCTGGCAACAACTGTAAATGATTGTGACTTGTGGCCCATACTTTGGTTATTGTAATCTCTGAAACATTTTTCCTTGTTATTGTGGACTTTTATCATCATATTAATCTTGCATAATTGAGGAGGTAATAAACCTAAATACCTTCCAGAGAACTGTAAAGGTCTATTTTATGTCAAATAAATTGCCAGTTGGAGGACTCTTTCCCCCCATGGACTGTAGTGTGATACTGATATTGGAAGAAATTAATCCCACTCATCAGACACTGAAAAATAATGTTGATTCCCTGCCTGCCACTCATTCGCTATTGTGTTCCTTCCGAGAATCAGCCTCTTTAACAAACCAGTGTGAAATAAAGGTAACCACGAATGAGAGATTGTAAGAGACTGCTGTGATCATTAAAGTTTGGAAGTCTTATTCACCAATATTTTCAGTGATTTCTAGAAGGACAAGATTGGTGAGAAGCAAACATCAATATGGGGCAAGATGTTCTACTTCCTCTGTCCACACCCAGAATATGCTTAGGGATTGCTTACTGCTCAGGGATACAGTTTAGTCAAGGATTTGTCTGTGTTAGGTTAATGCTTGGACTTGATGATCTTAAAGGTCTTTTCCAAACTAGGTGATTCTGTGATTGTGTAATATAAGTCCTTAAGGTCCTCACGGTGCTGACATTTCATCCTGGGGACACTGTTCACTATTTTTTATCACTGAAACTCCCTAAGACCTGAAAGACCAGTGTGGCAGGCAGTTAACTTTTTACCCTGTGCTGTCCTTTACCTGTCTTCCACAAGGGAGAACAAGACCAAATCCAGATGTTCACATCCCATGTGTTTATCACAGTGGTCCTGCTAGGGAAATGGAGGTATAGTTTGCTGTGGTTTGAAGGATGATGCCTGCAGCATTTAAGGAATTCTTCAAAGCATCCTCTGCTGTAGATGGTGAGATGCATGCAAATACAGTTAATAACTACTTTTATGACTAGGTGCTCTGAATATCTACTGATTTTTCCTTTGCTTCTGCTGATCTGATGTCCCTGCCCATTTGGGGATCCAAAGTACATACAGATGCTAATATAAATATCATACAAACTGTCTGACAGACTCTTCTGATCTGCCGGATGGGCAGTTTTTCATAGGAATAATACATGGCATCTCTGGGCAGGGACACTGGACTGTTGGCTTTGGAGGATGAAGAATGCTATCCCTTGCATTGAGGAAAGAACTCAACAGTGCCAACTCATTTAGCTTTCAAAATAAAAGGCTAAAATGCTTAACTCAGAAAGAAGGTTAAAACCACCAGTGTCTAAGTAGTCTGTTGTGTTTCTCTGCAGCCCCAGGAAAGGTACCTGGCTCTCGAATGAGGACAGCATTTAAGGCATGCTTTGACCCATTGTATCCTCTGTCAGCTAACCAAGTAATTGCCTGCTTATCCTGTGGCTGGTGTGAATCCCATTCTTGGGAATTCAGGTAGGTTCATCTGCTAAAAATGTAGAATCTCTGCCATGTGGCCAAGTTTAGCCTTCCTAGCCCCCTAAAACTCCCTTTGGAGGTAGTCAGTATGATCTGTGGACTTGAGGGAGGCTGACCCTACAGCAGACATCTACAATAGGCAAATGATTTGCATGTATTAAGTGACTGGTTTTCCTTCACTAACTCTTTTAAAGGAGCCTATGCTGACTGGTTCTGTGAGAGGATCTGTGCTATGGTCACACAGACATTGTGCTGAGAGCTGCAGGTCTCACACCTTCCTGACAGGTAGGAAGGATCCTGCTACAGGAGCCTGAAAATGAGATGAAAATATTCAGGTTCCTTTGTACATCTTCAGCTTTTTGTGAAGTGATGGTGTCTGTTTAGAAGTCCTGTAAGTCATCAAATTTAAGATTTGTTCAGCAGACTTAGGTGATGTTTGCTGTCAGTTCCCATAGAAAGATGTGATAGTTACATGTGAAATACATACTGCAATTACAAGTACAGTACGTTGTTGCAAACTTGGGTTCATACAGTGTTTGGAGTGGGCCTTCTAAGAAGATACTTGTGATTACACTAAAGAGTAGGTGCCAATTTTGAAATGAACTGATTATTAGCAGATTTAAAAAATATACATTGCACTTACTGAGAAAGGTAGTGATGAGAGCAAAAATAAACACAACCTGCTCTAATTATGTAAGAATGACTTTGAAAGATTATGTGCTACTTTATTAGTAGGCTGGAAAAAACTTGAGGTAGTCACAGCAACTTTAAATATAGACTAGAGCCTTAAGTTTGAGCATGTGAGGCATGAAGAATGAGCTTTGGCATGGGCCACGTGAAAGCTGAGAACATCCAGATCTGTCAGAAAAAGAAGAAAAAAATTAAAAGTGCCAATGAGAAAAATATTCAGCATGGTATCTAAACCTTGGATAAAACCACAATTATCTTTCTCTTCTTTCTGCTTTCCTAATCAGTTCTAAATCACTTGGTTAAATAAACCATCCTTTCAAAGATATGGCCTTTAAGATCTTTCATCTCTTTGTACAAACAGCAGGAGTAAGTTTTTTTGAGGGCAGGTCAGAAGTTTCAGACTCTGGCAACTGCAGACTCTAATGTACGGCGTGCTGAAGTCAGATGTTCAGATGCTGGTGTGTTTATTGAACCCCTGTTCAGTCTTAAGTCCTTTTTTTTCTTTCACAAGTCTTTGTGTGTTTATGTGTGTGTATATATATATGTAAAAATATATTAGAACATTTTGTCAGTTGACATCAAAACTAAATGTAACATAATTTAACTCTTTTAATGTCACTATGGGCTAGCTCTATCAATCAAAAAATGTTTCTTAGCTACCTGGTCTCAGTTCTAGCAAATAAGCAACCTTCAGATTGCTGATAGGTTGAAGAAAATTACTTTCTCTGCTCCATAGTATATTGGAATTTGATATTTCATTTTTGTAATGCCATAAGTATGTAGGATGTTGTGGAGAGAAAGGCAACTATGAGCATATTGCCTGGTCTAGAACTAGTCATGGAATGGGATATCACAGCTGCAGGAACAGACCCTTGTGTTGAAGGGGCACCATGACAGTATGAACAAGAGGGAACCATAAACCCAACCCTGTTTGTAGTCCCAATCTAGAAATACCAATAGGCTGAATCCTGGAAGTTAGAGTATATCCATGCAAAGACCATGTTACATTTGCTGTGCTCGTATATGCTTTCTGCAAATTTCCCTACCAGTCAACATGCTGGGTTCGATGAACCTTTGTTCTGGTCCACTAATGAATTCTTGTGACTATTACATGGTCTTCTGTAAGCTCCTCAGCGCAAAAAAAAAAAATAATGAGGCAAGCATCTGTGCCTGTAGAGAGGAGTTAGGGCATTTATTGCGTGTGCTGGTCAATGACATTTATAGCTCCATTTCCCTACTATGAAGAAGGAAAGTTTTTTAGCTGTCATGGAAGAAATCCAGGAAGAAGGAGGCAAGCTGGGACAGCCCAGGAAGGCACTCCCTGACAGTAGATGTGCAGATACAGGCCTGGTGACCAGAGCTGAGGGATTCCAGTTAAAGAAAGAAATTTTTTGACTTTTCTGTTTGCAGAGAGTAAAATAAACCCCAAAATCTCCAAGATGCAGAGCCCAAGGGGAATATTTGGGCATTGATGGGCATATTCGATAATTAGGAACAATGGCACTCAAATGTTTCACTCTTTTCCTGGTGGATATTTATGTGATTTAATGTGAAATGGAATAACTATTGCATGAGAAATCCAGAGGTTTCTGATTCAGAACACGCCAAGGAAGGGAATAGCCTAGGGCATGTTCATGGCAGACATACACCCTGCTTCCCTCAGACTAAGGGGGAGCATTTTGCATCTGGATTTCCCAAATCTCCTGTATGGGACAAGTTTGTCTCGAGAACATGGGCTTTAGTGGCACAGCCCAGCAGACCATGCATCGTAACAGGACTCTGCAAACCCCCTCAGGCACGTAATTCCTTCATGAGGCATGGGTTAAGCCTTTGCTCTTACATCTGTATATTTTAGCACAGGACACCCATGCTGCATGTTGGCTTTTGTGAACATGTTGCCTGGGTGTCTAGGAGAGCAGTGGCAAGGCAGTCAAGCCAATAAAAGGAAAGATTCCTACAATTCCGGTCCCCCTCCTACCTTCAGTGATTGTGTGGGAGGACTATTTAGGGAGATCATCCAACAAAACCCTGCAACCTTCCCCTCCACCCCCCTGGTTACACACAGCTATTTGTTTTGTTGTGTTTTTCATGGAGTTGGTTGCCAGCCAGCCAGCCTCCCTCACTGGGGGCATTGTGCCATGATGTGAGTGCCAGTGGTGGTGCAAAGGGAGAAACCTGGGAGCTGATGGAGGGGAACTGTCACAGCAAGCTTGGATATTCTGAGCAACAGTATCTCCCAGCATGCCTGAATATAAATACACAAAAGACATCAGAATCAGATCAGTAAATAATCTGCATGCTGTATATCATGTGGATTTTGGCAATGAGAATAAGGCCAGAGTTGTGGATAGCCTTACATACTTAAGCCTGATCAGGATCCTCATGCCCATCTGGCAGCACTGTGTTGCAGAAGTGACCCTCTGACTTCAGTGGAAATACTCCTATCATTCAATTAAAGCAAAAGCTCTGAGCAGGGGAAACCCATGGCAGCACAAGATTGGCAGAGTCTTCTCCCAGTTCAGTCCAGCCTGCTCTGCTGAGTCTCTCTTTCAGCTGTATCAATTTAAAGAGAACAAACAACCATTTCTTTTTGTTCACATATATAGCAAGTTCTAGCCTTGGGTAAGATAAAGTGATGTGGGGTTTATAGCTATTTAGGCCACAGAATAGTGTGCTTTCTGGGAAGAAAATCTGCAGGGTGGCAGAAATAATTCTCTGTATGCTCAGGCAGATGAAGCATCAACATCAGCATAGAAAATCAATGAGGGAAAGGCATGCAGGTGGATCAGTGGCTCTTTAAAGCAATGGATTGTGCTTTTCAGACCTCCTAGTCCCAAACTTTTCTATCCAGCAAATGATCATGAATTTCAGTAGTGTGTATTCAAATGCAAAGAGTATTTTGCTTCTGTTCTCTTTCTTCTAAATGCATATGAATTTCAGAAGCTGTAGGGAGTATAGATATTTAGGACAGCAACAGCTGTAGTGTACTTAAGAAGGTAAATATGTAGACAGATCTCTACACTCTGGAAATGATCTTGAGATATCCTGAATTCTGCACACAGATTTCTGCAAGTGGCTCTTTCCTTCCTTTTCTTTTCCCTATATTGGGGAAGACATCAACTGGCCAAATGAAATTCTCTGTCAAATCCCATGGACTCCCAGGGGCTGCACACAGCTCTGCTCTTCACAAAGCACAACATCAGAAGAACTAAGAGAAGCAAATCAGCCCACAGAGCCCACTGCATAAATAGCCTTTAACCAAATCCTGCAGGCCAGCTTAGCCCTTTTAAAATATTTTGGGGGTGATGTCATCACCTGGGTTGCCAGTGCACTTGTTGCTCTCCTCCCTCAGCCTACTTTAGTTCCCACACAGGGACAGTGCATCCAGACCGAGTGGGAGATAGGCAGAAGCTTGGAGGGAAATAATATCTGCAGTGACCCAAAGTCCAGAGGCAGAACCACTGGGCTCCATTTACCTCCTCAAGGTAAAGAAAACTTGGCTTACTCATTAGGTCAGATTTTCTCTTGTCCAAGGACATAGAAGGCTGGCAAAACAACTTGGGAATGTAGGAATTTGTTAACTGCATGCACTAGGCTTTTAATATTTAATCTGCAAACTAAAGTAGTTTCTATTTCAACTCTCTGTCTTCATGCTGGTATGGTCCCTGATATTCCCTTGTTTGCACCATAGATGTTACAGCCTGATCTGGCTTCTCTGCTGAGATTTTGGTTTTGTGTTGAAATACTTTGTCCAGAGTTTATGCGTCTTTTTTTTTCCAAGTTTTTTATTTTATTTACATGTCATACAGTTGGGCTTAGTGCATGATATTTGTGATAAAGTATTCTCATTTCTCTGCATGGACTCCAAAACATATATAAAAAAAGAAAGCTTTCTGTGATAAATAAATACAATAACCAACAGAAAAGTTTTTGAATACAACCTGAATGGGATTTCTGAAGTAAGAGATCTATAGCAGCTTGAAAGTGCAAAGAAGTGAGAGGTTCTTGAGAAAAAGTACTCTTTCATCAATAGGATTAACTCACAAAATTTATGAAGTTCTTCAGAAATGAAAAGGTCTAACCTTAGGTTTTCCTTGTACTTTTAGTGGTAACATAAATAATTCACATTTATTAGTTGTTGTTTGGTTGGTTTTTTTAATAAAAGAATAGTGTGTACCTAGTTTCTTTAAGAAATGAAAATATGCAAATATAGGAACTTACAGAACTCTAAAGAGTAGTATATTTACAACGTATATCTGTTGAAAGTAATAAACGGGACTTGGGCACTATTTGTTTGAAAAATGCTTGTACAAAGCAGTGCTAATTTCAACAGACTGTCACCCCTGCACTGTGTATTTTGGGGTGACAACTGAGAACACTCCTCATCAAATGCTGGAAATTAAAGAAGGTGATAAGTTGCCAGAGATAGCTTTTACTTTTTAGATTTCCCAGTGCTTACAAACTTATATCTGCTGAAATGACATTTATTTACACCAATATAAATAGCTCTGCTGAATCTGTCATCTTCATGTATCTGTTCTTCACCTATTTTTCTTTTTCCTTAAAAGAGCCTGTGACCTGAAGGTTGAGCTCAAGGACACTCCTGGACAAGTCACTGAAGTTTTGCCTTTGCTCTACCTGCTGAACTCTGCTCTCCCCTGACTACTCCCCAAAAATGGAGAGATCCACGCAAGAACTTTTCCTCAACTTCATGATTGTCCTGATTACTGTATTGCTCATGTGGCTTCTTGTGAAGTCTTATCAGGACTAAAAGACAGTCAGAAACTCTGGGAGGCGACTTAAGTGGAGACATAAGTAACACCCACAGCACACCGCTGTGGTTAGCTTTCAGTCAACTCAGAGTGTTGTGAATCTTTTTTTTTACTCTCTCGTATCTGTTGCCTGTGTTAAAGTTTGTGATGGGTCTATAACAGTGTAATTATTTCATTCTGCAATGATCCAACTGTAAAATACAAGGTCCTTGGGAACTGTTTAATGTATCTGTCTCCTCTGGTAGTTACTGTGAATGCTGTAGCCCCCTGCCCACCATGTCAGCTTCTTTGGTGTCGGTGTTAGGTTCTCGAGGGTATAAAATGACAGTATGCAGTGTAAATGTCTGTATCAACCAGCGTACGAGGCACAAACTCACTTAGCGGAAAGAAATGTGAAACTTCTACTTTCACTTGCTCATTTCACTTAAATAAAGAACATGTAAAACCATTTTTTGTAGCATTCTTTGTCCCTCTCCTGGCCTGACTGCTGTTCACTGAGAGACTTGATGATAACCGTGGTTTGCTTGTTCTTCTCACCTGCATTTTTGTTTGTATTATTTAAAAAATTGCTGCAAAGTGGAGATCCTGCAGCTTAACAGACAAGTAGCCACATAAGTGACCTGTTCAGGCCACTTTTCTGTCTAGAGTGACTTACACCATTGGCGCCTGTGGACGTGGACTTCATAAAGAACCTCTGTCCCACTGGGTCGCTGTCAATTGCATTTTCTGAAGCTGGATTTCAGGCAGGGATTCCCAGGGTCCTATTTTTGACCAAACTATGCTTGGAGCAGTGCCTGGAGGGATGAGCATGAGTCAGTTGCCGGCATAGGCACTTGCTGGCATCCCAGCCCTGCTGCGAGCCTTGCCCAGGGCGGGAGTCCCTCAGGGTCTGCTGTGGCACGCCAGGCACAGCCATGCTCAGCCTGAGCAGGACAAGGTGCAAGTGTGTCTGTGTTGCTGTGATGGTGTCGTCGCCTGCTAAAAAATCTTGAGCCAGCTTGAAGAGCACAGGTCTCTGAGTTTGTGAAGTCGGTAATTAAACTGCTCCTAGGCATTCCCCATCTGTTATTTTAATGGCTTCAGAGAATCAGTATCTTCTACAAAATACAGCTTTATGTAGGAAGGCAGTCAGAGGTGTGACCTGCTGCTGATACAGGTATCCTTCCCCTCCAGAACCCTGCAAGGAGTGAGCAACATCATGGGGCTGTGCTGAGTTAACCAAGGCAGGTATCTGGCATGGTTTGGCAGAGAGTTGATGGCTGTGACAGCAGAGGCTCAGGCCCGGGATTTAAGGAAAGACAGTAAATGTTGTAGTAGCACCACTTGTTAAGTGTGTATGTGTGTGTGTGTGTATGTGTGTGTTGCTTAAAGATAGCTAGTAAATGCCCTGTTGCCCTGTGTCGGTTCTGCAGTTCATCCAGTTTGCAGCCACCCCCACTGCAGCTGGTGCCACTCATCCTCCCAGTCAAGAAATCCTCACTCCAGAGCAATTGCCTCTTGTTTACCCTTGCCTGTGACTGAGCAAACCTACTTCCAGAATTTCCAGGGATGGCAATTTTTTTTGGTGATAAAACCAAGATATTGAAATGAATTCTTGCCAGCAGTGGACACAGAGTTTCTCTGCAGCCCACCTTGCACCAGATGCTGCTGTATTTTCACTAATTTACAAGATCGGTTTGTGTTCATAAGCTTGGCTGAGACACACAGCAGTGGCTGGAGAAGGCCATGGAAAAAAATCTATTTTTAAATACAGTGAATACCTGATAATTCAGTATGAAAGATTCTCATCTTTCACTGGCTGTGACTCCCTACCCCTGCTGAACACAATGTCTTCAACCAGCATTATCAGAGCTTCCCTGTTGCTTTAAAACAGGCTTTCAGAGTCTCTCATGCATCGTGACTTTCACAGGGGACCTCACTCTTGTTTGCTCAACCCATCTGGCAGGGCTGAGGCTTTTCTGCCAGTCCCAGAGCACATGGCCACTGCCCAGGGAGAGGAATGTCATGAGCAGACTGACAAGTTTGAGCCCACCTCAGGCTAACAATGGAAAGAATAGAGATGTGGGCTTTTCTGTCTGAAGCAGAAATGGTTCAATAACAGCTCAAGATGACCTTAGTAATTTTCAGATAGGAAGAAAGAATGTTCTGGAGAGTTTGGGCCATCCAAAACTTCTAGCCATCAGTGTTTTGAGGAGTAGACTTGTGTCTAACTTTGACAGTATGACTAAGGTAAAAGACCCAAAATAAGATTCTAGAAGTGAGAATACCAGTCTAAGTGGCTCTCTTTTCAGGCTTTGATAATTTTTAAGCAGATTTTGAAGTCATTTGACCTAAGTCATTTGCCTAAAACTGAAGAAAAAAGACAATTCAACTGTTAGTGCCAGATGCTGCGCAGAGCCAGCACTGTGCAGGTGCACTGGTACATCAGTGTCAAAGCTCATCAGCCAAATGCACGTATATAGGCAACATTTCCCAGTTTGAGGGACCTTAATGTAGGTGTTCAATGTGAACCTTTAAGTCTCAAATTCTTTCCATTATCTTCTTGCTTGCCAAAGAGGCCCTAGAGGAGAGGTGTCTCTCCAGTGATGTATGTTACCAGCATTTTTCATCCCTTTGCAGTGTAAAGGACATGGAGAACACCAGAGGATTTCTGAGCTAACAGTGATTAGTCTTCAATTATCAGTAAAATTATTTTAGGCAAAAAATTTTAAAGCTACACTTTAGAGTAAGTAGCTGCTCTAATTCTTCCAGCCTTCCTGGGCAAACTGTCCCAGTGCTTGATCACTCTCACAGTAAAAAAGCTTTTCCTGCATTTCAGTTTATGCCTGTTACCTCTTGTTGCTGGGCACCACTGAGAAGACTCTGGCTCTGTCTTTTTCATTCCCTTCCTTTGGGTATTTATACACATTGATAAGATTGCCCTGAGCCTTCTCCAGGCTGAACAGTCCCAGCTCCCTCAGCCTTTTCTCATATGTGAGATGCTACAGTCCCTTGATCATCTTCATGGCCCTTTATTGGACTCTCTCCAGTATGTATACGGCTCTGGTTTGACCATATGTATATGACCACTAGTTTGTGTGCCTGGATACCAACCTAGGAACCAAATTTTAGGCACCAAGGTTTGAAACTTTGGCTAAACAGTAGAAAATTGTTCAGTGGGGTTTACCAAAATGCTTTTATCAATCAAAAGGGTTTTCATTCGGAACTGATTTCTTTTTTGTTGTTGTTGTTTTTTTTAAAGTTTTTTTACGAAGGAAAAATAAAATTTGTCAAAGACAAATACCATGCTTGATAAACAACCGAGTCCATTTTGCTTTTAAATGATGTCACAGCTGCTGTAGACTGTGTGGCTTGTGTCCTCTTTCTCCTTTATTGCCCAGACTCCAGGCCAGACAGGTTCTCTATCCCATGTGACATAACAAGCTGCTCTCATGATGTGTCATCTCCAAGTCACAGGGTAGGAAACTGCCATGCAATGAGAGAGAGATTAGAGTGGAAAAAAAATCGATTGACACTGAGGAGCTACATGTTCTGCATTTTTAAGTGGGTTGATCATTAACCATTTCTTGCTGGCATTTTCTATTTTGCAAAAATTCATTTCTCTGTGGAAAAAAATTGCATGCTGTGTATGTGTTTGTTGTGTATGTGTGCTCCGTAGATATAGAAGAATAAGGAAAGGCAAACCTCAAGGTTCTCAGCCTTATCAAGTCAGTATTCCTGTGTATGCATATAAGTTTTTTCTGGATCAAACCAAGAAAATGTGAAACATAAATAACTTCCTTGCTACATAACAAGTCCAGCATGGTTCTATTTATACAGCTGCATTTGGAAGTGTCCCAAAGGCGATATATTCCCTTGCAAAAGAAGAACTTTGCACAGTAATTATCTGTATTTTGGTGGTGCAGTGAGCTAGAATGGATCAAGAAGACTGACAGCTGCTGACACCTTGGGATGCCATTGCAGGGGCTCCTAAATCATTCTTCACCTACACAGCTGAGCTGGTTTGCCCCTTGTGCATAGGGTTTACTCACAGATTAGTGTCTTGCAGGTCTGAGCTGTAAAAGCCTCTGGCTCGTTTCCCAGGGCTGTATACAGCTGGTGCTCAAGGCAATCAACTCTGACCTCTTAGCTTAACAGTTCAGCTGTCAGCTTCTAAAGAGAGATGACAGCATTTTCAAACAGGCTCCATTACGATTATCAGCTAGTGCTACTGTCTACACACATTGGGCTGATCTACAAAGGAGTGTAAAGAAGCACAAATTCATGCAATATGAATAGAGATGGTCAGTACATGACAGTGTGTGTGCTCGTACTTGCCAGATCTTCGCTCTAGTGGGTGGATGAGGGAGATGAGTAATAATTTGGTTTTGGCAGCAGCTATTAGCTAAATGTAGATCTATGCTTCCTTATACTACAGCTTGTACAGCAGGGTCCAGAAGTGTGTTTATATGGTACGTAGATGTGCCTTGATCTAGCTTTACATATATGCCTCTTTGTGTATCCAGAAGGGCAGCCAGAGCTGTGTCTCTCTTCCAAATGACTGTTTGCCTCATGTTTCATCTCTTCCCTCTTGGGAGGCAGGCAGTGGCTTTCATCTCTTGGCCTTATGGCCAGAGTGGTACAACATCTACCACAACAATGTCATGCCCTGTTTATGTCTGCTCTGCATTGCTGTCCCTGCCTGTGTGTATGAAGGCCTGGAATGAGTGTGGCTCAGGTGACCTGAGGATCAAATTAGTGGGATCACGATATTCACAGTGATCCAAGTATCTAATAGTTTCTTAGGAGGGACTGGATCCCTTAAAGATATGTGCCTTGGGAGAAGGACTCCTGGAGGAGATCCTACCTTCTGCTCATAGAAATCTGTACGTTTCTGCATGCACTTGGTGTAACTTCTGTCTTGCACCTAACTGTGACAGTTTGACCTAGACGCACCCTCCAAAACATCTCGCAGGAGTGACCCAAATTCCATTATCAAAGCTATGGGACACACTGAGCAATTAATAACCTAGAATGAATTTTGCGTGTACCTCTTTTCCCTGCAGTATTCAACCATTTCGCTGTTCAGCCTCTTGTCCACAGATATCTGTTGACATATCTGAAAGCAGGAACATAATTTTTTAAATACCTGCAGTGCAGTTTCACTGGTGACTGCCAGCTTCAGTAGGATCAACCCGAGCCTTTCAACTAGGTTAGGAAAGATCTGCTTCTTCATGCTGCAAGTCATTTCCCTGGTGGACTTCAGAGGAGCTAGGCCTGGTTATGTCAGACAAGTATCAGTTCCTCTGTGTTTCCCTGGCTCTGACCTGCCCTTTGCAAATGTCTGTTTCATCATCACATGGAAGAGATCCGCCAGAAGTGGTTTAAGATCTTTCACTTAAACCTGATTTTGAATAGAAGAATTTTGCTATAAAAAATCTCACATTTTGTAATTATTAAGCTATATTAACTATCACTTTAATGAACATGATTTGGAAACACTAAGCTTCACACTTTAAATCCATAGCTGTAAAATTTAAATCTAGTTCAGTTGTTTTGAATATTTTATTATTTTTTTTAATGACTTAAAACTAAGTGAACTCAGAAGCTAGTAAGCATCAAAACCACTAAGCTTTAGTTGTTTGGGCTTTTTTCAGCCTAGGATACTTCCCTACTTAACTATACCTCTGGGTACTTCAGCTGCATTTTCACTTGTGTATCAGCAAAACAATTAAATTGAAACTATTCAACAAGATACAGTCACTTCCATATCATAATGAAGCTAAATAAGGTCTCCTGTGACAATAAGTAGGAACTCCTACCTCTTGTACTAGAATCACACTTGCTTTGCGGTCTTGGTTGTGAACTTAGATTCTTTCCCAGCTGAGGCTGTACTCACCTGAGCTCAGAAAGTACTCAAATCTCCTTTACAGGAGATTTTACAAGCTTGGGGAAAGGTTGTCTGCATAAACAGGCAGCCTCAAACCTATGGTGTTTGTCTTCTAGAAGTAAAATCATATTATACTGCCTCCTCTGATAAAGAACAGGATGATGTCAACAAAATTCAGATGGAAAACACAACAAAATAGAATTTCAACAAATAAAGGTCTATTTAGCCAGAATCAGACCAAATCCAAAGTTAAACTTTTTTTTTCCTCTTCCCCCCCCCCCCCCCGGAAATATTACTAATTACAAAATGAAGTTGGGTAAATTGGAACATCTGGTTGTTAATCAGAACTGACCTGTAAGAGATTGGTGATGACTGGGAGACAACCAGTAGGACACAGTGATAATGCAAGTATCAGAAATACAAAGATGATATTTATAAGGAAGGTGAAGCATATATTAAAGAAAGCTTTAGAAAAATAAGCTAACTGTTAAAAAAAAAAAGATATATATAGTACCCGTCTAGTGTGACATTTCAAAAAATAGGAAAAATGCAATTAGTACACCAATGAGGCTGTAAGGCAGAAAGCACAGTGGTCACACAAGACTTGTTACACAGCACCTCCACAAAGTGGGGACATGTCAGGATGGGCTCTAATTCATGCTGCATTTTTTAGCAACATAAATTATTGTTTCTTGTGCAGTCAAACATCACAGAAGGAGAAGCTGTACAGCCATTAACAGCACACAGGATCAGAATCAAATGTTACCTTTGAAAGATTATGGTGTGGTAGTGACCACAATGTGTGTGAGTGAAACATCCTTATGGGAATGGGGACGCTGGAAGAAGAATCAGCAAAGCACAGGAATAAATTATTAATAAAATGCTACTGTTCAAAGCAGAGAAAATGCATCAAAATTAGAAAAAAATGAAAAGAACACAGAAAAGATAAATAAAAAGTCATAAGGAGGGCAAGAAAAACTGTTGAGTAACACCAGCCCAGATGCATTAAAAGCTAAGAATTACACATATCAGAAACAGAAAACCTGCCACAGAGACTGAGGTGTCTGCAGATGATAGATGCAGAACAGGAATGCTTAGAGACTGTAAGTTTGGTACAAAAAAGATATATTAATTATCTGTGTCAGTGCTCACTGTGGAAGAGCTTAGGAGGGTTTCCAGACTAGAACTTTGATCTGCAGGTGATGAGTTGGAGAAATGGTCTCAATTGAAGAGCCAGAAGTCAATAAAATGAACAGTGATGTATCAGCAGGACCAGATGATGTTCACCCACTGATTTTAAAGAAGCTCAGATAGGAAATTGCCTGCCCAGTTACTGTGGAGTGTAACTTATTGCTCACATCAGAGTGGTACCAGAGGAACAGAAGGTGTTGAATGCTGTATCCGTTTTTAAGAGGGCTGCAGAAGAGTGCTGGACAGTTACAGACCAGGAAGCTTCATTTTCATTTTGGAGGAAAAAACAAACCACATCAAAACAAACATAGAATTCAAAGGCACATAAATGGAGAAAAATAAGCAAAGCTTCTGCAAAGGGAAGTCCTGCTTTGGTATCCATTACAACTCTCAACAAGTCAGTGACCCTGTCAGTAAAGTGAGCTGATCGATACATTAAAAAAAAACCCCTAAACTGTCATGGGATACAGAGGGAAGTTGTCCCTTTAACTCACTGAAAGAAAGAAGGTGGCAGTGAACAGTGAAACTGCGTAATAAAAGGAGGTCCATAAGAGACTGTATTGTTTGACATACAGGAAAAGCAGGAGGACTGCAAAATTTTCAGGTGGTACAAATGTCATAGATGAAGAGTCATAGAATGTCATCTCAATGCCAAATGATAAGTGATAAAATGGCAGATGACATTAAAGGGTGACAAATGTGAAGGAGGACACATCAGGAGAAAAATCACTCCAGCACACAAAATAATGAGCACAGCAGACACTGTCACACAGGGAAGATCTAGGAATCGCTGCAGAGAGTTGCCTCTACACATCGGCTCCATGGTTAGTGTTGGAAAAATTGCAGAGGGGCAATTAAATGATAAAAACACTGTGACAACTCCAGCTTGAGACAAAGTTAAGCAGATTCGATCTCTTTAACTTGAAAAAAACCCATGGCGACTGAAGGAAAGATATGAGTAGTAACAAATAAGGGCACATGGACTGGCTATTTACGCTTGCTCAGTCCATCAAATAAATAACAAACATAATAGGGACATGTAAAATGAAGAAAAGCATTTCACAGAGGAAAATTGAACTGTAAAGCGCAGAAGTACAAGATGTTCTGAAATAGAACAGGACAGATATGTTTTAAAATGTTTAGACAAATCTGTGGAAGGGAAAAATAACCTACATCAAGACCTGTTAAATATGAGAACAGACTCGCTAGCTCCACAGGAAGCTTAACCCATAGGCTGATAAAACTCAGTAGATATTCTGAAGAGTTATTGTTCCTTGTTCTACCTATCCTCAGGGAATTACAGGGCCAGGGGGCTGCCAGAGGGAGCAGAGCTGGTCCTGACAGCCAGGGCCCATCCCACTGCCCCAGCCACGGAGCAGGTCAGGCCAGAGGCAACCAGTGGCAGTCCCAGCAGCAGACATCAGATACCTTACTGGGAATGCGGACAGGCCAGATAAGAGAAAAGTAGATTGTTAACAGCATTCAAATATACACAACATAGCAGCAAATAAGAAAGTAATAAACTGTTTTCCTCGCACACAAAATAGGGGGGTTGAGTGTTGGTAAAGGACATTTCAGAGCAATCTTCTTTAACTTTCAATAGATGGTACAGCTGACTACTATGCTGCACTGTTGAGAGATATGGGGCTACCAGTATCAAGAGATTCTGTCAGTAGTTTTTAAGAATGGGTTCAAACATCCATCTGAAATAGTTTATAACAGCTGTCCTAGCTTGGAGAGGGATACTATCTCTTGGGAAGCTTCCAGGAAAGCAAGTACCAAAGACTACCTTTCTTTCAATGCTTAAAATGTCTCAACCTCTCCAGACCAGCTCAATGAAGAGGATAATTTACAATGAAGAAATAAGATAATAGAAAGTTGCTGCAACTGCTTACAGGAACTAACAACAAGTATGTGATTGGGCAAAATCTGCACTTTTCTTGATGGAATTTAGGAAGTGTTTAGGTGACTTGGTTTCCCAATGTGGAAAATGATTGTCTCAGGGAAGACAAGTGCTACAGAAATTTTATCTCCTCTAGAATGCTGCAGCCCCTTTGGGATCTCTCAGGCTTCAGAGTGCAGGATCCTTGGCAGTCTTTCTCCAAGGTGAGGGCATTCACAACAGCTGACTCCAACATGTCAGAATAGAATCATAGAATATCTCAAGTTGGAAGGGACCCATAAAGGACCATTGAGTCCAACTCTCTGCTCCTTGCAGTACTGCCTAAAACTAAAACATATGGCTGAAAGCATTGTCCAGACGCTTGTTGAACTCTGACAGGCAAACTGTGAGAAAAACTCTCAATAATGTTCCAAACCTCTGAAGGCGCACAGCTTCAGCCTGATTGCCAAACTCCCATTTCCACCAGACGCTCAAGTATAATTAACGTAATTTGATTAACAGCTTTCTTGGAAATAGTTAAGAAGCATTCCCACCGCTACTGTTCCAGCAGTCAATTAGCAGCAAGGGGCTGAAACACGGGGGTAGATGCAAGCAGAACAAGGAGACAACGGGGGAGGGTTTTGCCCACCCGGCCTGGCAACGCCTGGCGCTGTCCAGGGTGCTGAAGAGGCGGCGCTTCACCCTTCCCTGATGTCGGCGACTCGGGCCCCAAGGAGGGACCCTGACCCAGGGTCGTCCAAAACCTCTGGGTTGATTTGTTGTTTTCTCCTTTTTGTTGTTGTTGTTGTTGTTTGTTTGTTTGGGGGTTTTTTTTGTTTGTTTTTTTCTCTCTTTCTTTTGTGTGTGTGTGTGTTTTGTTTGGGTTTTTTTGTCTCTTAAGACCTTGAGTTCATTGTATAGTCAGACATGACTGGTGAAGACTAGGTTATGGGAGCCTTGCAAGAAGAAAAGTTTTGAAAGGGGAAGGGAGGCTTTGGTTTGTGCATATAAGAATTCAGGTGAAAGAAATAGGTAAGGAGACAAAAAATCCAAAGAAGACAATGGCCCAATAGGTAACACATTATTGTTAGAAACGGGAAAATGTACCAGGCATTAAACAGGAAGCTGCCCCCTCTGCCTGAGGAATATGACTTTTTACATTTAGATGTCACTTCAGGATCATATAACTTTAAACAAGACAAGACAATGTCTATATATAAACACAAACTTCAGCCATGTCAGAGAAGTGGCTGCTACAGTAGTTGAGTCAAGATAGTAAGATTCTACCCAAAAGCTTTACTCACCAACTATAAACCAAAATATCTAATTTTCAAAGGATATCCTACTTGTTTGTTGGAGAAAGCTTCCTCATGGCTGAAGGGAGGAAGGAGAACTTGGGAATTCAGACCTCTTGCATGCACCAGCATAATAAAAAACTAGATTATTTTCCACTGAACCTCATTTTCCCCAAATGTGATAAGTAGGTGTTATTTGCCCATGTATCAGGACTTTGTGGGATGGATTTTCTTCTGATGTGAAAAGCATTATTTGTTCTGGATGGAACATGACTATTCAGAATCAGTCATATGATAACAGCTTGCTGAGATACATTGATACTACATGGGCTTGTTAATAAAATTTTTCTCTCTCTAAAACACTGTATTTTTTCACAATGTGGTGCTTGTTACATGTAATTTAATATGAAGAAAACCGAATTATTACAACTGCTTTGATCCTAAGAGCAGTGAGCTAAGGTATCCTGGAATTAACTCCTGGCAGAATACAAGACAGATGCAGAAGTCCCACTGCTCATGCAGGAAATGCATCACTCTGCTGCTCCCAGATGCCTGTGGGTGTTTCAGATTAATCTTTTATTCAGATAGGTACATAGTCTTATAAGCATTTTTACCTGTGCTTTTCTCCCTCTCTGAAGTTTAGGCATCTGATATTAGGGTTATATTATTGATTACATTTTCAGTAGCATCACAGATGACCTGACCCAAATGGCATAGGCTGCACGGCCTCCCATGACGCTCTACTCCAAAGGCAATTCTCTCTCTGGGAGAAAGAGATTCTCTAACTCCCATCATTCAAATATCTAGGAGTTGTCATTGCTGTGCCTGAAAAATAATGGAATAGAACGGTGGCAAGGAAGTTAATTATCATTATGTATGAGACTCATAGGCAGTGATTATAGACATTCATAATAAATTTAAGAGGATCACAGAAGATACTGTTGTTAGAAAGTGATGTTTTAATTGCATTTGTAGGTGCAAATTGAGAATATAGAATAAAACATTGAAGTGCCAGCATGCCTCTCTATGACTTGCAGTTCAGACAGCTCCAAAATGACTTGAATTGCTGCAGGTTCCCACATGTACTGTGTAACCTCTCTGTTGCTTTTGGATCTCTACTGGAATTAAAAATGAGTTCAGTGCTCCAAAAGCACTGATATTTCTACATGATAAGAAAGTCACTGTCTGGCTTTTGAAATAGTTGCTGAGGACATTAAAAGCTTAGTCTAGTTTTTAGTATGAGGGCACTCATACCACCAATTGAGGAAGACTTTCTGACCCACTCAGTAGATAGTAGATGTTCACATCTCCCTCAGCTCTACCTTTTTAATCCAGCAAATGAAAGAGAGCATAGTGCTGAAGTTATAACTTCTTGATGAGGCTCAGGGTCCCCTATTCTTTGCTGCTATTGGATTCATCTGTTCTGGCCAGATTTGGAGCAATTTGCACAGATTCAAGGCAGACAGGCATAACTTACACTAAGACCTGTCTCAGTCATGGACAATAAAATGAAATACATTCTATTCTGCAAGACAGAGGCAGCTACTCATCCCTGGAGAGAGCCTGGTGGGAGTTTGATGGTACTTCATGGGAAAAACAACCAATTGCCCTAAATTAGCAGCTGAGCTAGAGAAGTTCTGTGTACTCTATGCAGCCACATGCTCAAGCCCCTTTCCCACATAAAAGGTGTGAAGGAGCTGGAGGCAGCAGCCTTGAGATGGCCAAGCTTAGAGCAACCCTGTTACCCCTCGTGCTACAGTGGCCCTGTGCAAGATGCACCAGGGCAGGGTGGGAGGAAGGGGCTCACCAGGTCAGCTGGTGTCTGCTCAGACCTCTGCTCCTACCATTCTTTTTCTGATCTTTTATGACCACAGAACTACAGAGATGTGGCACTCTCATCCTCTGCAGAATGGTTCTCTGCCAAATGTGCAACAAAGGGTGAAAGGAAGAGAAGCTGAAGAGGCAGTTGGAGCACAGACATGGAAACACAAGGCAGAGTGTATGTCAGTTGGCTTAAATTCAAATCAACCAACCAATGTGAATGGAAAACTGGGAGAGAGTGAAGAGTCAGATGATGGCTTAGTCATAACAACTTAAAGGAACATATGAGACCATCCAGAGCCAAATCATCATCACAAATACCCCTGTCAAAGAGAAGTAGCAGACTACATCCTCACATTGTCAACGGTGTGAGGTTCAACAAAGCCAAGTGTATGTCAGTCACAACAACCCCATACAATGCTACAGACTTGGGGAAGAGTGGCTGGAAAGCTGCCCAATGGAAAAGGACCTGGGGATATTGATCAACAGCCACCTGAACATGAGCCAGCAGTGTGCTCAGGTAGCCAAGAAGGCCAAGACCATCCTGGCTTATATTGGAAGTAGTGGGGCCAGCAGGACGGGGGAAGTGATTGTGCCCCTGTACACAGCACTGGTGAGGCTGCATCTCAAACGCTGGGTGCAGTTGTGGGCCCCTCACTACAAGAAAGACATTAGGGTGTTGGAGCATGTCCAAATAAGGTAAATGAAGCTGGTGAAGGGTCGAGAGAACAAGTCTTCGGAGGAGTGACTGAGGAAACTGGGGTTGTTTAGCCTGGAGAAAAGGAGGCTGAGTGGAGACCTTATCACTCTGTATAGCTACTTGAAAGGAGGTTGTAGTCAGGTGGGAGTCAGTCTCTTCTGAGATTTTTTCAAAGTCATCTCCATGTACCTTCCTTGTTTGTCCTTGCAATTAGAAAAAATTGACCAGAAACACACAAGCTTCCTTGCGTCCCTTCCTTCAGCTCCTCTTGTGCTGCTCTGCTTTACTGAGCTGCCAGCTGTTCTGATAGGTGTTTACCTCATGTTCCCCTGTCTTATCACCTCCCTTGTTTCAGGCTGTAAGCAATCTGAGGAATACACCACCTTTAGGTACATGTTTTTGCAGTCCTTCAATACAATGGAGCCCAGGTCTAGGAACACAGCAACATCAGTAACAAACCCTCTGCCCTTCCCTTTAGCTCATTTTCATGTAAACTGCTGTATCCAGTTCTTGCTTGAAGGTTTTAGAGCTAAATCTTTTTTTCTAATTATAGTTCTATGCAGAGAAGAACAGTTTCCTTTACTAGAATATGTAATGACCTGATTTCTATGTGTGCTGCTCACAGGGGAAAGCACAAAACCAGTTCTGCTATATTCCTACATGATCTGATAGGAAGACTCCTGTCTAATCTTTGTCAAGTCTTATAGAAGACCTGCACTGCCGCAAACTAAGAAAAATAATGAATAATTCATTTTCTTATCTGTTTCAGGATTGTTTTCTGCAAAACATCTATTTTAATAATTCATGTGATTTTTAGCTGCACCATGCTGCAGACTCAAGTGTACAGAGAAGAGCCACACTGCTTATCTCAGTGTAGCCCAGAGGATTCATTAGTGCAATTCCATTTTCCATTGGACCAAATTCCAAGTGAGGAGCGAGAGGTGAAAATCATGGTGGTTAGCAAGACTGAAAAGTAAAACAGTTGTCTGAAAATCAGAGATTATGAGAGTCATTCACAGAATAGCTTTTACATGATGCCAAAATGATCATATGTTGACAATGTCAAGCTTGCCAAAAGTCAGCTAGGGGACAGAGCGAAGTATATACAGAGTTCCCATATTTCCCAAGAGTACATACAGAGTTCCTCTATATCACAACAGTACTTGCCAAACAGAAGAACTTAGCACTTATAGAACTGCACACGGTTTCTCTTTCAGGCCGTAACTGATTCCTACCTCAGTCAAATCCATCCAAGCATCAGAGTGGTGGATTGAGGCTTCCTTTAGAGCTCAGGCAGGTATGACTCCAATCTGCAAGATCTCATTAGTGGACAACCCTGTAATACTCGTTAACCCTGTGAAAGGGTCAGAAACCTCAGGTCACATTATAAGAAAAAGTGGACAGGTCAGCAAATGAAATGGTAAAAGTTAACCATGGCCCACAAAGGGCAGGATTAAGAAGGAAAGGATGGTACTGACTGCCTAAAGGAAACTGATGTGCACATGATACTATCAGTGATTCTTTGGGTCAGTATCAGCAGATCTGGGTTCGTTACCTTGAACATCACCACTTTCTTCACATACGTCCTGCTCCATCTAACAACATTTACTTCAACTGGGAAGATACTGAAAATTCTCTGCTTGCAGCAAAGTGCTTCAGCTAGCACCACTAAGTCATTGCCACCCAGCTGTGCCCCACAGGGCACTCAGCATAGACCACATGGAGAGTACAGGTGCTTTTAAAGAATGCTCTTCCATTAACAAGGACAATGGAGTAATCTCCTTTACCCTCTACATGACAGGAATTTTCCAGTCAAGCTTCAGTGCTGCTCCGGGAAACAGCCAGGAGATATAATTCTCCAAGACAAACTGCACAGATAAGATAAACTTTGCTTGCTTCTAAAATTAGTACATAGCAATACCACCAGCACTTGGAAAAGTACCTTCCCAAGCCTCATTATGAGAACCTCAGCAAAAAATAATTCACCTTTCCCAAAGGAAGAAAAATAAATCTACAAGCCAAAAAGTGACAGGAAGGAGGAGCAGCACTCATTCTCCCTCCAGCTGTTATCAATACCCCAGGTGTAGATCCTGCCAGCACTCACAGTCCCAGATCCACAGATGCTAGCAGAGCACTGAGGTTACTGAAGACAAATCAGTGCCCACCTACACTGTTGAAGGAGCCCTGGCAACAATTTAAATTCACATTAGCCAGGATAAGGAAGTGCTCTGCTATGGGAATCTGTAACCTAGCAAAATACAGGCTACATCTGTATAATTTCGCATACAGAATTAAAGAACCACAACATCGCATGGCCTGTTTTCTGGCTTTAAGAAGATCAAGGTAAACATTTCTGCATTTTAAATCACATACATCCTGCCGATAACATGTTGTCATCAATTATATTTTCATCTGCCTGCCTGAAGCAAGACATACTCTCTACAGCATCAGTACACTACCTTATCTTTTATAAAGTAAATTAGGAGCTTAGATGTAAAAGATAGCTGGGACTTTTTAAAACACCTGGGTCAGAGGTGTAAATGTAAATTTACATGTCAATGTAAATTATTTCCCCATGAAAAGTAACTGTCAAAAAGAAAGGTGCCAAAGAGCTTTATAGGTTGGGCAGGCAGCATTTGCTGCCTGTGCCACACAAGGCCAGGGACGATGATTTCCCAGCAGCAGGCATCCAGACAGCACCATCAGAGCATCTGGGAGAAACATCAGGTGAAATGTAGCAACCATGAGGCTGTGGAAGCTTTTTCAAGAGACCCAACCTAAATCTTCTCTACTCTTAATTGAACCAAAACCTGCACCCTGGTGCAGAATTGATTCTACTTTCTTCAAACAACTTTTTATACTTTTTTGTTGTTGTTTCTTTCATTTTCTCCTCCCTAAGGAAAGCAGCAACCAGTTCCTCAGAGGTCAGTTTGGACATGTAAAGGCAAATTTTTAATTTATTTATTTATTTTTTAAAGTTTAGGTAAGAGGCTGTTACTGGGGAGGAAGGAAGACAGGCAGTGCTGGACCGACATCCTCCCTCAGCAGCACACCCCCAGTTTGGCAGTTCACTAGGGGTATTGTCTGCCCCAAGTTGGACAAGGATTTTGAAAGCAAGGACGTCACAGGCCAAAGCTGAAGCACAAGTGGGCAGGACAGCAAGATCTGTAGGCACCAGCATGCAGGGGCTCCCTAGGAGGAGGAATTTCACACTTAGTTTCATTAAATCCCTCTCTCTGCAAGACAGGAAAAACCACTCACCCATAGCAGCTAGATTATAATGACACAATCTGACATGGAGCCAGATGACATTTTCTTATTTTATTTACAATTGACACCTTGAGAGAAGACATAACAAGTGAGATGATCAGTAAGAAGGTAGCAGGGACCTGTGTGTCTCCCCCACAGCTCCATGAACTCCAGTGCAGAACATTAAAATTAAATCAGTCTACCCTAACAAATTACAGAAGGCATTTAAGTCATAGTGGAGCAGGGAAAAAAACCAAGAGTTTAAGATTTGAAACAATGAATATTACTCCTAGAAACTTATTTTAGGAGCTTCAAGAGTGAAGCAAAAACGTCCTCAATATCCAATGAGCATAAATAACCACTTTCCAAAATCAATGGCATAAAGTTAAACATGCACAGATTTTATTCTTTGTATTTTCATGCAAAATATGCAATACTTAATATTTACAGTTCCATACTTCCAAATTCATTGGAGAAGACTAATTATCGCAACACCCATAGAGTTTCGCTGATTAACTCTACAATGAGTGAAGGTTTCCAGCCCTGCAGAGAAATCCTGATCCCCACCTTAATATTTTAGCAAATAAATGAGAGGGCTTAAATCCAAGGAGTTTTCCCAAGAACTTTAACCACTCCCATTGTTATAGTTTTTACATATAAATGTCACAGCCCAAGCTCTAACTAGAAATGGTATGAAGAACTTGATCTAAGGAAGCTCAGATCACTCTTCAGATTAGGGAAATACCACAAAGCTCTTACATCACCTTTTACTTGATCCATTAAAGTGAAATAGTTTTCATCTGTATTACTGCTTGTCTCAAAAATAAAACCCACAGTGCTTCAGTTTAGAATGACATATAATTTATTCATATAATTCACAAGTAGTTGGACACTACTCAATTTAATCTCCATATGCAAGTGATTTACACAAACATATAATACTAAAATTGATTGCTTAGAAGGTAAAAAATACCATGGGTATGAAATGCCATGGTAGATGCTGTTCAATATACTACACAATCTTTGTGTCAGACAGTTTTTACTTATTTATGCTTTTAGAAAAAAGGCAGTCTGCCATTTTAATTTATTTTTTTATAAGTAGTCTGGGAAACTCAAGTGGTTAACTCTAAACCTTCTAATCAACTATTTCTCCCAGTTCTTAGGAACTGAATTGACAACCAAAGCAACATTTTCAGTAGTTCAAAAAAATATACAGATTTTTTGTTCCCCTGAATTCACCAAGCGCAATGTAACCAAATCATGTTGCCTTCAAACATGTGACCCAAAATACCAACCCCTGTATATTCAAAGGAATGTGCAGGAATTTAGACCATGCTTCAGCATGGTGATGTTGGTGATGACAGTATGAAGACATAATTTTTGGCCCCTGCCAGTATCCAGTAGTTGTGAGTGTGTTTGCAGTTCACTGTGAATGTATTGGCATCACCAGACCATTTGGTATTCATGCAGCTGTGTCCAATTGCAATTCTGCATAAACTCTTCTCACTGAAACTTGTATCTCATAAGCCTTATTAATTCTGCATTAAGCATATAATGGCTGCATGGAGAAAATTTGACTTTTATGTGTTTGCCTGCATCAGATTAAATTACACACATTATCTTCTAGACAAGGTCCAAACACATATTTTGCTTGAAATGCCAGTAGTTATCTTAAAACATACCAAGAAGTTAAAAAGCTTTCACAATACAAGATCCAGCTACTTATTCCACATATACAAAAACACAGCTCGAGAAATACAGTTCAATTGTCAATGCTGAATTATGAGGAAAGTCTAAAAAAATAGAAAAACTCTGATAGCTGGACATCAATTCAGAATGAAACTCTGTATAATGGGGCAATATGAGCACCCATTTAAAAATGAGAAGTCCCCAACAAGAGAAGCCTAAAGGGATCTAGTACGTGTGACAAAAAAAATAGATGAACACTGCACCAAAAACATGCATACAATCGCCATGGTCATTCAGTATGCTACTGATGGTCTAACCAGTGATGTAACACAAGAGTGACACAGTGTTTCCAAATAAAATTGAATGAGTAACTACATATTGATTAAACTTTCTGATGCAGCAAAATGAGGGCACAGAGCCATCTCTGGGTTCTGGAGCTGTTTCAAGATTCGCTTGTGAAATTTCTCTCTGACACGATTGAACTCCATTATGTCTAGCGGATCCTCTTCAATCCAGAATTTGTGGAATTCATGCATTAAGTAGCCTACAAAATAATAAAAAAAAAAGTAGAAGAGATAAATAGAGTGTTTATCAATCACATACAAAATTAGATAGAAACCTACAACTAACAATTATGATTTACTTAGATAATCCATGTCATTGAGGTCTCATACCTCACCACACTATGCAGGGACAAGACTCTGGAGACAGGGACAAGTTTTGGGGTTTTTTTTATAGTATGGTAGTACAAAAACATTAGCAGGAGTACAGATTATGTATTTCCCCACTCTTGCCACTTACAGAACGTCTGCTGAAAGTGAGTTAGTGTTGGTGCTTCTGGAGCAATGTTGTAGAAATGGGTCTTCAGAGCTCCACTCACAAGCAGGTTGTATGCAAGGTCTGTTATATTAATGCCCACAATAGCGAAAGAATAGCTGTAAGAAAAAGCAGCAGCAACATTTGTGGAGAGTGTCTTTCAACACACTATAAGAGACACTGATGAGACTGACACTGCAGAGTTTGTGTGCTACTGGGGTATATTAATTCTCTCCTTCGCAAGCGTCCAAGGTTGGGAGGTGAAAGCCCAAAACATTTATCCTGCCTGTTTTGTACACTCTAATGGCAGTGTTTCCCTCGTGAAATGGAAATGGTCACAGTGAAACCAGAAGTTTCGTCACTGTGTCAGCATTTTCAGTGGAGCAGCACAAATTCATTCCTACAGAAGCACTCACTTCTGACATAGGACAAGCACTCCACACAGTGGCTGTGTCTGCAGGGTGACCCATCATTTGCTATTTCAATCTATTTGCCCCACTGGAATTCATTACTTGCCATTAGGAACATCAGCTTTCAAGCACTGAGTCCTATAAAGGCATTCATATGGCTAAAAAGCCTGTGAAAAAGAACCAGCTGAGTCACCTCCAATTTCTTCCTAACAGAGAACTAGATATATATATATATATATGCCAAAAATAAGGAGAAAACCTACATCAGACCATGCTGGAAACAGAAATTACAAAGACTTATGAAGCAAACTCCTGTCCAGCTAAGGAGATATAAACAAGGAAAGTATATTTAGTCACAACAGAACTCAGAAATTGGAAGTTGTTTTTTAATTTGTGAGCCTGTCATATAAAATAACTTGACATCTCTAGCAGTGCTATTTCCCAAGAAAACATATGACGTCCTACACTGACATTTAGTGATAAAAGCAAATTTATTTATTCAGTGATTATCCACCATCCCCCCCCCTTCTCTAAACACAGTTGTCTTCTGTAGACTGCCGTGGGTATTTTTCAATTATCTCTATCAAGCAAACCAAAATACTTTCCATTTCTTTAACCTTTGATATATTTCAGGAGGAAATAAATAAGTAAATAAATTAAAGTCCAGAAGTTAACTGCAACATGAGGCCTAATGGCAAGTTTCACAGAAAAATGAAATAACGGGCATTAAAACTTTGTATTACAGATTTTCAGATACACTCAGAAAGAACATCCAGTTCCATACTCATGAATAATGCAGCTATACCAAGCTCATGGCTTAGAAGAAAAAACTTCAGTACTATTTTTTTCCCTATTATACTTTCTTGAAAGCAGATCAGATCCTGACTCTGACAGTAACAACTGAAACTTGATTGTGTTACGTGTTAAGAAGAATTAAAGAGATCCTCATTACAGCACTATTCATAGCATACAGAGAAAGCTTCTCCTTGATACAACAATTTTGGGTTATTTTTCCTAATCCTCACTTTAAACTGTTTTTCCTGTAATCTTTGATGAAAATCAAGGTGTGGTTAAGACGATACATGTTAGTATACTGAAATTTCCTTCAAAAAGTAACGAGGAAACACCTTTTTCCTCTCAAATATACAGCACCATTGTTAATTGTGTTTGTGGCAACTTTGAAAGGATTTTTAAACTTACCCGATTGCCTTATCAAATTTTTTCTTTTCCCATTCGGCCTTACTGAATTGGCTGAGGAAAAAAAAGAAGAATATTAACATCCAGGTATTGCCATGCTTTACTGACAGGTACTTTCTTTCATTTGCTTTGATGTTATAACATTGACTGAACATAGTATTTTATCTCCACTGATATGACTAAACATATTTAACTCTGCTTCTGGCTCAATAGATTAGTATGAAAAGACTTGAAATGGGTAACTGGCTTTATAACATTATTTATCAGCAATATCTTATCAAAGTAAGCACCTATGCCAATGCTCTCAGCACAAGACAGTTATCTTCTCTATTGACCACAAAGATGATCCACTTCAATTAAGTCTGAGGTGTACAAAAATTTGAAAGTATTACATTTCTTTTAACTAATCAAAGATGGTTTTTGCCTTTTGTGGTTTTTTTTGTTGGGTTTAGGTGTCCCCCCCCCAAGATATACATGACACTCGCCACTGGAGGCATGATTCACCCGAGTCAGCAAACATGAAAAAGTCGCCTTTGATAGAAATCTTTTATGTCCAGCCAAATTAGAAACCACTCAAAAGCCAAAAATAAGGAACAGTATTTCCTATTATTTGACAAAACAACGCAGAGCTTTTCAAGGACACAGAAGGTCCTGCCCTTAAAACAAAATCCTTTAGGGAACAGATTGGGTTTAGACTAATTTTCTGCTGTTTAACAACATTTTCATTTAGAAGAGCTGTGTGATGCAACCAGTCAGCTGACATCCCACTAACCAGGTTTTAATCTACTCAAATGGAGCAAGTTTAGCAGAAATCACTGCCTACATTTATCACCAGCTAAAAGCAGGCACGGAACTGACCCTCGCCAGAAGGCTACAACTTAGACACGCCTGTGGGGGTTTTGCCTTGGTAAGGTAGATCACAGTTTGCAGGCTTTAAATCCCAAATTATAGACAACTATGCATGAAAATGTTGTTCTTGGACTATACCCAAACTACAATAAGGATATATCACACAAAAAAGTTTCCTGAGCTTCATGTAAATACAGTATTGAAAAATGTTTTCCATTAAGTATTTAAGATGCTAATAGGTTCATACCAATCCTGAGTGCTACCAGGTGGTACGTGTGAGCACAAAACTTTTCCTCTATCCTGGGTTTGGCTAGGATAGGGTTAAAACCTAACCTGTGCCTATACCATGACAATCTCCTAAATGTCTTAGTGTACAGGAATACATCAGTCTTCACTTATTCACTAAAATTTTAGCCATCTTTGTAGGCTGTGGCATAATGTCAGCTTAAAAAAAAACAAAACAAGCAAACACTGAATAATAAAGGTGGTACATGTAGGATGTGGACAAGCAATACAGTTTGACAGAAAGAGAAATTACATTGATCATGATCACATCAGAAACCAGCATGGCTGCTAAGCAACCACACCAGAAAGAACACTATGGGAACCACCAGCAGCGTCTATCTTCTACTGAATGCTTTTTAAAGGGATAGAAGTTGCACATGCTCACACAGCACTCCAAGACAGTCCTTGGTAATCTAACATGTAAATGAAGAACACCAATATTTTCCAAGTGCTTTTTGTCACAAAATTACCATTGAGAACAATAACACAAAATAACGAGAACAAAAGCTTCATGGGATTAAGATGTGGACCTGCTATATGGATATCTAACATTACTGGCAGAAGAAAAACATCTTTTAAGGCAACTGATTACAATGTAGTTGGCTAAGAGGCATCTCAACACAACCCCCCACCTCCAGTAATTATGGAATAAATCTCCTACTCACAACACAAAATTTTTGCCACTTGAAGGTACCTAATCAGTCAGGACAATGGACTAGTCAGGTTAGACTCATCATTAATCAAGCTAGACAAAATATGCAACTATAAATAAAGGGGCTCTTCAGCTGTGCTAACAGGTCCTTGGCCTAGACTACTTTTGATTATCAAGTCAGTCATAGCTATTGTGACCACAGTGGCACTGCTCAAGATTTTTTTTTTTCTATAGGTAAAAGTCACCCAAAATTTGTTTGTTAAGCCTGGTACTAAACAGGTGTAAAATATGGTGCTTTAGCTATATCAAGCAAGGTTGATTCTTGGATATAAGCTTATAAGATGTACCCAGTGTTGCACCATCAGCTACTTTAGAGTTAACTTTAGAGAAAGGAATATGGATTTCTTGGTGTTGCAACAAAGACTTTCAGTTCATAACACACCAAATTGCAGTATGATTTGATCTTTATTTACATGTAGGGTCTCAAAACTAAGAAAAAAAAAGAAAAAAATACCTTAGTTCCTTCTTAGTGATTTCCCTTCATTATGAAAAGACAAAAGAATTAAAAGAAAGGTAAATAAAAATACAAAAATCACTTGAAATTAGAAGTAAAACCATTTAACACTAAATTTAACTATTTCTGAGATTCAGTATATGAATTTGTCTCTTGGACTTGATCAGTTTTCAGGAACAGTACTTGAAAACAGATACTATGTGGCAATACCCAAGTATATGCCCAATAAAAAGAAAAGAAAACCAACCCCCTCCCCCAAACACCACCAGTGCTCTCCAAGTTAATTTTTCTGGTCTCAACCATTACCTGTATTTAGGCTGAAGAGAATCAGAGAGAACTTGCAGAGCTATCTCAGTGTCCCATTCAGCAAAATACCTACAGATATATATGTTTAGGGTGAATTGTTAAAGAAACATAACAAGAAGAGCATCTTAAATCATACTAAGCTGTCCACACACACCACTTTAAAAGTGTTTTGCAGTGCGAGTAGCATTTAGCACATGTAAATTCATTAATCTACCACTCAGACCCTCAAAATGAAAGATAAAAGCAGCCTCAAATTATAAGTGCAATCCTATAAGCGCTTAGTGTACATGCATTAACAAAGTCCCCTTCCTACCCACCCTACAGAAAAATCAGTTGCTTTTTACTAGTGCGTCTTGGCTGCTAAGCTCAAGAAAAAGCATTTCAGGCTTCTTGATCTGGCATATTCATTAAGCAAGTTGAGTGTCATCACAGGAGACCAAGAAATGAAATCCACAGTAGGGATTAATCTCCAGTGGAAGTTCAAAGCCAGAGTCAAGAGTTCAGATCCTCAACTGAGGTTTGCTAGAGAACAACATACAGACAGTGGATGATTTACATCTTTCAACCTCTAAAAGCAAAAAATATTTATTTCTCCCCTTATAGGGAGAGGCTATTTTACCAAATGTTTCCAAGTTATGTAACTATCTGCCAGTAGATATAAGGGCTGGAGAAAATAACAGGCATTGACTGATTCAGTAATAACCAACCACAGATATGGTACCAACACCCAGTGTGTGTGTGTGTTAAGTGGAAGGGAAAAGTGATGTAAACTCACTGCTTAATTTTGAGTTTCGACAGAAATTGTAGTAGTCATCCAACTAGAAGTCTGCCATCAATGGCTGTATTTTAAGTGTTTTGCCTAAGAATTCAGCATGAAATTCCCAAACAAGAAAGCTGAGCAGTCACATAACCCTCCCACCTATGCAATTCCAGGGCATTTTGTTTAAAGAGATTTAGATATTGGTGAAAACATACTCTACAGTTTCTTTCTTGTAGGAAGAGTGCTAACTTACCGTGTCACAGAGGAACCAAAAAAAAAAGGGATTAGAAAACAATGTTCCTGAATTGAATTAGGAGTACTGAAAGAAAGGAGGCACCTATGAGAAGGGAAACCTTTCAAAAAATTGGGCTAACAAGTTCTTTTCTTTTTTTTTTTTTCTTTATATGAAGTCCCTAACACTTTGATAAGTTGTTCCCACATGCTAAAGATCTGCAAGTAATGCTGCTTTTCATGACTTCAGACACACATAAACCCATCTACAGAGGAACATACTTACACCAAGTTATATAAGCCCAGGAGACCCATCCCTCTGAAGTCTGTTTTAGGATCGTCACCTTGGAAACCAATTTCACACCACTGCTTCGAAATCCGAGCTTTCAGTGGTGAATTGGGCTTCAAGCATTTCCACAACTAGAAAGATTACAGGTAAAATATAATTAACCTTCCACACATTAGTACAGCTTTTTGGTTTTTTTAAACTAGGCTAAGTTCTGATGTGACATTACTGCATTGCTATCCCAGCAACCCAAACAGCAAATTAACTGAAATTCTTGGGGGTGAGAAGGATGGGAGAGAAATCCCAAACCATTCTTCAGTATTGCAGACATTTCAGCCCTACAAGGTCCTTCTGACCTGTAACATCTCAGACAAGGACTTGTTTTGTTCACGCTTTGTGCTTCAAACGAGTGTCTGCCTCCATAAGCACAGAGACTGGAACAGGCTGGAATTTGGTTGTAAATCACTGACAGACCGGCAGGCAATCAGCCTTCAGGTCCCTGAGGCTCTGTAGCAATCTTTTCACTGGCATCTTTTGCAAGTCTCTGGGAGTGTTATAAATCAGGAGTGCTGACTTGGGTACCACAATGCTGAAAAGCAAATCAGAGAACAGAAAAAAATCCAACCAACAATCCCTAGAGGAATAGCAAGTGCCACCTTCACATTTAACTAAGAGGTGAATCATTCATTGATCTCACATAAAAAAACCCAGGACAACGCAATTTAACAAACCAGATCCTCAGCTGGAATAAATCCACTTAGCTGCACTGGTCCAGTGACTTTAATGCCTAAATATCATGTTGCTAGGCTCCTAGAAGCAGCCTAAATTGACATGACTGAAACACATACCTTTCCACATGCCTCTTATAGCATATCACAAACTCACCTTTTGCCAAGTGTACTAAGAAATCAGGTGTTCTCCATAAGCCATGTGTTGGTAAGTAGGGCCTCAAGGAATGCCCTTAGACAACACATACCCAAGGGAAAGATCTGTGTGCGTATTTCCCAAAACTGTATTAATTTTTTCAGTTCTAGCTGCATTTAAAATGAAGTGCCTTAAGAAAGGTAAAACTTCAGTGATTTCACTTTGTAATGACTGCATAAAGCATCATTGTTTACATCATATTTGCTATCTTTCTTGTTCATCCATCGACAGTAAATACAGTATTATTCATTAGTTCAATCACATTAAGTTAATCTTTCTCTCATTCATAAAGCATCCTCCCGGTAAACATGAATAAATGATAGACATTAGGAATTTGAATTACCCAGTGCAGCTATCACTTAGCAGAATACATAGAAGGAATGAAAACCAACCAGCCTATTCTTCCCCAGCGTGGGCTAGAAACTGAATTGAACCCTTGGATATATTTCAATTTCACATGAGAATTTGCAAAAGCAAAATGCCTGCTGTAAACAAGTGCTAATACACAGGTTACACTGGAGGCAGATGGTGAAATTGATACTTTCTTCAACCTTATGGATTTTATAGCATAAGCTGCATTGTTTAATCTTCCTTTAGACACCCATATTTTCACACAATTATGTTTTTAAAGCGGTTACGTGACTACACATTATTGGTGACATGATTCTCAGGAGCATCTAAGAACCAGGACCTTGCCCTCACAGACTGGGAAGGAGACCACAGCCAACTCCTTTGTGCTTCTCACCTGTGATCCCATCCTCACACCCAACTTCTTGCTCTCCTGGCAGTGTAGATGTCCAATGTATTTAGGTATGCATTCCTAGAGCCAAATGCCCTAGTTAAACCTGCCTGCACAGTACGTGGTATATTTGGGGACCAACATTGTAGGCTGGCAACTGGATCTCTCAGGTGTGTCTCCTCCAAGACACAGGCTTATTCTGAGTCAATCTGTGTGTCCTTTTAGTTGACGCCCACTTTATCCCTGGAAGTTTGCCTGTTTGGCTGCACAGAGGCGGGACAAAACAGGAGGAGTCCATCTGCCCCATCCTACCCGATGGCTAGAGCACTCCTTTAGAGGCAGTCCTGGATTTGGACTCCTCAACAAGATTCCCATCTTCCAGCAAGGAGCCAACCTTAAAGACAGCTCTCCAGACACCTGCAGGAACTCACTGAGTATTTAAGGCATTCTTTAGACATAGTTATTTGCATCCACAAGTGCTTATATAAGATGCCTACTGGGATTTTTGGAAGTACCTGGATGGCCAAGTAACTAAGGTAAAATTTCCAGAAGCTCCCACTGTAACTTGTATAAAGCACTACACTGCAATCTGGAGTGTGGGAGACAGCTTCGTCATCATGTGCTGTAAATGGGGGCAGAAGCACAGGTAGTGTTTAAGTTTTCAGTATTTTTTTTTTAAATAATTTTTAGAAATACCCAAACAGGTGGTATGTTTTTATGAAACCTCTGCAAATTCTCTAAGAAGGCATTTTGCTTATAGATAAGCTCATTGTCATTATTCTGTTTCTTATCATTCCTTTGAAGCATCTTGCATTTGCTACAGTCAGAAACCAGATCAGAAGAAATACTGGGGCCTTCTATTAGACTGTTTTCCACTCACTTTATTTTCTCCTCAGTTTCTTTCTAACACAAAAGCTATCTAGCTCTCCCTCTGCTTATGGCTTCAAGATCATCTTCCTTAAAAAGTACTTTTAGTATCTGCTCCAGTGAAAGACTTTCCTGAAAGCATGAAGTAAGTAAAACCCAGTTGGTATGGTTTTCATCACTCTGCATGCATTATCTAAAGAATGGTTTCATTATTTTTTTTCATCTGAAAATGTATTTGGTAAATACATACTGTGAGTCATCATCTTCCACCCTTCTATCCCACACAAAGAAAGCTAGAGTTTTGCTACACAATGCTTTCAAAAAATACAAGAAATTGATTAAAAAAAAGTATATTCTGGTTAAGAGAGAAAAATACCCTTCTCAGGTTGAAGAAAGGTGTACTGAAGCAGGACATAAGGCTATTTCTCCAGAGCTCATAGTACAGATATGTTATCTGCAGTAAAAGCTGAGTCTCCAGTGCCTAGGTACAGTCCAGCATTCATCAACCAGGGAGAGAGCTGCTTGCCTGGCAGGTGTTAAACCCAGATCAGATGAACACGCTGTATAGCCTTCTCTTAAAGCAGGTACACAATGGAGGAAGGTGAGGATAGTTCTTGATGCTTTCAAGAGGTTTACAAACCAGGCTGTTCAGAGCTGACATGAATAAAGAATACCCTCTAAGTACTTCTTCAGCACGTACCTTCAGAAGCATTTCCTCATGTTGTGGATTTTCCGCATCATATGGCTCTCTGCGCAGCTTTTCAACCTCGGCAATCAGATTTCTGTACCCCACAATCTGTAGCAGGCATGCCTGAAGAGATACTCCCAACCTGAGGTGGGGGAAAGGAGCAACACAATCCAAATCAGCCACATGCAGCCACAAAACAGCACTACCACGTACACAAAACAGCACTACCACGTACACAACCCATTTAATTCACACGAGCAACGTTACAACAATGAACTGAGAGTCTAGCACTTTAATTACAAAGGAAGAGTTTCCGAGACATCAATATTACATTAAACAAGGCCTTGTGAAATGCAGTCTTATTTAGTGCCTTTCTTACATGATAAAATTTGTTGGTTTGGTTTTTTTAAACTGAACGGTTATTTTTCACATTGAAATCTCATTATAAATATACACAGCAGCACTGAATGCCTGCAACAAGCACATCACTTAATCTTTCCCCTCATTCAAATGGCAGCTTCACAAACAATGCCCCGAGACCACAGATGTAGACTTAAAGGGTGAGGGGGAGAGGAAACTCAGCAAAAAGCTAAAAATATCATTTTGCTTCCATGCCAAAAAAGCTAGCATAAAGAAGCCAAAAACCCAAAGTAATATAGTTCAACAATCTGCCTCTAGGCAGCTTTTGTTTTGGTCTTATGTTAAGAATCACCATAATGGCTCTCTTTTCATTAGAACACAGATTTTATGTTTCCTTTTTACATTTCCTGATGCACAATTAAAAAACCCAAACAACCAAACACACAAAAAAAACAACCTCAAAAAACCAAAACCTCAACCCCTCATCAAACATTGGGCTTCAGAAGCTTTAAATTACAACCACTTATTCAGCTTTAGATTAAGATTTTATAATACTAAATACAACTTCTGCAGTACACCACTGACGTTCTCATAAGAACATTTAATTATATATGGGAATAAACCCTTTAATTTTTTAATCATGTCTGAAATATCTGAACACCTAGTATGAATTTGGAGGACACAGCTATATCTATATTCTCATTCCTATATTCTCATTCCTTTGTGCAACACAGGCTGCACTGATATTAAGCTGCACAGGTTCCTCATCTGTCTTGTTTGATGTACTGAAGCATTTTGTTTATTCCGTAACACTGTTAAATTTTCTGAGCAGAAGGATTTTCACTGCTTATCTTTTGAGATTAGTCTACAGAATCAGCAATGTCACTACTAGGCCATTTCTCTTCCTGTAATTTCATGCTATTTGTGGCTATAACCCTTCCAGAATAACCTATGCAGTGTTTTCCCTCCTTTGCTGTTCCCCCTCCCATGCTTCACCTGCTATACACCCTACAGTTTCACAGCAAGGCTGCATTTCAAAGAAAGCTGAAAAGCCTGACAAAACTGGCCATGAACTGCTGTAGTGCATCACTAAACCACAGCCATAATGTTTTTAACTACTCTATAACCTCACAGTAGTTTAGAGCAGAATACCACAGGCAGCAGCAAAGCAGAACTCTGTATTAAAAATAAAAATACATATTTCTAAGTTCCAAGTTGCACAACATATATGAAGCAAGCCATGTTTGCAGTTTATCTAAAGCCAGTCAAATGCTCCATGCAGTGTTATCTGGAGAGAGGTAGGGGGGTTGGAATTTGTTTCCCCACTTTCCTTTTCATTAACCTTTTGCTCTCCTCCTTGCCAAACAGAGGATGTGGGTGAGCTGCTGACACCCTGCACCTCCCCTCTGACATCCCTGTGCTGGCAGTGGCAGTTCTCAGATCACGGAAGCATCCTGCCTGGGCTCGCACCCCCATTGCATTCAGCTCTAGGTGCTCCACCAGATGGAGGTTAGTCCAAAATTGGGAGTATTTCATAGAATGCTGTAATAGTTTATGTAGACTCCACATGTCATGACCTGGTTATTCAGCCTACTTGCTCCCACCACCAAAAATACACAATTATCTCAGAGGCATTGATAAAGGCAAATTACAGGGAGTCTCCTCATCTTCAGGTCACAGCAACCCAGAGCCTTCAAGAACAGCTCAGTGCAAACACCCTGGGATGCTGGTTCAGCTCCACAAAGATGCTACGTTAACAAAAATGACTGCACATAGATTTGCAGAAACACATATAGTATGACATATGTCCCCTTGTCCTTACCCCAGGAGATTTCAAGTCTGTACTACACAAGGGAAGGCTAGACCTACTGAACAAGCCAGACTGGATGCAGGTTTTATGTTCAAGAGTAGGCAAGCCAATGGATTTTCCTTAATCCTCTCTACAGAAATAGCTGACTTGTTTTCCTGAAATTTCTGTAGAAAACTTTAGTATAAAATAGATGGCTCACATGTAAAACTTCAGTGCACATGCTTAAAGTTTAGCAGAACTATGATTAATTTAATGTAAAGAGCAATTTGGTGGCAGAACATGTTTCTATGTAAGTGGCACCACCTTGGACATCCCAGGTCTCCATTTCTCACTGTTTTGAAAAGATACTTCACCAGACTGGGGGGAGTTTAAGGTGGATAAGGATGAAAGAGTCAGTTCTGTAAAGTGTTAAGTGCAAGGGTTCTAGTCCAAAAACAATTAAGCATTTGTTCTGTGCTAAGCAGATGAACACCACCTGAATTAAAAAAAAAAAAAAAAAAGAAAGAAAAAGAGAGATAGAGAGAAAGGTTGCTTGCATTTTTATTGTTTTGTTTCTGGGTTTTTATTGGTTTGGTTTTTTTCCCCTCTGCTTTTTTTCTTTCATTTGATTTGTGTTTGTTTTTGTTTGTTTGATTTTCTTATTATTATGACCAGATCACTCAAAATGTAACTTAAGGTTCAGGGGCTTGATTCAAGAAGCAAGCAGAAATCATTTGCACCTCTGCTCGCTCTCTCTCTCTTCTAGAAGATAGCATTTCTTCAGAGGCCAAAGGCAATGCCACGAGGAGAATCAGATGGTGATCTCTGGTGTCATACAAACCCAGTTATTCAAGCATCCAACACTGAGAAGCAAGTATTCCAGTCAGCCTGATGCTAACACTGCAGTTACTGATGTCCACAGGTCAGGCTCTGAGCTATGCACATTTACATAGTGTGGTTTTTTCTCATATGTCACCTTCACTAAGTTTGCCATCACTAATTTTTTCTGACTCTCAGCTATCAGCATCGTGTGCAATACAAGAGCATCAAGAGCTGTGACACTCTCCTCAAACAGGCAGCCTCTCAGCAGCTGAAACTTGAAGCAGATGATCTTTCATCACCCTGACTTTGAAGGTCATGTGGGCAAGGTCCTGTGACACCCCTGGAAAGGCTCTGGGCACACTTCTGGTAAAACTTGACAGGGCTTCTTATCTATGAGAATGAGGTGTTCTCTTCATTTTGTTTTTCTTACTCTCTTCTCTTCTCCAATGGCTAGGTCACCATTTTTTCAATCCAGGTGAACAGTGGCCATGTACACAACAACAGTTATCTCTCAAGTCAGAGACACACTCAGTAATTATTACTCAGTGTCTTTTAGGGGGAGGGAGTGTTATGAGGTGTGTGTGTGGGGTGTCATTCCTGTAATGAGACCAAAAAATAATATATTTTTTCAACTGAGCTTTTATGTTTTGTTGTTCCAGCAAGACTTTGGGACCACCTTACCTGTTGCTGCTGCTGACCACCAAAAGAAAAGCAGCTATCAATTTATGGATGCCCATTTATGGATTACATACATCAATTTCAAGCTTGGGAACAGGAATGAACCTCAGACTAATCACCTCAATAATACAACCCTCAACATTTCTCCCACTAATTCCTCACCTAGACCATTTTGTACCTTAAGCTAGGGGCTGAGAGGTAAGACAAGTACACAAGTGTTATCACTTACTCTTGAAATACATGCTTGTAAATTTAATGGTTTGCTGTCAATCTATTCTTACCACTAACATCTTGTAGCATTAAAAGAGTATCAGCTATGTTGCATTGTTAAAATTTGTGTTTGGATAATTAAAGGCAATTTGAAAACATAAATCAGTACACCATTTATATCAGTTACAACAGGATGATTTCTTCCCTACTCAAAAGGCTGTATACAACCTTGCTAAGAAGCCATCACTGTCACTGCCAGGACCACCTGCCTTGGTGTATTTCATCCCTGAGGAAGTGGCCCCTATAAATCGATGCATCAACAATGTACTAAGACAGCATGATTCATGACTTGCCTATTACAGTCACCATAAAAGATCATTCATTTTTCCATTAGCTTTTTGACAGCAAAGCTTGAGCTGGAGTTTTATGCTGAGAGACAGAATTCATCTTCAAACTGTGTGCCACAGTAACTATGGAGAACCAGTTCTCCATGGGTTGAGGCACTGAAGAAATCAATAATTCCCATTTGTTTTGTAAGGAAACCATGAACTTACTGTGGATTTATATCTGGATTAATCCTTTTCAGCTCCATGATGTCATCAATAGTTTTTTCAATAGCATCGGGGTGAACGCTTACTGAAGATTGCAGCCGCTAAAAAGAGGTTTTAAACACATTAATTCTTATGGAAGCTATTATTCAACAGAAGTTAACAACAGTAAATTTGATACCCAAAAGCTTCTATGTTAAGAGCCCAGAAATCCCATCTCAATACTTATATATACACAGACATACACTTTTTCAGTCTATTCAACCCTGCTAACTAGTTTCAGAGCACTCGCTCTATAAGAACTTGAGTCACTTCACCATACCCTTGTAGTCAGGCTATCTCACTTCTGTGGTGGCTGTCAGTGAAGATGATCTGCACTGGGTCCTTTGATTGAGAAGCAGCTTCAGACCATCCACCTATTTATACTGGAATTGCTAGCTTTCATTTGACATCCCTTCTCCCTACACATTGCAGTAACACAGCAAAACATTTTTCCCTTCTTTTGCATGTCATTGCACTGTAGGGATATAGCTGGAAGATTAGTATTAAAAAAAAAAAAATAAAAGAAAAAGAAAAAAAAGTCAACATGCCTTCCAAAAACTTAAGAGGTTAAAATTTCTGGTGCTTTGTCTCAAAAATACTCAAGTGCTTAAATGCAAGCTTTTAGATAAGTCTGACTTTATGATTGTGCTAGAAGTACATTTGGAAGCACTATGTGACATCATTGTTGCTAATGCTGAGGTAAGCTTTTCAACATCACTGATTCTCATGCCAAAAAGAAATGAAAGTCTGAAGGATTCTATTTATCATATACACAAATACTTTGCAAGAAGAATTTAGGTTGTCACAACCAGTGCTACAGTGAAAGGATGAAGTCAAAGAGGGTCTTCTCCCTTAATGTATTTAAAAGGAAAGCAGAGAACAAAGTTGTCTTGGCTATCTAGGTATTGCTGCCTCTTATCCCTGCTTTCCAGACTGTAAATGAGGTGTAAAATGTGTGACTGAGTGTAGATTACAGAAATTTTAAGACAGGATGAAGAATCAAGCCAAGAAACCCCAAGTTATGACACGTGATTTCATCAGTGCTACAGTGTGCCTGTTCTCAGAGCCCAGAACACTCTCCATGGCTTTGCAAGATCACCTACTGTTGTGGACACAAGACTCTCTTCAGTAGAAGATGGTTATAATGTAAAATCATATCAAGCCTTAAAGTGATTTGGGGTGAGAAAACACAACACTGCACAAACCAGCTGCACAGAACACAACAGAAAAGGTGAATGATGAGATCTTTAACTCACCTTACTTTTTGAACCTTTCAGTGACGCCTCTGTAAGAGAACAGTATTTGAAAGCATCATGTCAGACAAGCTATGCTTTTATTGGATTCACTGAACAATTTCTTTATTTATAAATATGAAGTCATACTATTTTTAGCACATGCAGAAAAGTACAAAGGCATGCAGAACTAAGCATTTTGCAGTTACCTATTTTCATAGTTCTGGCGGCTCCAGGTTTGGTGTTGTAACAGATCCTTTGCAATTCACATTGACCTGTTAGTTTCCTGACCACGAATTTCAGGCAGCGCCACAAGCATTTGCAGTAGAAGTACAGGCATACCTGGACAAACATCCTGGCAAAAGAAGAAGACTGAAAATAAGAGTCTTGAGCAGAGTTTGGTTCAACAAGGTCACCACCCAAAGAGAAGGCATTTCCTCACCCCAAATTCCCATTGCCTAAAGGCACCTTTAAAGCAAAAGAAACATTCACAGTGCAAACCTTTATCCTGATAAGTGTTAAAACATGCTTTTCACTCTTAGCCTAGAAAAAAAGCCAAACCCAAAACCCACGCACAAAGCACTAGAACTGGAAGCACAGAGTAAGTGAACTCCAGAGTTCTCAAAAGTGTGTTTCTAGAAAACTCTTTGTCCCTTTAAAATAAAAGGCCACATACCTCCTACCAATGCTTTGGGGAATCAGGACTACATGAAAATGGAACAACAGCTCACCCTGTTATGGCTGCTGAGGATCCAAGGAACCACTACACCCTGGCTTAGCTTTGCCTCTGCATCCGTCTGATCCAAGCAGAGTGGCTGATTGTCCTGACAAACATGAATCAACAGATCCTTAAGAGTGAAGACTAATGGTTAAGGAAACCAATGCTTTCCCTCCTTGAGGGGAGAACGTGTTTAAGAGCCTGTCCTTCCCAAGATCAGTTGTTATACTGTGCTGATGCTGCGCAATTTCTCAAAGTACAGAACTGACAGTAAGCCAAGAAAGCCCTTATTTAGACCTGCATCCAGTTTTGAGCCCCAGCAATACAAGAGATTTTGGTAAACTGGATGGATTTCAGTGGAATTCCCAGAGATGGTAGGGCTAGAGTACAGACCCTGCAAGGAAAGGCTGGCAGAGCTAGGCTTGTTCATCCTGGAGCAGCAACATCTTCAGAGGGATGTAACAGCAGCCCTCAGTGCCTGTGGGAAGATCATGGAAGAGACAGAGATGGCTCTTCACAGTAGTACAGGGCAGGAAGACAAGGAACAATCATAAGCTGAAACAAAAGAGGCTCAGCCTACATACAAGGAGAAGCCTTTTCCCCCTGTGAGGACAGTCAGGCAGCAGCACAGGATGCCCAGAGAGGCTGTACACTCTCCTTCCTCAGAGTTTTTTAAGCCCTGACTGGAAGAAGCCCTGAGCAGCCCAGTCTAACCTAAAACTCAGAGCTGATCCACTGTGGGCATGAGGTTGAACCAGAGCCCTGGTAAGGTTCCTCCCAAAGTTATTTATCCTACAATCCTATGAAAGCCTGAAGAAAGCTGCATACATGAGAAATGCTCTATTTTAAAGTTTGTTAGCATTGCAACTGCTACAAAAGCCCACGTACTGCTGCCACAATTACATAACACAACCCTGAAAACAGATTTCATGGGCTACATCTTATTTGGACACAATTTAGCTTTCTGGTCTCTATGGCTAGGAAGGTACAGATTTTGCCACATCACCCAACTGTCAGCCCTCACTGGGTGCAACAGGACTTGAAGCGGGGGTAGGATCCACCCAGAGTCCTTGGGTTCGGGAACATGTCCCAGAAAAGTTAAATTGCAAAGACTGGACAACGGAAATGCTGCCATCTGGACGTGGTTCTGGGCAACTGGCTCTACGTGGCCTTGATAGAGTAGGAGGGATGGACTAGATGACCTCCAGAGGTCCCTTCCAACCTCTCCATGATTATATTATGGGAAAACATCAACACAGCTTTGTTATGCTAACTCGCCATTACATGGTCAAAAATAATTTGGTCCATTATGTTCTAAGCCTGCATGTACGTGGATTCATCATCAGCCCATGCTGTTGATGCTTTCAAAGAATGGTTATTTGTTAGGTGACTATTATCCTTTTCAATGGAGTGCAGTGGTGATTCTGACCCACGGAATTCCAGATACTGAAATCAGTTATAACTTTAATAAAGCTTGAGTTGCTCCATCACTCTCTGAAAATATCCTGAAGGTCATAGTGTAGAAGGACATTCAGGGAAGGGAAGTTAACTAATGTTAATGTCCACACAGGAAATTAATCTGCTTTATGTTCACTTTAGATTAATCCCGTTTGAAGAAGGATTAAGTTAAAGGGAACTAAAACCATTTTATGTCTAAATGGAGAGCATCCACACAAGTATTTAACATGCTTTAAAAGCATTTGCTTTATCTTCACACTTTTAGTTAATTCACTTAACACTCCCAAACGCCTGCATGCAGGCAACCCCCTTGTCTGTATGCAACAGGAAGCCTCTGTTTTAGATACAAAGTGAAACCTAAAGAATGAGGAATCACTCCCACACTGGAATCAAGTTTTAGACAAGCAAAAAAAGTTTCAGCCAATGACACTGAAATATTTAGATGTGTTCTGTGACTATCCATTCCATCTCCCCCCTCCATCCTGTCCACTCTCCCTGCCAACCAAGATGTGCCAGAAGACACTACTGTGCTTCACAGCAGGTTATCACCTCCAGTATTAAGAACAAGACTAGTTACTAGAAGACAAGTCCATCATCAGCTGAGCAGTGTTCTTTAAAGTTTCCAACAGTCAGAAGTGCAAGTCAATGTCATGTTAGTCAACTGATGCCTTTAATTACAACCTTTAATAGTGGCTTGAAAAAACACGAAGGCTAACATTGGACATTTTCATCTTCTGGTAGACATTTGATATCAACTGTCACATATATGACACCACCCCTGAAAAATCCAAACATAACCTATAGCCAGCCCTCAGCCTCCTCAGCACACCCCAGCTCTGTAGTCAGGCTGAAGGTGCAGAGAAATGAATGTAAGTGATTTGTGCCAAACTGGAAGATGCAGTGGGGTAAAACAAAGTTCTGTGTTTTCATTATACATTTGTAGAAGAAATTTGCATTGCTTTCTTTTGGCCTGCTTTGTTTCAAAAAGTCAGGTCTCTTATTAGAGTAACTCACTACCCAGAGAGCTCAAAGGGAGGGAAGACTCTTAACTTCATATTAACAGCCCATATAAGAAGATTTCCTTCTAAAGAGCAAGATAGCTCCCATAAAACACACACATTCTTTAAGAAAGTTCATGCCTACATTTAACTGCCTCCAGAACTAAAACATCACAACCCATTTCATTACTCAAAACCTTGTTGCTTACTGTATCACAGATAAGTTTTGGTGGTGGGGAGGCATTAAGTTCATTTGAATTCTATGTTGCTGCCTTCAGGCTCAGCGACAGATTTGCAAATCAAAGGAAAAAACTCTAAATGAGATAGAACTGTGACCTTCCATGGTTGCAACCACCTTCCCCACTAAAGTTTTGCTTTGGCTGTGGTTTGCACAAAGATTAAGTAATAAAAATGCATTTACTAAAAACATGTCACTACAGCACATGAACACCACCTATGTAATTCACTAAAATATACTTAGCAGCTATTACTAATAAAGCAAACAAACACTAGTTTTGACTAGGTAGCTTATAGAAGAAAGTTAGCCTTTTTGGATACCTTCAATTTTCTATTACTCATCCATCTCAAGCTTACAATAGTTGAAATCTTCCATTTGCAACATGAACAGCATAAAAAGCAATGCAAGTTTGTTTTCAAAAATGTTCTTTATAAAAGAGAATTCTTGCTTGAAGAAGTCCTGTAATAGACAAGTTTTATGTTAGCTGCAACATACTTCAGTGCGTGTCAGCAAAGTGAAGACAGTGGCAGCTATAAAACAAAACATAGTGTATCATTAACAAGAACACACATGGAAGTGTAACATGAGGCACATGTCTCGACTACAGCACAGTAGCATTAACTTCTGGTTACTTCTCATACTCCCATGAGAAGTTTGGTTTACACATTCCCAGTTGTTGATGCCAATCACTTGGACACAAAAAGCTGCCCCTGAAAAGAGGTTGTAGAGAGGTGGGTGTCAGTCTCTTCTCCCAAGTCATAAGACAAGAGGAAATGGCCTCAAGTTCCACCAGAAGAGGTTTAAGTTGAACATTAGTAAGAATTTTTTTTCACCAAAAGGGTTGTTAAGCACTGGAACAGGCTACTCAGGGAGGTGGCTGAATCACCATCCCTGGCTGTGCTTAAAAGTCCAGTAGATACGGCACTTAGGGACATGGTTTAGTAGTAGACATGTCAAGTAGGATTAATGGTTGGATTCTATGATCTTGAAGATCTTTTCCAACCTAGATGATTCTGTGTTAGCTCCTGAGCAATACTAATGCAACTCAGCATGGTTGGACTGGGCTCACAGGAAGGGTTGACTGAACTCTAAGATCAATACTACAGAAAAATGTACTTGTTACTTGGGTTCCAAGAAAAAAACAAAAACAAACAACAAACAGAGCCACAAACAACCCCTCCCCCTCCCCCAAATTATTCTGAAATTATTAAGTATTCCCCTGTGTGCCTGGAAGAGACAGATGAAATACTACTCAGTGCTCAAAGCTACCACCATAATAGCCTGAAGTGTCACAGAAACGTACAGTTTTCTTCCGTATTAATTGACAAACATCAGTTAAGGGCTGTTATAGGCACCTATTTCACCTCTCCTTCCTTGCTCTTCTACTTTTATCTCTGTCATACAGCGGGGACAATAAGAAAATCTGCTTCTGAGTTCCAATTTTCTGCTAAAGACAGTTTTAACCAAAGAAAGAATTAGGCAGTCAGTACCTTGCAAGGACTATCAGGAATGCTGCAAAACCAAGAAAGCAACCTTATTCTATCAGCAATAATGGGGCTCAGCAGAGGTTCTGAAGATCTCTCTTGCATGACAGAAAGTATGAAGAAACAGGGTTCTACAACTGCTAGGATCCTTGTAAGACAAAGAAATTTAGAGCCAAAAAGAACATAATATAAGCTGAATACTCAGCACTTCCCCCCAGCACGTGCTGCTCTGACTGGGGTAAGAAAGCACACAGTAGCAAGAAGTAGAGAGAACTGAGTATGTTGTATGTGACACTAAGGACAGAAGTGGTTCTCAGCAAGGCATCTCAAGGTTTGCCCTCAAATAGCCCAACTGATATGGGGTCAGCGTGAAGGGAATGGCACATGATGGTTATTAGAATTTACATCTCTCCAATGACAATATGACATCATGCTACGTGATGAAATCTGGCTTTTATTTAAAGGTGACAGGCTCTAGTCAGTCTTCATGACAAACAGGCAGAAGCAAATCTGAGCAAAGGTTTCTGAAGTTCTCTAGTATTTCTGTGAAACTCTTTCCTGTGAGGTATGTCTGCCTAAATAGCACGATATATGTATAATGCAGCATATGGTATTTCACTGACATGAAAGGAAGCAGAGATGAACTACTGTCCAACATTTTTGAAACTAATAAAATAGCAGGTGCTTATTCCCTCCCCTTGGTCATTTCAGAACAGTATTATTTTCAGAGCTAGGAACAAATAATTAGGGTAAAATTAAAATTTCAGCTATATATTCAATGCTAGTGACTGGACTTAAAATCAAGGTGGTGTGGGAGGTGTGTGGGGTGGAAAAGCAAAACCTGACAAAAACAACCACAACCACACTAGTTTGAAACAATGAAATAAAAGTCACTTAATCTACTTACACATCATTTTCTTCCCTGTGTGTCCTGGTTTAGTTTCCTATAGATAGGAAAGATTCTTACACAAGTATTTTTTGTGAAGGACATACTCAGTTCAGAGAAGAAAAGCATTACACATCAATATGTCCTTCCTGAAAACTCTGATTATGGCCTGAGAAGTCAAGGACACACTAATTATGGATGACAAGCTGTCCAAATAGGTGAGTAAGCAAGTGGTACTACCCTGTTAGGAGCTAATTAACTTGACTATCTTTGGTTTACTTGTACAACTTACAGCATGTATAAAGGTCAACAAAGAAGTAATGTACCAATCACCATTTCTGCCATAGGCAAACCTGCTATTAGCTATTTTTTTTCCATTCTGTGTTTTTGCAGACTTGGCAACTGAATACCACCTTATCTCTCCACTTAGACATGAAAGCAAGTCACCGTGGCAACTAAGGAAGACATACGAGTAGTTTTTCACAGCAGCTTTCCACACTTTCCCTGCTCTTGCTTTTTGCTGACTTGATTTTCATTTTCTCATGCAATTCTAGTAAGACAGAACTTATGCTTAAAGTCTGCTAGTGCTTACAGACTGTTTTGCAGTAGATCAAGAGAAGGTGTCAAGTTTCTAGGATTTATTGAAAAAAGCTAAGCGTCTGCTACAGTTGACTCTCCAAGTTGTTATTTCAGATGTTTAAGATAAGTTACAGTCAAAGTGGAAGCGTCACTGACAGACTCCTCAAAACTCCTTTACAAAAAGAAAGTACTGAAAGATTAAATATTTCACGGAGACACAGTTTTATTATTATTTCATAAGTAATATTTCAGACTTTAGGAATAATTCATACCAGAGAACGCAGGGGAAGAAGCCTAGAACAGCTAATTTAATTTAGACATTACCTTGGATTACAGATACGAGCATAAGAATCCTGTAGTTTACTGTCCAACAGCACTCCCCTAAATCTAGGGGTTTAGAGTTATTTCAAGTATTAGACTATCTGTTTTTAAAACAAAAAAAAAAAATTAAAAAATATTCTCCTTCCACTGGAGAGGAACAGCTGTTGAAAGCAGGTAGATGAAAAGCCAGAGATGAATTTCTGTTAAGGATCTCTCTAGATTAAAAATATGTAACTTTATAAAAAATCTACATGTCAAAGTAGCTGCTATTTGTGCACACATGGCCCCTTTCTTTGCTGCTCGGATGTGTAATAACAGTCCTCGCAAGGGCAGGAACAGAGGAGGTAATTCAGATTGAGAAATGGGAGTGTTGCATACGCAACTGATTCAATTTAAGATTTATTTTCGAGTTTCGCAATTGCTCAAATACTGTAGGACTTCAGTTTATTAAAAGCAATCTTTCTTACTACATGGCACCACAACATGTATCTTCTCCTATCTTCTTAATTGTCTTGTTCAATGGCTGAACTTTGTGCTAGAAACGTACTATGAGACATTTTTTAAATTCACTTTTACAACGACAATTTCACTTTTCAGTTAAAGTACAGATAGTGACTGTCAGGGGAGATAGGTAACCTCAGAGCCAAGCCATTTTGCAACATGTGAAGACTACCTTTCAGAGTATGTCTAAAAGAGGAAAAAAAACCACATACAAAAAAGAAACACTGCAAACTAAATCACCCCACACCTCAAGTAAACACACAAGTCAAAAGCAATAAAACATTATGCCATAAGTTTAAGGGATATTGCATACTTGTCTACCGTTCCAAACATTAGTAGGAACAAATTCATCACCTTCACATAAAATGTAGTTTAGCCAGTGTCGTCAATGGCATGAAGCAAACATCCTTTTCTGTCTTTTAACATGAGGATGTACAACTGTTACTTGTATAAAACAAAGCAATTTCTTTAATTGAGGAAGAGCAGTCATCATTCAAAGTTTTACTTTTTCCATGGTCTTAAAGCTCTATACATCTGTGGACCATACGTACCGTACTCCATACTCAGTCCTCGTGAGACATATCTGAAGTACCATGTTCAGGGCTGGGCTCTCTAGTACTAGAGATACATGGACATACTGGAGAGAGTCCAACAAAGGGCTATGAAGGTGATTAAGGGACTTGGAGCATCTGTTGTAGAAGGACAGACTGAAAGCTAGGGGCTCAGGGGGATCTTGTCTATGTGCATAAATACCTGATGTGGATACTAAAGACAGAGCCAGACTCTTTTCAGAGGTGCACAGTGACAGGACAAAAAGGCAATGGCCACAGACAGACATGCAGGAATTGCATTTAAAAATAACAGTGTTTTTTTAAAAAAAATTTTGGTTTTGTTACTGTTTTTAAATTGTAAGGGTCATCAATGAGAACAAGTATTTCACAGAGTCTGCAGAGTCTCCATCCCTGGAGATGCTAAAAATGTGACTGGATATAGCCCTGAGCAACCTGATGAAACTGACCCTGCTCTGAGCAAGATGATTGAACTTCATGATTTCCAGAACTGTCTTTACACCTCACTAACCACAATCACAGAATGACTGAAAACTAAACAGAACTTCTTAAATGGAGAGGTCTGAGGGGAAAAATACAATTCACCGATACTAAATACAAAATAGACCATGTCAAAAGAGAGACAGCAGATGTCAAGCTGATTATAAAAAGCCACGTCAATAGTCCAACAGATTAGTTGGCACAGCAGAAGCAGCATGCAAATTACACTATTTTCTCATTATCTGTAGTCAGATATGCAGTGTTTTGTTTAAAAGACAAACTCCAGTAGCAATCAGAGAGCCCTGGTGCAGCACGTCCTTTGATAGTAGCAGCAGAGACTACAGCATGCCTCCAGTACACGAACCTAACTCAGAGCTGAGTGGCAAGTCTGCCTACAGCTGAGAGTCTTCTCTTACATCAAGTTGGATTTGAAAGCCACTGCTGGAAGTCCTCCTTAGGTCTCCAGGTGAATATCTGCTGCATGAAGTTGCTACAGGTAAACTACTGTCATTACTCAGAACATTTGAGGTTATCTTAACTTTACAGATGAAAGCCCTTCTCCTCTCCCTCTGTTTTATGGCATTTCCTGTGTTGCAGTCAACAACATGACTTGCAGTTTGTGTGGACTTAACTAAACCCATAGGTTTTAAATACAGAGATAATCTATGCAGTTAGCATCAGCTAGTCCAGTGTCTGCTCCATGTTGCACAGCAAAGAAAACACTGTGCCACTGAGCAGTCCTCGCCACTAGTACACCACATCTGGCCTTGCATTTGACCTTCACAAACAGTTAAGGATGGTTTTAGCAATCTCCTGGGTGGCTGCTGCTATTGGTAATGGACAAACACTAGGGGACATGATATACGTTAGCTTGCTTATTTTCCATCTGATTTCCAAGCTGGAAGGCTTAATATCCTTGTCTTGCACATATATCCCCCTGCAGCTCCAAACTTCATGGCCTTATTCTCTATCATATAAACCTGTAACAACACCACCTACAACAGAACTCACCAGCCCCAGTAAGTACTGTTCTTGGAGGATGACCCCAGTTTATCTTCTTTTTCCCCTATTCTGCTATATTTACAAACTATAATGAGTATAGCACTCATCAGTTCATGTTGAAGGATTAACATAAAATAAGAAAATACAGATGCTTCTAAGTAAACAGCTGTCCTATTTGAACAGTGTTCTCCTAATTGAGGTGCTCTGTATCCTCCTACCCCTTAATCCAACTTTCTGTTTAGCACTTGGAATGGTAGAAGGTTTAGGACCATCCAGGATCTGGGCCACAGAGCTGCAGAGGCCAATCCTTTCCCCTCCTGACTGGTGCCTATCAGGGTGGTGAGCACATTAATGCTTAACCTAATGGCTCATTAAATCTTGGCTGTATTTTCTGAGTGTCAGTAAGAAAATAATTGCTTCATATTTTTAACCTGTGTACCTCCTGCCTACAGGGTCCTTTTGTACCTGGCTGAAGATGCATAAGGAAACTGACCCAAACACTCCACAGAAATGCTTAAAAGATAAGGCTGGCTTGGCAGCAAAATCACTACATATGATCAGCCTAGAGGCAACGATGCCAATACCCATAGTGTATAAGAATCTTTGCTATAAACAGTCTAAAAAGGAGAGAAAAATACAGTAACAGATGATCTATACAGAAGCATATGTTTCAGCCCTCTTGAAAAGATTTTTCCCATCCAGACAGAATATGATTTCTTTGGTTTATACACAAATTAAGCTCTTGATCTGTGTTAGTTTCTTGGAGTGATCAACTCTTTCCACCAACTACACAACAAAGACAACATGGGTTTTCTGAACCTACAGGTAGTATCTGCAAGCCCCCCAATTTACCCCTGGTTTATAGAGAAACAATTCAAGTCATATGTAGGAGCAAGTAATAGACATTTCTACAACTGAGCACAATCAGTTTCAAAAACACTTCCACATCTTCATCAAGCATCTCCCATTCTCCACTTTCACAAATAACACTTCAAAAGTCCAACCAGCACACAACAAAGGGAAAGAAAACACCCAGCATTTTTCAAGCACTGCTTTAAGTTACTGTTTCTTCTGTGTTCCCCTGAGATACCAGGCACTGATTTGATACATCACTGCTCCAAGCCCACAAGACAGTCCCCACATTCTTTGCTTCTATAAAAAACTGGAAAGGAAATTTTAAATTAAAATTGGTTTAATTAAATAGTGAAATCTAGGTGAACAGACAGCAATCTAGTATAAGCTAGTTTACACCTTATATACTACTGGCATTTGAAAAAATACAGAACATTTACCTCAAGAAGTGTTTCATGGTGACGGTTTGGGTTGTGTTGCTGAAGCTGTAATCTATTGATCACTGATGACCTCTTTGCAGGCGATATCAGTGCTGTAGAAATAGAATCAAAATGTATTTACAAACAGGAAAAAAAAAAGCAGTACTTCAGTTTTCTAAATTGGTCTTGAAACAAGCATCTATGGAAATACATGGAAAAGATGTGAAGAAATCTCACGTCTATAAAAACAAAATGAAAAAAATGTAATTTATTCACACTCTTCAGCCTGAGCACATATTTTGACTAGACTATACTATGCACATCTCTTTTCAGAAAGGTAAAAAAAAAATTGAATAAGAGTACAGAAATGAGTGAGGGAGCTTGAAGAAAATCTAGACAATTTCAAACCCTTCTTGTGCTCTTCAAACACTTGTCTGGTTCACAGCAGCTTCCAAGTGGCAGTTTCAAGAGATACTCAGCTCACTCTGCTGTTAAAAACCCTCTGTTCCTTGGAACTTGCAATAGCACTTGCAAACCTTGGGTGAAAGTAGCATGTAAGCAACAGGCTACTACTGGGTTCTGATTTAATTCACTATAGAAGACATCAGGTAATTAATTATCCTGGTGACCAACTTTATTTTAAGACTTCATATGTATCATTTAATAGATACGGTTGATCAGATAGTCCATTTGTTCTAAGATCTGGCATCCTACAGTTAATTTTCATTATGATTACCATTTAGTTCCACTAGAAAATCAGAAAAGGAAGAATTCTGGAAGAAATAAATATGTCTGCCCAGATACTGCAGACTCTCCCCAGTCACCACCTCTTTACTTCATGTTTTTAAAATGGAGTATTCCCAAACAAGTAATACCTAAGAGATACAGACTTCTTAGATTACTGTACTTCATATCTTGTAATAGGAAATAAAACATCTTTACTTGCAGCCAGAAAATGGGGTACTGCAACACGTGTCTGCTATTGGAACAGCTTAATCTGAGACTTAAAGAGAACAAGACCACACATTCAAGCTCTGTACTAGTACAAACTAGTAACAAAGGCCTGAATGAAAGCTGCGCTGTTAAGAAATCATTTAAGAGCACGTTTTTCATTAGCACTGCATGCAGCATGATGGAAAGTACACGAAGGCCTTAAAAAAATCTGGCCTCTTTTGTCACGAAGTTATGACTGTAGAGAATCTCAGATATATTTTCTTTTACGGGAACTATCAGCACTAGTGAAGTAAAAATGATCTTTCTCTTGCTCTGCCTTTTTCTAATGTATTTTTCCCCTTTTGTAACTTGCAAGTTTTACACTGTGCTGTTGCCTGCTGACAGGAACAGAACAAGCACTTAAATTCAGAAAAATGCAGCTATCTTGTTGGATTACATCACATAAAGCTCACTAAAAAGATATAATCCCTGAACTGTGAAAGCTTCATTCATTTATATTGGTTTTGACTGGCTGAATCATGTTGCCGTCCCCTGGATACAGCTGTAATTGGTGCTGGCTGCAGTGACACCTGCTTGCAAGGGCAGAGAGATGCAAACATCAAACGCTTGGTTCATTAATGGACGCAGTAGGCGGGCTCCTAACACTTCCTGCTACAGCTTTTGATAGGTCTTCAACAACAGCAAGCACAGGAGATAGGCAAAAACTGGAGGGGATGTAACCTGCTCCCCTTCTCCAGTCTAATAATTTGCTGTTTAAAAGATACAGTTTGTGAAAGATTCTCACAGTCAGTCTCAGCTTTTTAGCATCAACTTGAACAAAGGAAGCTTCACCACAATATTTGACCCATAGGGCAGCAGTGTAAGGAATACGCCAGAAGTGCCAGGAGCTGTCAAATCAACCCCCTCTAAAAGCATGTGCTGGCCTCAGCCTCTGAGGTCAGCTCCTTCTTGATTCTGATCAAGGTCCTCACTGAAAATGATGCTGCTTCTTTACTACTGCTTTAAAGAGAAGAGAAGTTCCACTTGCCTGAACTCCAGAATATGCTCATCCACATGTGGCATGGTAGCAGCTTCAAAATACTCTCCCTTCAAGAACAGTTAACTGCTACAGCCAATCATAAATTTGTTTTAAACGCTCATTAAAATTAGACTGTTTCAAAACTTGTATTTTAGAAAGTCAGCATTGCTGTTAAGAAACCTCTGCCTTTTATGTAGAAAGCTAAATTCAAAGGAACGTTCTTGGCTGCCAAGAAAAAACATAAGTGACACAGCAAGCATGACAAGTGGCTAAAAGTGCCAGCTTCAGATCTCTTTAAAAGCCCACCCTTGGAATTACAAGAATAATTCTCCTTGCTCTCACCCTTTTAATTAAAACAAGGTGGGGAAGTCACCAGAAAGAAACTTTACAGTTGAAGTTCTGAAGCCACAGAAGTCAACATCAAATCCCTCCAGCTTGGAGAGGAACAGTTCACCCCTCAGGCTTCAATAGCTAGTCTGCTACAGCACAGGCCCAGACAATAACCAGGTCCATAGAAAGGCTGTGACCTCAAAAGCAGTTTCCTCTTGGAGAGCAAAGCAATCAAATTCCACCTTACTCTACCAAATACATTTTCAAGACCTAGAGGGAGGATTTCCAGCTCCAAAGTACAGAGTCTATGCTGATATCTTTGTTCATAAGGTCAAAAGTTTACTTTCGGGTATGGCAAACATGCTTTGTAAATGATGTCATCTGCTAAGTATAGGGATAGAAATTAATACCATGTTTTGAAATTCTGGCAACAATTCACTTATGTGGACTGCAGGGTAGTGCTCCCCATCACCATATACCTCCATGAGTAATCCTCTAGGGGAGTTCAGTAAAGATTTTTCTCTGAAGAAAACCATGTTTAAACTCTTCAAAAAGGTTGATACCACAATTCACAGCTAAATTCAATTATTCATAAACCCTTAGAGCATCAAGATCCACTTCCTGCCAACCTATTTGGATCTCAAAATGTAATGAATCTCTTTTAAGCGGAGAGAAGGAAAAAAACCCAAGCAAACCACAAAAAAATAACCCAAACCAATCAAACAAACAAACCCAAAAAATCCCATATAACCCACTAGTAGTCTACTTTACTTCCAATAAAGTTGTTACAGCATTTCAGTGAACAAGAGCAGTAGCTATAGCTTTGGACAACACTTATACCACCGAAAAGTTTCAGTCAATTGCCATTAGGTGTGCTTATATTAAAAAAAAAATGGATCTGTGGTCAGGGAGAGGGACTTGCCTTACAGCCTCTTGTTTTCTTATAGGAAAGTTTCCTCAGCAAGTTGGATGTTTGCAGATCAGGAGGGTTTTCAGGGTCTACTTGTGGTAAAGAAAGGCACATACGAGAAAAAGATTTCTACAAGTGACAGACAATCAGGGTAATGAATGTTTGTGAGCTTGTTGAAAGAAAAAGCACAACAATTATACAATTTAGTTGAGAAGCTGACAGCAGTAATGGATTTGGGGAGACTGAAATCCAACTTTCTGAAGAGCAGATTCCTGCACTTTTGAAATACCACTTCTGTCAGAAAGTGTCGTACTCGCAGCAGGATGCACAGAGCCCAGCGGGGAGCAGCCTGTTGGCTCCAGAACCCACCCACCCACTCCTCTGAGAGCTTGAGTCTGCACTTCTGCATGGTTTCACTCATGTGAGCTTGCATCAGTTTTTCTGCAACATAAGAAGCTGTTGCAGTTTAAACTATACACTTCCACATTTTCTCACTGAGGAACCTGTGAGATACTTCACCTCTTCTTTTGTGGGCAACTTTTCAGCCTTTTTTGATTTTAAGTCATGTAGTTGCAATAGGTCTAAAGACAAGTACGTTTGACTTTGTTAGTTATCTTTCATTAATTCCCTAGAAGTAGCTTAGATGAATAATACAGATCCACCACTGAAAACCTCTTGCCCCAGTGTTTGAAGTTTGCTCTTTGGCATGAAAAGACTTTTGTTTTAAGGCTTGAGATTAAGGATGACTGAGCAAAGACGCAGTTTGGATCTCCCATATGCTTGAATTTCTCAGCCTGCAGGGTTTTATCCCATACCACACCACTTCCACACACATCAACCTCCTCCCCCTCAACAACACACCCCGATACCCATTCACTGCCAATTGTTTCATCCAGTTTATCTTAAATGAGACAGGAATTTCCCCTCTTAATACTAGATGCATCTTTTCTTGGAAGAAAAGCAGTACCCCTACAATTACACAGAAGAGCAAAACTATTACAAGATCTGTCTCAAAATATAAATGCTTTCCTTAAATAAACATTAACTATTTGAATTCTTGTGACTTTATGATCTTTTAAGTAGTATAGTAAAACATGCATCAATCGGAAAGGTTAACAGCTGCTGGAGGCTGAGGGAAGTCAAAAGTAAGCCTTAAAAGCCACTTCTTTATCCAAAGCTGAGGGTTTGCTTTGTCTTCAAAAAAGCTGTAGATACAGCTGAGGGAAAAAGCTGCGTTATTTAATATAAATCACCATATTTGCACAGTAAAATATAAAACCAAGGTTGTTTTCTTCACAGTATTTGTCTTGTAAGCTAATGGCTCACCTGTCATATTGCAAACATTTTTAGAAGGCTTATATTCTAATTATAAAGAAAGAATAGGTGTGCTGAAGAGACAAATCATCAGAGCCTCTAAGATGAGCACGCTGAATACAGGACTTTGTTTATGTGGATCATTAGATTACAGTTAATCCAAGCTTTCCTTCTCACAAAAAAAAAAAAAAGGGACATATGTTTGAAATAGAAGGCAGTAATTGCAGTCGTCCTGAGTGCAGGGGTGGGGGGGGAAATTCAATCATTATTTTTAGGTTTAGTTGTTAGTTTCAAAGTAGGTCCCTCTGAGCTGAATGCCACCAATTATTATCATGATGTTAATTTTGGGTTGCAACTTTTCTTTCCAGTAGCATCCTAGGTTGCCAGATATCCCTCATTCACCTCTAAAGCCCACGTGTATTCACTTGTGAGTGACAACAATTTTGAGCCTTATGTCACCAAAAGTGTTTTGCTACTGTGTATTCCTTTTTATTTTTTGCTGATGGAAATGATAGCTCTACTCTACCCTGAACACCAGTCTGTGATAACTAGAAATACAAAGGGGAAGAATAGCTGAGATACATTATGAAATGTCCCTTTAGGTCCTGGTGGATAGCAAGCTGGCCACAAGCCAGCAGTGTGCAAAGACAGAAAACAGCACCCAGGGCTGTATGAACACAAGCAGAGCCAGTAAGTAGATTGAGGGAAGGGATTATCTTCCTCTACTCAGCACTCTTCAGACCACATTTAGACACTGTCTAGTTTCAGGCCTCAGTAATACACAAAACAGACCAAAAAACTGCAGAGAGTTAAATCAAGGCCACTGAGATAATGGGTGCAGGGGCAGGTTGGGGGAGATGGGCTTGTTCAGCCCAAGGCAGATAGCTTTGGGGTGATCCAACAGCATGTCCAATATTTAAAGGGAGATCATTGTAAAGTCTTAGACTCTTCACAGCAGTGCAGGGCAGGAAGGTGAAAAACAACAGGCATAAACTTATATCCAGGCTGAACCTCTCCTGTTTAAGGCAAAAGTTTTTTTCCCCAAGAGGACAGTCAGGCAGTGGTGCAGGCTGCCCAGAGGGATTGTGCAGTGACCACCTTTTGATGTTTCAAGCCCTAGCTGAATGAAGCCCTGACAAGCCTGATCTCAAAGCTGACCCTTCTGTGAACAGCAAGTTGGGCTGGATATCTTCTGATGTCCCTTCCATCCCTTGATTCTCTACTTCTCCCAGCATCACTCTTAGGGGGAGACCTCAGATGTCCCGAGTTATACCCAAGGACTTTATACAACAGACAGGGTGCCCAAGTACTTCCTATTTAATAGTTTTAACAGCTACCAGCTTCTCACTGAAATCCTCTATGATTTGCAGTGTTTCCCATGAAACAAGCTTAGCTTGAAGGTGGGAAAAGATTACTCCCACTACTTCATCTCAGCCTACTGCTCTCACCCAAAAGCCTCCACCACTCCATTTGACCATAAACAAGTTATTTTAAAGGGACCTACAATTCAAAAATGACTCAATATGGGAGTCCTGACAGTATCAATAGAATACAGAAAAAAACCAAACCAAATACACATAAAACCCCAGTGACTTTAGGACACCGGTTTCATCAAGCCCTATTAATTCCTAGCAGGTATTGTTTATCAGGCTATCCCATAGGATAGACAGATACCTACTTGCCTGTTCCAATTTGCATTCATTCCCAAAGGTAGAATAAAAGTCACTTGAAAATGTGTTTAAAAACCCAGTAAAAACATAAGATCTTTGACCGTCTCAAATACAGCATAGTAATTTATAGGTCTTTGAATGTTATAGCAAGAATAACGTGTGGACCTCTCCAACCCAGAACATGTCCTGAGAAATGGCTCTGTTGCCAAAAAGGCTCTCAGAAACAGATCACCTCAAACCCCAGCTCTGTGGAATTCAGAAGAGCTTTGTGTTGACTCAGAAATGGCTTTTTGCCTGACACCAACAGATGCAGCCACTGACAGGACCCATCTCAAAGACCAACAGCAGATGCCTGCTGTGTGTGAGCTTAGTTTCCCATCTCAGTACAGAACAGTAGTTTCATTTCCGTGTGCCCAAGATGAGGCTGTATTCAACTTCAACCATTCTCTTGAAGAAAGTCTTGGAACAAAATGTCACACTTGATTGATGAAGCTAATAAGCAAGACTTGACTTCAGTCACACTGTCACAGGTAATAATATTTTTTTCCACTCCTAATCTCCATCACACGCTGACATTTTATGTTCTGTATTTTACTAGGAAAACGAGGGAAAGGCTAGACATGAAGTCAAAATCCACTGAGTTTTACTTCTGTCTAAAAGAGCCTGTAAGCATGAGCACATAGAACATAATTAAGCAATACAAAGAGCCCTGAATAAAAGCTTAGAATCACAGCAGTGTTGGGGGTAGGAGAGAACAAAAAAGTCCTTCCCCCAAGCCACAGAACATGGCTTGAAAGTCTAATTCTGTAGTTCAAGCTTAGCACTTAAGTCCATTACTGCCTCTTTAAAGTGGTAAGTAGCAACATAAGACAGAAACAAGAAAGCATCAAAAGGGTCTTACAAAGCCTGTAAGAGACAGTCAGGTAGGACTGCATTTGAGTTCAAGAAACCTTACTCATCAGTTTCACATGGCAAGTTACCCATAACACCATCCAGTTCAGCCTACACTCTGCAATTCCTCAGTAGATTTTTGCTCAGTGATAACCCAGAGTTTGATGGGGATAACAGCAACCCAAAACTCAGCATTGTAGAAGCATCTGCACAGTTCATTGTTTATCTCTGCCCTTCAACAGAAAAAAGGCTTTGGTTCTGTACTTAACTTGTTAAAGCAAACTAAATCCCCAAAATTCAACAACAGAGATGTTCATGCATACAGATATATTTTGCACGCAGAATTGTGCAATGATCTACTTTTACCGATTTCTATTAGCACTGCTCTATTACAATGTTGAAAGATGTTGAGGACAAAATTATACAAAGCCATTTCAAGACACTGATGAAGACTTCACTGGGTACATTCCATTTCTAATACTAAGTACAAAGCTAAAAAGCAGAGGAAGTTCTCCACACTCCAGAGTATGGTAAACTTCTTCTAGAAGGGTAATCAGATGCTTAACTTTAATGGGAATTAAAGTATCCAAGTGTTGTCTCTGTCTATAATGTTACCATCCTTAACAAGATTACTTTATTTGTTGAAGAAGGTGTATTTTATCCAAAAGAGGACCAAGTAGATTATTTATCAGCTAAAAAAAACAACAAACAAAAAACAACAAAGTCTTCTTGTGTTTGAAAACAGTCTTCAACCCACAGCAACTTCCCTGCTACCCCTTCATGCATTATAAAAATCCATAAATCTTAGCCCCTTCCCATGAAGTCACTTGACCACTGAAAAATCTACCCAGAAAACATCATCATCACCTGGGTGGCTTCTGTGTACCTACATGGTTTGCAGTGTGCTGTTCCTGGCCTACTTGCTCTGTTTCTAGACACACAGTACAACAGCTTGTACTGCGAGGAGGTCTGTTCTAAATAAAACATCACACTTTGCAACAGCGTTCCTTCAAGTTTAGAATAAATCTTACAAGACTGGATGCATAAAATCCAAAAAGACTGCCTGGGTAGCTCCCAGACTAATTACTACTGAAGTTCCATGGATAAAACCCAAAATGACTTCTTCCAAAAGTGAATGATTGATGCTCTTCTGCCTTCCCTTCTTGGTTTCTACCTCTTTGCCTTTCACCATGTACCCTTATCTCATCTAGGCAAAAATGAACTATTTGCTTGCCATTGAAATTAACTGAAGTCTTGATTTGCTTTAGAGCGCTACAATTTCCTGCCACACAGCAGTCTGTGAGGAAGAAACACCATCCTATCAATGAGTCACATGCAGATCTGTAGTGTCAATAGAATTACACCAGAGATGCTTGCTCTAGCCTTTTCCCTACCTTTCCATCATCTGTTATATTTGCTTGGACCAGACAGAGTTAATTCAGCCATCAGATCAATGGAGTCAGATGATGTTATGAAGCACCACATTTGTGAAACTGTAGGCATCCTATAGCAAGTGGTATGCACCAGCTGTTAGTTGCCTGTGGTCCTCCAGTCTGCAGAGGGACCACAATAAATGAGCTACACACTTAAGCTGCAGACAAGAGGACTAAAATCCCACTGCTGGGGTTTTTTGCAAACTTCTTGGCCTACTATTTCATGCTCTGTTTGCAGCTCAGTGAGATATTCTGCATCCCAGGAGGCAGGAAACCAGGACAGCTCCAAGTACATGACCTAGCTGGAATCTCTGGTTATGCATTTTCTGCCTAGAAGAACATGTGCCGAGTAGGTTGCTCTGGTTTTGCCAATGTATGGGGTTAGGAGAAGCAGAAGACAATCTATTTGCCCATGGAAACCAGAAAGTTTTCTTAAGTTTCTGCAATAAATACCACAAACTCCATGCTTCGGTTTAAACAAGTTTAAGCCCTTCTTTAGGGAAAATTTTTGAATGACAACATAGTAAAAAAACAAAAACAAAAAACCCAACAATTTAAAATAAATCACTTTAGGGGCATCTTCCTAAACCCACTGTTCAGACAGTCCTATGAATGAGCAGCTACCAGTTGACTCTTCAACTTGTTCCGAGTCACAAGCATCTTGCCAAATTTTAGTTTCCATTAATGAGGGTTGCAAACAACTGCAGAGTGACCGTATTAAGACTCACTTCACCCTTCTGTAGCTTAACTCCAAGCAGCACCAAAATCAAGCACCACTTCTCTAACTAGTGGAGAAAGCAAGCTAGGACAGAGTTTGGTGACAGGGACATTCATAGCAAGGAGGGATACAGTAACTCAACACCACCCCCAACATGACAAAGAAAAAGGTGATGAAGATCTTCAAACAGTAAAGATCAAAAAAAAGGTTTGAAGGTCAATAAAGTTATACCAGCTGGTAAGGAGGACTTATGAAATACACTTTCAGGCACAGCCCTATCACCATCCTTATGTTGTAATTGCACAATACAACCTTTCTCAACAAATATGAAAAATGTCAGCATCAAGGGAAGTGTGAGGTCCCACAGTGCTCTCCTTTAATTTGCTGCTTCCTGCTCCATCCTCCTGCGGGTTTGCTTTCAGTTAGGTGCCCAGTCTCAGATAGCAAAGGCTGGTGGCAAAGATTTGATAGCAGAAAATTGGAAAGAAGGGAGAAGACAATGTGGGAAAAGAAGAGAAAGAAGAGAAATGAAGACCTGTGGAAACTGTTTCTACAATACCATTACTGAGGGGGAAGAAGAACAAAGAGACGGGAAAAATACAAACTAGGACAATATGATTGACAGCATTGCCATAACGCACTTATTCTTAACACAATACAACACTGAAAGTCTTTTTCCTTCAGCATCTTTTTCTACTTAGAATAATGGGGTATGCATTTTTTAATAGTCTAACACTTTACCTCATAAGTAAAGCAATAGTTAGAAAAACTAGCAAAAGAATGTAAATACAAGTTTCCAGAATACTTGCAGCAGATAAACCCACAATAGATTCATTAATATGAACTGATCTCATCCTTGAGATGGCAACCTTTATGATACAGCACAATGTGGAGACTGAATTTTTTTCCAGATTCAGTGAGTTACTTGTTTTCAGTGGGGTTGGTGTTTCTTGTTGTTGTTTGGTTAATTTTTGGCCTGAATGGTGACCACAATCTCATCTTTCATGCTTTAGATCTAGTTCCAAATTGCTTGGTTTGGATGTGATGTTAACTGGATATTCAAGGTGTGCCAGCAAACTCCTTTGCTCATGCTGCACCACTCAACTCCCCCTCTGGAAGAAAAATAACTTTCACAGTTTCAAATAATCCCAACACACAATAAATAAGGGGTGGTGGGAAGAAAAGTCACTCTGGCTAAACCAGCCTATAGTATATAAAAAACCCAAAACCAACAAAACATTCTTCCCTTCCAAAGGAAAACCTCAATCCAGCAGTTCTAAGGCATCTCATTTGCATATAGGTGTCTAAAGACTCCAAAGTTGTACAAAAACAAGCCCTGAGCCAAACCCCTCGTACTGTAGGTGGTCAGGACAAACAAGGTTCAAAGAAGAACATGACTAGCTCAGATCCTTGGAGATACATGGTCTCCCACCAAATAGTTGGGGTAGATTGCATGGCCTTTTCTTACTCTGTGCCCAGGGTATGTCCCGTTTTCCACATCTTCTTCTGTGAGCACCGTCACTCTTCTCCCTTCCTCCCTCAAATGGTTCAGCAAGAACTCCTCTCTTCCTCCTTCAATCCATCTGTTCTCTCAGGCTGCCTTAACACCGACAGTATGAAGGCCTAGCAAGCCCAAATTTAACAAACTCCACATTGATCTTAGTGTTTCAGAGGCACAACCTGTTTGATGGCATGCATCCAAGCCAATGTTGATATGGATGTGGCTTTGTGAAAGCAGAATGGGAAAGGGAGCAAGAGACTTGCTCTTACTTATAACTGCCTATCAGAGCTATGGAAGAGGACTACAGTTCCCATGACCACAGGACAGCTTTCTAGTAATGTGTCCAATTTCTATCACCTTCACACCCACCTGATTGTGCAAGTATTATCAGTGCAGTAACAAAGTAGACTAGTCTCTATAGCTAAACCATCCTGGAGGACAATGCAAGGTAGGGATTTATTTCTTATTTTAAATATATAAATAAGACTACTGAAAATTAAACAAACAAAAAAACCCAACAAAAAAGCAGGGGCAAAACCTCTGTTTGTTATCAGTGTAATTTGGAACTAGCCACAGAAGCCCTTGCTCAACATGCTGATCGTAGTAGCATCACAATTTTGGAGTCCTAGGAAGTTCAGCATTTCACTTTTGGCAGACTCGGATACAGGCACACAATGTGGGCCTGTATGGCAGATGACACATACACTAAGAAATAATGTCTATATTTGTGAAATAACCAGTTGCACACAATCCTAAATAAGCATTCTGTACAGAAAAAGCCTTTCTTCCTTATGCACCTTCAGAAGACATCTGTTAACTGTGTGCGGATTAGCAGCACGATACAGGGAGCTGTGGAGACACAATCTCATATACCTGTCTTGGTTTGGGTCCTGTCCCTTAATCTCTCTACCTGAGTGTCCTTCCCTGGAGAAAAAAAAATACATACCTATCACAGGAGCTACAGCTACATCACTGCATAGCACTCATCAACAGAAGTGGCTCTGTTAATGACAAAAAAACCCAACAAAATGATGATGAGCATTTGAAATTGCAACTACATAAATGGGGAAAGACTGTTTTTAAGCACAACACCTGATACAGATGCTGGAGGAGCTCCAATCTGGTCCATGGGACACAATGTCAGGTTGAAGTTGGTGTGCTTCCAAAATGGCTCCTCCCATTTCTTCTCAGGTGCTCTAAAACTAGTCCACAAAGTGAGGTGAAGAGCAAAAAGGCAGGAACAACTGGTATGTTTGCTTCAGAAATACACTCTCTCCCTCATCTACAACATTAGTGTAGACATGTACATTAAGACTAAAAATGCCTCTGAAGTAATTCTAGGTACAATACCATCAGAAAAGCGAGACCTCACAGGTATGCACAGTTTCCAGTGGATGCAGTCATAAGGACCACAGTATCCTGTACCTCTAAATCTGCCCTAACAAGTTGAAATTTCACCTGCTCAATCTGCCAATTGTTTTTAGTTCCAGTCTTTGCAATTCCTGTACTTCTCTTATTCTCCAGGCTCCCTCCTTTCTGCGTCAGTCACTGTAACTGGCTGAATCAGAATGGAGTGCTCAGCCTGAGGATCTGCAGATTAGGACATGTTTACAACAGCATGCCCAAGCACTTGGTTCCACTCAGGTACTATACCTACTGTAAGTGCTGGAAACTATCTTCTTGAAGGTCCTCTCAGCTGTAAGAGAAAGCTGAGAAGTGTTTGCTTTACATTTTGCAGGGGAGTGGGACGTGGCACTACAGAATGAACTGCCAGACATGTTTGAACCTAACAAACTTGGTGCAGGGCTATTTGTTGGTTTTATAGTAAAGTGGATGAGAACTGCTCACTCAATTACAGCTGAGAGGCACTTTTAAGAAACCAATATCTTTCACGCGGGACCCATTAATTGACTGGGGGTGCTCCCAGAAAAGGACTCCTGGTTTGGTTTCATTGGGAGAGTTTAGGTCTCTTCTATTGAGACTGTTGTGAGACCTGAACCACCACAAGGCAACCTGAGAAGGCCTCCAGAGAATGGGTCATACTCAGAGCTGGATGCAAGCCAAATCACTAGTGTAAACATTGCCTTGAAACAAATTATGGATATGTCAAACAGGTCGGTTTACCACTAAAACACTTGGTTTGCCTCGAAATGGAGTGCTCATGCAGGCCCATGTATCACTGAGAAGCAACTTGGGCAGCTGGTCCCACAGCCTCTGTGGTCAGAGTACCCTTTTCACTGCCTGGCAGGAACAAGCGGCATTTCCACCTCAGGCTTGGCAAATCCTGCGGTGCAGCACAGCTCAGCACTCGAGCTCAGTTATGTGGCTGAGTTCATATCACGTCATACAAATGCTGAGGATGCTAAGCCTGAACCATGGTCTCAGTCCTGCGCTCCCACAACCCTTCTCCACATCTCCTTGTATCAGTTTCATTTTTCATTTTATTTTTCCTTACTTTATCCTTCTTTCCTCATTAGAATCTCACCATCTGGCTTCCTTCCCAGTATTCCAGCAAACCCTACCCTGGAATTTACTTTTCTCACCTCCTTCCTAAAGCTTATATTCAAGAAGGGTAACATATTTCATGCAGTCTTTCAGCCTATATCACCAAGCACACAATTTCAACGGTATGTCAAATAAAAAAAAGCCTTCCAATCAAGAAGACTGAGCAGATTTTGATTAAAAAAAAAAGTCTCATGAGCCAGAGGGCATTAAATCCAACAAGATTTGATCTCCAGACAGCCCAAGCTTGCTCTTCTTGCAATTTTCTGCTAACACTTCAAATGACCCCTCGGGAAAAACAAAGCTTGCCAGGCTCTGTATAGCACTTATGCCCTGTCTGTACAACTAAACAGATTTGTTGTTAACATTGGTTACAGCTGATCACTGCTTAACGCTAAGTACAAGTTCTCCAGGCAGCTTTAAAACACAAGATGAGTTAAATACTAGCAGCAGTCTGGAGCTCTACACACACTGGCATTCGTGCAACAGCATTTTCTCTGCTTCCATCACTGCAAGCACCAGCAAGACTGTTTACACAGGGGAGATGATAGATAACAAAATAACCACCTAAGGCAACATAGCCCTGAAGTTTCCCCCCTTAAGTATAGCTTAGCTGAAGGGGCTGTAATTCCCTGGCAAGAGTGACAGACAGATGTTTGAACAGAGGAAGTTCTTGGGTTCACAAGTTATCAGTGCAGCTAAAGTGATGCTGTCCCATGGCTTATAAAGCCCTGTCTCAAGAGCTAAGCAGGCAAAGGATTCGTAGACACTGCTTAAACCCTAGCAGGTTTTAACACTGGCAGAACATGTTTTACTGCGTATCAGTGAACCAGCAGGAAAGTTAAATGTATTCTGTTACATGATTTTTCCATTGTTTAGTGCTTTCCTGTAAGTATTCCCTGCCGGTTTTCTGTCCAGAGTGATATATACAGCATCTGATGCTGTCACATGATTTCACTCCTGAAAAATCATAGGCTTCCTGTCTCTGAGCATCTATTAGGCTTGGTGATAAGTCAATTGCTGCAGCAATGTGGTTTTGCATTAGTTTTAGTGGAAATACTGCTGAAAATGATATGCAAATTATGAAAACTGAACAAGTCAGAAGATATTTTTCAATGTAACTCTGCCTGTTCAGTTTGGAAATGCAGTGGTCCAGATTTTTTAAAGAAAGTCAGTGAAAAGCAGGCTCTCTTAAGAACCCCTAGGTCTCCTCTGTACTTGCACGTTTTAAAATACGCTACATAGACACAGGTATGCAACCTACAAAATTACTGCACACAATGAGTCTTTTGCTGTTCTCATCCTAGGGAGACAAAATGTTCTTATCACAAGCGCACTCAACTGCTTCAACTATTCATGAATCCACCAGTACGAAATAACATTCTTTAAAAATGTATAATGAAATGTTTGAAACAGAAGGCAAACAGTAAGCTTGCTGTAGCGCAGAGGGATAATGTAGGATTTAAGAGATGCCATTTCTTCTATTCTACTTCATTTTAGGATAAATTAGGATAGCAGGGGAGGGGGGCAGAAGAGAGAAGAATGAAAACCTGGATTTACTGAAGCATGCAAGCCACAAAATAATTTTCTTTCAGTTTTTAAAATGGCTCCTTTGTTTCAAATGCCTTTGTCACAAAAAACAGCTTGTTGTCATCCGACCCTCGATTTGACTGAATTGGGACGAAGGTGTTCTCCTCTTCCCTCCTCCCGCCCCGGTTCTGACATATGCTGTACGCACTCTCTTTTAGATATTTTCTTGGAAATGATAAGAAAAGCAGAAACCGCGAGGACAAAGAGAAACATGAAAGACGCCAGACATCAATCGCAGAGTTAACTCAGGAGCAAGTATAACTTCAATACACAATGACCATGCTGGTGGATGAAGCGGAGGCAGGGAAGAGAGCGAGAGAGCGACATGGAAAAAAAACTAAATAAAAAAAAAAACAAACAAAAAAAAACCCAAAAATCATCATTACCATGTCCACATGACGGTGTACCTGAGGTCCACAGACCACAGGGCAGCTGCCCACCGCGGCGGCGGGGCACGGCAGGCCGGCGGTCCCCTGAGCAGGGCGGGCTGTGCCGGGGCAGGCAGGGCGCGGAGCCCACTGCGGAGCCGCAGAGCCGTGTCCCTGGCTGCCACCCAGCGCCGGCCTCCCTCAACCGCCCCTTCGCCAATTACAAAGGATAGGGGGCGTTAAAAAAAAAAAAAAAAGCAAACAACAAAAACAAACTAAAAAAATTAAAAAGATTTGAGAAATCAACAACAATAAAAAAACCAACCCGAAATGCGCAACTCTCCCACGGCGTCCCCCCAATTCCCTTACACCGCAAGGTCTCCCCAGGCAGAGTCCCGCGTTCAAAAGGGCAAAACTTCGCTCCCACCGCCGGGCGGGGGGTGGGGAGGTGCCAGCGCAGGGGGCTGCGATGCGATGCCCGGAGCCGCCTCCCGTCGCTAAGCGACCCGCGGGACCACCGGCAGGGCCCCGCTGCCGCCCTGCACTCACCGCTCCGCGCCGCTACATCCCCGTAGCGCGGCGCAGCCGCCGTCCCGGGCCGTCCTTCCTCACCGGGAGGGCGTGCTGCTGCCGCCGCCGCCGCCACGATCTGGGTCACCCGGCGCGAAGGTGAGGAGGAGGAGGCGGCAGAGGAAGGCGGGTGGCGGTGCCGCCTACCGGCGAGGGCGGGGGGGAGTCTGCGGCGGGGCCCGAGCCCGCCCCGCGGGGAGGGGAAGGGGCCGGGGACCGCCAGCCGCGCAACGCACCCTCTGCACCCGCTGCCAGCGGCCCCCGGTGCAGGATGCGCCTCTTCGCTTTTCTTCCCCAGCAGTATGCCCAGAATGGCTTTTGATCTCCAAAGTTTAAAACCTGCTCATCAGGATGACAGGGATGCCATTTATATGGCTCTGCCCCCAAGAGGAAAATGACACTGTTGTCCGAAGCATCCGTAAGAGTCACTTGAAGTTGCTCAGTGCTCTTACTGCTGCCAGTAAGTAGGTAAATAGCGTTGCTGTTCATCCTTACTGCTGCATACATCTGTCCACATTTTCTGTTGAATTAAAGGATCATTAATGTTGGAAAAGACCTCTAAGATCATCAAGTCCAACCATCAACCCAACACTACACCATGACCATGTCCCAAAGCACCATGTCTACCTGTTTTTTGAACACCTCCAGGGACGGTGAAGCTGTCGGGCCACACTGCCATCTCCACATTGTCCACATCTTGGGTTTGCACACATCCTTAGAAAATGCTAATTAACCTCTTCTTCAGAAGTATTTACTATGTGAGTGTTGTTTACATGAGGATGTTATGGGAGACTGTGCTAAAAGCCTTGCTGAGGTAGATCTTTTCATAGTCCAAAGTTAGCCCTGGAGAAATCCAGGGTTGTAATCCTACTTATTTCCCCGCTTCTTCCTTGTAAAATACTAAACTCCACCACATCATGGTCACTGTCACCAAGGCTGTTACCAACCTTCATGTCCCCAACCAGACCTTCTTTATTTGTTAATACAAGGTCCAGCAGTGCACCTCTCCTCGTTGGTTTCTCCACTACCTGCATTACAAAGTTATCATTGATGCATTGCAAGAGCCTTTTAGACTGAATACGCTTATCTGTGTGGACTTTCCAATATCAGGGCAACTGAAGTCACCCGTTAAGTACTAAGGAGTCTGATCTAGAGGCTACTTCCAGTTGATTGTAGAAGGCCTCGTCAACTTCTTCTTGGCTCGGTGGTCTATAGTAGACACCCACAACAGTTTCACCCCCAATTACACGTCCCTTAATTCTTACTCACATGCTACCAACCTGTCCTACCTATCCCCCTCCTCCTTGATAGATCTCAATACATTCCATTGACTCTAGTCCCTCACTGTTATGGCAAGTTTAGGGGATCAGACCAATGGGTTTAGAACTTCCAGATGGCCTCCTAACCATTTCTCTAGAACCACACAGTAGCATACAGCTGTACTGTAGTCATGCAGTGCCATTTCAGCCTTGACTGGAGTTTTACAAAACCCTTGTTACCAAAGTGCAGTTTCATGTACCTATTCACTCAGTATGTTGGAAGTTACTTGCATTACTATGCACCCCCATGTTAAGTATCATTGTTCTTATGGAAAGTTGAAGCAAAATAGCCTTTTAAACCTAACAGGGCCTGGATTAAAAAAGCCCCCAGGTCTTTTGATTATAAACCGTTACAGAACATTTTACATATGCTGTACTTTCCTTCTCACAGCATAATTATTTTGCATTTATGGCAAATTAAAGAAACCATGCATGACAGAAAAATATGGCCTGTACTTAGAAGTGGCAGTGAAAAGCATATTAGAAAAAAAATAGCTACAGGACCCCACTAGTTGAGTAATGTCACACTTCTACAGCAATAGCTCATACAGCCTGCTGTGTGTAATAAAAACCACCAAGGTCACCTGCATGATTAATTTAGTGTTGGAAAGAAGGTGACAGAAGGAGCAAAAAAATCAGATAGCAACATACGTAGCTCAGATATTGGTGGAAAACCAAAAGCTCATCTCCCTCATTATTTCGGATAGTTGCTCTTATTGTTACACAATTTACTGATAAAGACAAGATTGATAAAAGAGTATACATGCTATGCCCTTGTGAAGAACCTAATGTGTTTCAACACCATCCAGCTCTTCTCTCAGAAGACTTGCCACACAAGAATTATTAAATGCACCACAAACAGTTATGTTTCATTTGAAGCTCTTATATAATTTATTTATTTTTTTTAACAGAATCAGAGAATCATTTAGGTTGGAAAAAACCCTTGGGATCATCATGTCCAACCATTAGCCCTACTCTACAAGTTCACCCCTAGACCATATCCCCCAACAACACATCTAAGCAATGCTTAAACACATCCAGGGATGGTGACTCAAGCACCTCCCTGGGCAGCCCATCCCAATATCTCACCACACTTTCCGTGAAGAATTTTTTCCTAGTGTCTAGTCTAAACCTACCTTGTTTCAGCTTTAGGCCATTCCCTCTGGTTCTGTCACTAATTACCTGAGAGAAGAGACCAGCACCAACCTTTTTCATTAACATTTTTTAAACATTTTTTATTTTGTGACAATACAGATGGTGGCAGAAATATTTTAGCTATACTTGTATTCTTTTACTTAAACCAGAGAAGGGAAAGAATCTATTTTACATAACAATTCTAGTACTCTCAGAATAATCTTAAAAGTTCTAAGGAAAGATAAGAAAGGAATAAAATCAAACCCCCTTATTTACACAAGAATCTTACCTCAGTTTTCAAAATCTATAATCCTGATGATCTATCTGGTTTTTCACTCAGTATGAGACAGGCTACTCTCAGCATAAATTATAACCTTCTCAGGCTGCTTTCAATTTTCCTCACCTGTCCTGGGCATCAGAGGACCCTTGTGTCAGCTGGCCATTATGAAGGTGTGACAAACCACACCCTTGTCTTTAGTCTGTTAGCAGTTTTCCTGAGATCTCTGGATCAGCTAAGTTTGGTTTTTTTATTTCTTAGTGTTTGATCTTCTGGCTCTGTTAACCCAAGCGTGACTTAAGAGACCATAATACATTAGTTGACTGGTGACACCATTGTACATTTAAAAGGAAAATGCTGTAATGGAAGCACACTGCTAAGTATAATGATACTTGTGATATCAAAGGAACAATAGTGGACTAAGCACTGCAAGACCAGCTGCTCTGTTTCTTTATTACTTTGCTGAGCTTATCAAACTTTTTTGCTTGTGGGGGAAAGCTTTGCATTAAAAAGGCTGTACCTTTCTCCCAATACTCTCACCTACTGGAACACGTGAAGTCTGATTTCAGTTTAAACAGCTATTTGCCCTCGCTCCATAGGAAAAGGCATCTCATCGTCATTTGGAAACCCATATGTTTATATGAAACTGTATGGGATCTTGCTGTGAGACCTCTGTAAGAAATGACCAAGCACTGATATGTGGTGAAATGGAGCCCTTCAAAAGCCAGTAGCTAAACTAAACTAACAAAATGACAAAAGAATGATATAATTAGTGAGTCAAGGAGTAATGGTTTTAAACTGAAAGAGGGTAGATTTAGATTAGAAGTTAGGAAGAAGCTCTTTACTATGAGGGTGGGGAGACATGGGAACAGACTGCCCAGAAAGGCTGTGGATGTCCCTTCCCTGGAAGTGTTCAAGGCCAGGTTGGATGGGGTTTTGAGCAACCTGGTCTAGTGTGAGGTGCCAATGGCAGGGGGGTTGGAACTAGATGATGTTTAAGGGTCTTTGCAATCCAACCCATTCTATGATTCTATGCATTTGGGGTGTAAGTTATTTGCTGAAAAAACCACTTCAGAAAGGATCATTGCAGGGGAGGAATCTGGAGTCTTGGAGGCTGCCAGTGGGTGCAAGAATCGCATGGGAGGTATACTAACTATTGAGAGCTCCATAGTGAAAGGTATCTATAGTAAATCAATTTCCAGCTGATGGACTGTAATATGTATGCATCTGGAAAGGTACTCCCAATACAGTTCTTACTCCTGTGTCAGCATTGGCAGAAAGTTTAATATATCTGCTTGGAGCTTTATAGTATACTTTTCCCAAACAAATAAATAAATAATTCAGAAACAGGAGACAGTCTAGGAACAGTACTAAACGTTTATAGATTTGCTTATATGTAACAATTATTGCACTTTTTGAGCCTTTCATCTGAGGATATTCACATGCTAGCATGAGTTAGCATCTCTGTTTTCTGTTTGATACTGCACAACATATGTGGGAGCCATTTGTTTTCACTCTATATAATCATATACATCCATGCTGGGATTTACTGGGTGCGATTTGGTGTTTGGAGTTCAATCCTCCCGAATCCAAGCAGTGCTCAGGTAGCGACTGTGATCCAGAATTATGTGATTCGGTCATGGATTCTTCTCTTTGGTTTCCATGTATATTCAAGTAGGTGCTGATTCCATTCCTAGGACAGTGTCCTGTGTAATTGGCAGGTATATGGGGACTTCCCTGCAGATATCCTTCCTCTCCAAATGCACTCCTACAATCCAGCTGCAGAATACTATAGAAGCATGTTATAAAGAACCATCCTGCTGCAGCAAAGGATGGGGTGACAAAATGTATTTCCAGTGTCTAACATTTTTTTACGTTAATTTCATTTGCTTAAGAAATCTGTTCCCTCAAATTTCATAACCATTGTGATGCTTCAAATCTGTATCAACACTCTACTTAGAAATATTGAACACCTGGCAATTCTTTGTGTCTGGCTTGGGACAAGTGTGTCAAGTGCAGACTTGTCCTGACATGGTGTTAAATGGTGCTCATCCACCGATACTGTAAGAACTAAAGCAGTCTGCACACAAACTTTATGATCATTTCTTAAACCTCCCTCCTAGTTATTTTTTTCATTTGCGGTGCCACACTTCGTTTCACTTGTATTCCTTTGACTGAAGATGCTGTAAAGTTTAACACGGAGACAATAACAAAAGTATGTAGATGATGATAGCAGGAGAGATGAAGTGTGTCAGGCTTACTCACACAGCCTTTAGAGAGATGACAGATAAGTGAAGCAGCCAGTATGCTCATTTAGTTTACCCATCACTTGACACAAAAAATTCTGCCAGAAAGGACTTTGTCTATATATGAATTAAGAGCATTTAATATTATAATATTTTATATAATTCTCTTTGCTATTTCTATATAGAGAGTAAAATAAAGTGATGTAGACATGAATTTCAAATACTATATGCTAACAACACCTGCCTTTTTTAGCTTAATAGAAATGAACAAACTGCAATATGCTCATTAACATCAGCCTGTGTCATAATCTTCTTCACTAAGATGTGTACCAACCATATTATGTCTGTGTGATAAAGAAAGATTTGCATTTGTACTAATTTCTTTGAAACTGATTTTGAACAAGGGGAAAAAAAAGAAGTGCTGTGATAATTTTGTATCGATTCCTCCTTGCAGTTACCCTCTGCCATTAATCAAATCCATACTCTGAATGCATATGCTACGTTTCATTCAAGGATTACAAAGTGTTACACAAACAATGATTCATGAAGATTCACAGCCCATGGTGAGCTGGGTAAATATTTATGTAAATGTCATACAGATTGCAAACTGAGTCAGAGAGAAGTGGTGTTTGTAAAAAAAAATTCCACTAAGTTTGGATGCATCCTTTCCCCTCCCGCCCGTTCAGTTGAAACAACTTCTATTTCTCAGATGTGTTGAGTGTGTGTACAGATCCAGAGAAGTCAATGAAAACTGTATTATAAGCGCAGCAAATGGGATGGCCCAAGTAACTGACTGTGGTTTTGTGTAGAAATATCCCATTTACGGTTGCACAGCTATTCTTCCTCCAAAGAAGGTGGATCTATTGCATGAGCAACAGCTCATGAGACCTCCTGAGATGATGCCTGAAAGGGGCTGAAAGGATAAGAGTCCCAGTCTAAGGAATACATTGATACATTGCAATATTCTCTACAGTTTCACTGGAGGCACTGTGTCTCACTTATGATGGAAATGTACTATTTTGCTCTCTGTATGTATACAATACTGTGCCTTTAAAAATTAACTTTGCAGATTGTGTCTGGACTGCAAACACAGTACCCTTAAAACCGCATTGATTGATTGATTGATGAAGTAGACAAATTCACTGCCTGATATTCTGTGATTGTCCTTATGATACATTTCTGCCTGAAGTTATAACTGTGAGCAATGATGGTTTCCAAGGCTATGCAGGAAAGCAGACTGCCTGCCTAGTGTAGCTATCAGGAAGAATCCCTGTGTAGGGTTGCATTGTTTTCTGAATGCCCACCAAATCCTAATTGTTTGTGACAGAACTAGGATTTGCCAGGTTAGTGTAACATTTTGACTGTAGGGCCAGAAGAGAATAATACAATTTAATCAGTAATTAAAAAAAAAAAAAAAAGAAGTATTTCTTGTCTTGTCATGGCAAACAGACATAAAAAGTAAGAACAGAATGTAAAATACAAGCAAGCTTTGAAGAAGAGATGATAATTTTAAACCTTTGTGCCAGAGAAAACAGAAATATATTGTTTTATTCTTTCTAGCAATGTTGCTTTCAAGGCTAAACTAAACCACGTGTTGATGGGTTCTGTGATTTGAAGGGAAATCAGTATTTTGTATGGTTCTTCCACTACTTCCTAATACTTTTCTGACATCCTGGAAAGTGTACTAGACTGGTACAAGAAGTTCTTCCCTAGATTTTGCCCGAATTCGAATTGCAGAGGAGAAATCACTTGGCAGCAGTTCCCATTCAACAGACAGCCAACAGAGGATTCAGGAATTTATTTGGACAAGTGTTTCCAGCAGTGATTTTTGTATTTAATCATCTCCAAGCTTCTGGTAGATGGTCCATGGACCTGTCACGTAGTGTTGTAGTTTTACAGTATTTTCAAACTGAAGTGTGATGATTTAGGTGCATAGTGCCTGATGAGAACCTGACAGTGGCCCATTGCTCCAAACTGCATGAGCCCTCCTGTTCTAGAGATTGGAAGTGTCACTAGTATTCTTACAGGAGAGAAGGCACAGAATTGGAAAGATTTAAAGCCCTATGTCTCCAAGATTGCTTATGGACAGAGAAAATTTAGAAAATGAAAACTGAGGGCAAAATATTTGCCTGCGATGTAAGATTTGCTTAGTACTGGTGCATGTGGGACTTTGAAGGCTGGGGACAATTCACTGACAGGTTTTATGTGAACAGAAAAAGCTGGCAGGAGAGAGCATATCAGGAGCTGCATTGGGAACTTTTAGTTTAGATCTTTGAGGATATTATACTTTCTAGTAATTGTACCTAGGAAATTTACATCTCTTAGGTACTTGCTTCATCAAATGAGGAAATACTCTGTTGACATCTATGTGCATGTCTTGGAGGATCCTCTCAACACGTGGGTCTTTGAACTGGTAGTACTGATAACAAAAGGTCTTTAGACTTGCAGCATACACATCATAGTTACAGCAATTTCTGTCTTCTGACTGAAAGTTCACAGGAATTTGCTGAAGACTCTCCAGGAAGGCATCAAAGATTTGCTGTTTATTGAAGCCTGCAGAATTGTGTTCCTAGTTCTAGCGAGATACTAACGGTGACTCAGCAATGTAGGCACACCTTTGCAGTCTGTCTGACAACAGCAATTAAGACTGTTTCTCCCTGCCTCTGACAACATAGGCTTGCATTTCATTAATGCAATCTCATGGCATAGTAGAAGTGCTCAATTTAGTTAACTTTTGCCCAGTCCTAAATGTTCACTGACTGATTTGGTTCTCTGGATAACAAGATCTGTAGATGTCTGAATACAGAACTGAAATCTCCCTGCTCAGGAAAAGGTTGTGTTGTCACGCTGAAGAAACTTGGTCCATACCTTGTAACAATGGAAGTGAACCTGCCAATAATTGTGCATATGTGCCGCTAAAGCAGTGTCGCCAAATCTTACAATTTTATTATGACATTTATGCTATATAATGTATTTCTTAAAGTTTCAGTACTCTGAGTCTAGAGATTTCAGAAAAAAGTCAGCTTTTATTAAAGGAAAGGAAAAAAAAAAAGTACTCCAAATTCTTACGTTTGTGGAAAAAAGCTTGGAGGTATGAACAGAGTGTAGCCTAAAGCTTAGAAATCAGAAAGCATATTGATATTACTTGACATTTTTAGTCTCTTGAGAATAAAATATTTTTGTTTGCTAGTATTTGAAAATTCCATTGATTTTACCAGGGCCCAGATTTCTCACAGCTCATTTTGGTCTTATGCAATTGCTAAAAAAAATAAAAAAAAACCACCCTAAAGTTGTTTTTTGCCTGTTTTTCTTTTTTAGAAAGAAATATGAAATCTATCATTAAACGGCACAAATGCAGAATCAAAATGACATGCAGCACAGAGTCAGCCCTGCTATCTTTCTGAGAAATATAAGCCTTTAGCACTGCAGAGGTTTGGCACAGAGAATTTTACTATTGCAAGCAGCAGCAGTAGCACATTTTGAATTTAGGTCAACAGATATTTGTCAAAGTCTCTAACAATTACGTGAATGTTAGCCTAAAACAATTCATCTTGTGTCTCATCATTTACTATGGTTCTCCTCTCCAGTACCAGTAGTGGGTGATTTTGAGCTGGATTTTACACCGAGAGGTTTCTTTTTATTTCTGTAACAGTTATCCTGAAACATATCCTGTTTGTCATGATACTTAAACTGCAGTTTCTTAAATCAAGTGATTTGATACAGAAAATCCTGGTGTCTTCCTGCAATTTTCTTTTAATTGGGCTTGAAAGTGATGGAAAACCAGTGTGATCACATTAGGCTAAAGCATGGCTTGGCTTGCTTTGGGATAGAAGGGAGTGAAATTGTCTTTCTACGTACAGACCAGTAACATCTGGTTTGTGGAAGGAAACAGAAGCGTTTACCTACTATCATATGAAGCAGATTCCCATGGATTGACAAATGCCTTGATTGTCCCTGGGAAAGCAGCAACGATAAAATAGCTAACAGCATAGTGAGTATTGCAATTTGCTTAAGTCAGCATCATTTTATTTCTCACCCATGAGTAACTGGGAGCATGACATTCTGCTTTAGAAGACATGTTTCCTGGTTACCAATTAAAAAAAAGAAAAAAAGCCAGAGCCAAGATTTTCTGATATAAACTTTTTTCTTAAGAAAACTACAAAAAATTAATTTCAAACTAGCATATTTGCTGGATTTAAAAACCAAATTATTATCATCACAAAATTTAGATTCTTTCTTTTAGAAATACTGATATTTCTACCAAAGCACTTTCAATCGGAGACTATATGAACATCAAATATAAACGTATTCAGCTCACTTCTGTGAACTGTTTTGGGGATTAGTGAGTGATAATGTTGTTAACTATATGGAGATGTATTTTTACTTGTGGTCAATAAGCACTGTGGTATCTGTAGGAGGGCTCTCTACCCATGTTACCTAGCATGAGAAGGGACTGCACAGTGCAGGGAATAACAGTTCAGGTTAGACCAAAGTAAGTTTGTATTAAAAACCCATGACCAGTCTTTAACTGTTTTCCTTTTAATTGGTGGAGTTTCCCTATGTGAGAATGTCATTTATAAAAGGAAAATCTCGATACATTTACAGAGGAAATGTTAGTGCAATATGCATCACAAATTCTTGACCAATACTAACCATACAGAGGTATTTCAAGAAAAAAAATGCACAGTGAGTCTGTTCTCCCCTAGAAAAAAAATTTAAAAATAACAATGCAGAATAAATTCAAACAATGACCAGTGAACATAGGGTTAGGCAGCTGTCAGAACCTCATGGTTTATGCTCTGAGATGTAATGTTCCACTATGCCTATATTCTTTCAACTTCTTACTTACCAACAATACATTTCAATGGGATAAATCACACAGTGACAGACAAGTAGAAGAATGGAGAGCCAACATAATCAGACTTTTCAACTGGAACTGGGGCACTTAACAGAAACAACCTTTGGGCAGGTATTTTCCACTTGTCAGAACAAATTGGTAATGAAGTACAAACGGATTTCATTAGCATCATCCTTTCAGTACCTTTCAGAATTGGTGGTTTCCATAGCTGAGTGCCTCAGAGGCTATTGTAATAGAGACAGCACCTGTTGACGTTGCCTGGTTGTTCTTTCCTCCTGTTCATTCTGGCTTACAAAAAGACCAGATATGCTAATGCTGGTATTTGCAAATGTTAACAAGCTCCCTGCGATGCACTTACTAGGTATGGTTAATAGTCACACTTTACATATGAGAAAACTTAAGCAAAAGATCTGTGCTATCACAATACTGTGCTACCCACTGTATGCGTCCAAGATGGAGAGTGATGTAATGCTACAGATTGTGGTGGAAGGACAGAAGTGGGACCACCTTTTTGGCCAAATACTACCTTCACAGGCTGGTGGATATGCCTCTTCAGCCTCATACCCTTAGTATGCTTGTACCTCCTGCATATGGGATAGCTTTGTCGCTGGCACAGAGCATGGCATATGCTCCAAGAGAAGAAGAAAAATTTGAGAAAGATTTTTATTTTTTCTGGGTAACTGCATGAGTAGACTCTTCCAGAGCATGGATCTGGGACAAAGTTAAGGATCTGGCTTCTGACTACAGATTTATAGGCTAATCAGTCACATACCACCCACCTGGGAATCCCACACCTAATTTATCTTGAGAAAAGTCAAATACCCACAGGACGCTGAGGGGGGAAAAAAAATCAGCTTAATATTTAAATGGGGGGGGAGGGAGGGGAAAGACAGCTTTTAGATAACAAGCTATAGTAAGAAATAAACTATTTTTCAGGTGATGA
>WUAM01000097.1:1057948-1080060 GCA_024336885.1 Actenoides hombroni | reverse complement strand
GAGCCCCAGCAATGCTGGGAGGGCTGGAACCCCTCTGCTGGGAAGCCAGGCTGGGAGAGCTGGGGGGGTTCAGCCTGCAGAGGAGAAGGCTCCTCAAGGGGAGACCTTCTGGGGGCCCTTCAGGACTTGAAAGGGGCCTATGAGAAAGCTGGGGACAGAGTTTTGATCAGGGCCTATTGTGACAGGACAAGGGGCAATGGATTTAAACTCAAAGGGGGAGATTTAGAGCAGAGAGAAGGAAGGGATTGTTGACACTGAGGGTGGTGAGAGCCTGTCCCAGGCTGCCCAGAGAGGTGGTGGCTGCCCCATCCCTGTCACCATTGCAGGTGAGGTTGGCCAGGGCTCTGAGCTACCTGCTGTAGTTGCAGATGTCCCTGCTCAGTGCAGGAGGGTTGGACTGCATGACCTTGAAAGGTCCCTTCCCACCCAAACCATTCCATGATTCTATGACTGCAATCACAGATTTTAGGACAACAGAGGCACAATCCAAGAGATGTTTGAGGGGTCGATATTGGCAGTAGTTAAGCTCCTTCAGCCTGAACTCCTGTTGTTGGCCATCTGCTCTCATTCCTACCATACAGACCATCATTCATACATCCCTTGTGGTCTCCAACCGTCCTCCTCTCTCTGCAGGTCTGCAACAGCAACAAGAACTGCCACTGCGATGCTGGCTGGGCTCCCCCCTACTGCGAGAAGCCAGGCCTGGGTGGCAGCGTGGACAGTGGCCCTGTGCAGCGTGACAGTGAGTCACGACTTCTTGTCCAGTGCCTTGGGACACTGGTGGGGATGGAGCAATGCCAGGAGAGGGGAGATGGGACGATAAAGCTGCTGACAGCTCTGCTTCCAGATGTGCTGGGTTAGGTCCATTCAGGCAGACTCACAGCCTGTGCCCAGCTCTTGTTGCTTGGTGGCCATCCATTTTTATCAGAGGCCACCAGATGGTACTGCTCCCTTTTTGGAGGTGTGACCAACAACAACGTCTCTAGCCTGGGTGGCCAGGAATGGGCAGACAGGATCAATGTTTCCATCGAGTGAAGCTGGAGGCTGCTGGGTCTCCCAACTCTACACTCATCTTTGTGCTTTCCCTGCCAGATCATGAAGCCATCTTAATAACCCTTCTGCTCATCTTCCTGCTCTTCCTCCCGGCCCTGATGATCCTCATCTACTATTGGTACCGACGGGAGAACTCGCTCCTGAATAAATGGATAAAGGAGCTGAGGAGGAGGAGCCAGGAGACATATAGGTGGGTGATGTATCATAAATCCCATCTCTCTTGAGGACCCAGTGAGAACCTAAGACCTTGTTTTCTTGCCACTGGTGGCATTCAGCCTGGTTGGAATGGTTGTGGGATTGCTGGTGGTGCAGAGGGCTTGTTTGAAACTGGTATGAAACCTGGTTGAGACGTAAAGAGCTTTCTCCTGGGATAATCTGAAGCTCTCAGTTCTCACATGAACAGAGGACAGGAATGATCAGTTGAACAGGACAACCCCAGAGAGTGATGATGTAGATGGCCTGATTCCGAGGAGCTTCCTTGCCATCTGCTCCTCGCAGTCTGCAAGAGCTGGAAGGGCTCTAAAGTAATGCTGAATTTAGATATTCTCATTATTTCCTCTGATATTTTCTCATTATTTTAGAGCCCCTGCAATAACCTGAGAAAAAAATACCAGAAATACACAACCCAGAATCAACCAACCTCCTTCATTACCCTCATTATCTCAAGACAGACTTGTCAGCCCTGCTCCCCTAGCACTGCAAGACCGTCTGGTAGCAATCTGTTAGCAGAGACAGGGTCTTGCTGGTGCACAACGTTTTGGGAGGCAGCTGTTGCAAAACTGGTTTGCTTTATTTTGCCATCTGTGATTTACATTTGTGATCCCGGGCAGGAACAAAACCATCAGCAGAACGTCGACCGGTGGCCATCCCAAAGCTGCTTTCACCTTGCGGAACATTTCCACCTCCAGCCACACCAGTAAAGTAAGTAGTGACTCACCTTCCAGGTGTGCTTTCCTCCCTGGGACTTGATACATCTCCCTCTAGCAACTGGGCAAGCAACTGGTGCAACTGGTGCTCTGTGTCTATGTCAAAAGCCCTTGGTCAGTAGTACACATCCCTCCTGAAAGTGAGTCTGTTGAGCTTTGCTTGCTCTAAAAGACCCTGATGATGGCCAGGAGCCTCCTCTGGGAATGACCCATCCCCGTGGCATCCCATAGCCCCCAGGACTGCAGGGGCTCAGCAGTCCTGCTGATGACTTTGTGCTGGATCTCTGGGGGAGGCAGATGCTTCTGCTGCTGGTTGTGTCACCTCTGGTGACCTTGGGATGGATAAGACTGGGACTGAATTTAGGAAGAACTTAAGGGTTTTGAGCATGGCCAGAGTGGCTGAGAGCAAAGCAGAACAGATGGTGTCTCCCATCTCCGTAATTTACTCTGGTGGAAATCTGGTATGGATTCACAACGGCTGACCCTGGTCCAGATCTCCTGAGTTCAGCCCCTTTCTCCTATCCCTGTGTGCTCTCATTTGGTTAGTGAGGAGCAAACGTGTTCAGCTTTTGGCCTGGATGGTAAAAGTGATGGTCTCAGAAAGCGGAATAAATACCCAGTACTCCTCCTGCAACCCTTAGCACCCAGACCTTGAGGGGACATCTGCTTCTCAGCACTCAGGAATGCACACCTGAGCTTTTCCTCCATGCTTCTGCTTTTCTTGTCCCTGCAGGCAACGCGAGCTGCGTTCCTCCCCAAACCCAACTCTCACCAGCCCGGCTCCCAGCCCGTCAACGTTGTCCACCCTCTGCGCCCAGCTCCCCACTCCATCCCTTCACGCCCAAGAGACCCCAAGCCTGCCAGGCCACCTCCACCAGTCAGCAAATCACCCATGGTCCCCACCAAAGCAGTCGTCTCCCAGGCTAAGCTGCCACCTCCAAAGAAACCTCTTCCCTGCAACCCCGTGAGGACCCCACTGGTGAGCGTTTCTGGTGGGCTGTGATTTCCTGCCAGACTCATAGAAATTCCCTGGTTTTTACCTGCCTGTGGCTCTTTTGGGTTGGGCACTACTGAGGAGCTGTCACAACATCCTAAAGAGATGAATCTGTTGCAATGGTGAAGAAAGATCATTAGATAATGAGAGTATTTTAAGGTGGGTTGAGCATCATTGTCACATACTTTGAAGCATCTCGTCTCTGCAGTAGGCGAGAGAGGTTTGTAGGAGGTCACTGGATGCTCCTCTAAGGATGTTGTCTCTTTCCATACACTGTGATGCCAGGTTGGTCCAAAGCACCAACCTCCCCGTCGGCCACTGCCTGGAAGTCCTCTTCTGGCCAAAGAGCTGCTTCCTGCACATGGACAGACCCTGCTGGTCATGGTCCCTCCTACCAACTTCAAGGCATCGGGTACGAGTGCTACGAGCCACCTCACAAGACCATTAAAGTAAGTCGAGAGAGGAGCTGAGCTGTCTCTCACCACTGCTGAGGTCCTGCAGGCAGATGCAGTGGAAGGGTCTTGTGGGTCACATTTGGGTGGGATATCCCACATATCAGTGTGGTGTGCCCTGGTCTGCCCCTTGTGGTGCCTTTACCTGGGTTTCTCCTGCTTCTTTCTGGTATGACTGATGTGTACCGGTCAAGCTGCTGAGGAGCAGCAGAAATGTTCTGTGCCCTGGGCTGTGTGGGTCTGTACCCACTGCTGTAGATACAGAGGAGTTTGAAGGCCACCAGCTTGGTGGTAACTGGCCTGTAGGGCATTGAGGATCTTTGGTACGGGGCATTTAGGGCAGCAGCAACAGATACAAAGGAAATCAGAAGATGTCCCAGATCCTGCTGCCTGGAGAGCAACCATAACCAAAGTGTTTGTCCAGATGGGGACCCTACATCCATAAACAACCCTGTGCCCAGATTCACTCTTGGATGGTGCAGGAGCAGAGCAAGGTACCGGTGGGTGTCTGGGGTCTGCAGCCATGCCTCCACCTGGCAGGAGCCCACAGCATTTGGCCAAAGTTGGCCAGTGATGACCAAGGTTGTGACTTCGGGTCTTAGAGGCTCCTGATGGGTTAAGGGAGATGCCATCCTTTGGTGGGTACATCTGACCCCTCATTCCAGAGCATGGAGGGGGCTGTTGGTGAGCTGCTGGGGGGGCAGTGGAGTGAAGGGATGGGCACTGATGTTCTGTTTCATCTTTCCTTCCTACAGACCAATGCCACCTCAAAGGTGAGTCATGGACACCATGCAGGACCATGGGGGGATGGTCTTTGCTGCTGGTGGGGGGGTGACCTTTGGTTAAACACTGGGCTGGGACCCAGGAGACTGGGGATTAAATGTCCCCATTCCCAGAGGCTCCTCGATGAGCAGGGCACCCAAAAAATAGCAGGGCTTGGGCACCTCTGTCCCAAGGAAATGGAGGACATGGGCTTTCCAGTTTGGAGCTGGGAGATTCAGTCCAAGTCACTGCAAACAGGTCAGTGGAGCTTCCAGGGACTGTGCTTGCATCTGCTCTTGCTAGCCAGGCTTGTGGGCCATGTCCAGCCATGGAGAGAAGGCACCATGTTGGTCTGAGGTTGGCCCTCATCCCCTAGATGTTCTGCTTTGCTAATTACTACTTTGACCCTTATACTATTTTAGGTTCCTATGTCTTTGTAGTTGCCACCACAAAGAGGCTGAATATGCCTCAAAATGTCTCAGTGTAACTCAATCCCTGTAGCTTATCTCTTCCAGTAGATGAAACAGGCCCGTTCTGTGGTCTCAAAAGTGAAAGATTTGGCACAGCCCAGCAGCCGAACTCAGCTCCCTCCCCATATGGTGTAGTTTTGTCCTTGCTGCCCACTGGGAGAAGTCCCTGGACATCCTGTCTTGAAATGATGCCCATGTCAAAAAGTGTTGACTGGCAGGGCCAGACTTGTGCAGGATGTGCCTGTGTCCTGGTCTGGATTCATTTCTTGACACCACCAACACGGTAAGAGAGGGCCAAGGAACTGTTTTCTTTCCTAGGTGGATGAGGTGAGATCTTTCATAATTCCCAGGATGGACTATAAGATCCCTACTGGGTTGGTTGGTTTGGTGACATCTCTTGGTAGTGCATGAACCACCTTGGCTGTTTTGGGGCAGCTGAGAGCAGTAACCTCTCTGGGGACATGGTTCCTGCAGTTGGTGGGCTGACAGTTCTCACCGCTGTTTACTGCCCAGAGGCACCACCTGCTTTGGTGGACTCTGCCTCCTATCAGGGTTTTGAGGGTACGCCAAAGGAAAACACCTCAAAACAATACAATTTCGGTTTGTATTCTTGAGACAGGACATGGATGACCACGACAGTACCAGGTCCCCTCTGGGTTCAGGGACAGCAGCTGGTCTGTCTTCCCTGAGCTGTGGAAGGATGTTTGTTGTGGAGGTGGTGGATGCCTGGTCTCTGCACTCAAATGAGTTGTCTTTTCTCTCTCTTCTCACTTTAGGCCAGTCCCAGCCATCAAAGTCCAATCAACCTCCTTCCCCTTGAAGAAGTGACAAACCAAGGACACCTTAAGCCCATCCTTCCTGAGCTGGCTCTCCTGATTTGCACTGCTGCTGGCGACAGGGGTCTTCTATTCCTCTCTTGTTTTATTTGTCTTTTGATACCAGAGGACTATTTTTGTAAGACAATATGTATTCAGCACAAAAACTGTAGTGGTGGGGGGAGGAGAGGGGAAATTGGTACCATGATATAACTAAAGGTTGGGGTGGGCTGGTGGTGGGGTTATTACGACGGAGACTCCACCGCAGCTCCTGGCATCGCTTCCTTGCCAATTTAACCCCCCAGTTTTAGTCTTTTTTTTTTTTTTTTTCTTGACATTGCACATGGGCTGGGGTGACTTAGGGTCAAGAGAACATCCAACACTGACTTAAGATGCTGACGGCAGTGACAGAGAAAGCCGTGTAATATCCTTCTAGCTACCTCCTCCTTCTCCTCCAGGCCTGGTGGGAGCCCCCCACCACCCACTGACACCAGAGTTCAATGCTGGGCATTGTCTCCAGGGAGACATTTGCCATGAGAGAGAAGTGTTTTCCAGTTTGGACTGTGCCGTACAGTGCTGGGACATTTCCATGAAGGATCCAAGTTCTTGGGCTCCTCCTGGCCTCCTGCCTGATTGCACAAGATAAACCAGTGACAATCCTGGGGCCGTACCTGTTAGGAGGAGCTGTCTGGGAAATGGTTTAATGTCTGAAGTGCTGGTGGCAGCTGGTTACCAGGGTGCTTTCAAGGGACTCAGGAGCCCTCTATAAACGTTGCAGGTTCCCTGCTCATGGGGCAAGCCCAGCAGTGGCTCTGTGAGCTGCTAACACTCTGCTGTCCAAAGTGGGAAGGAGCCACAAGCCGGGAACAAAAGCAGGAAGACCTTCTGCCTGTGTCATTGGCTTGCCCAAAAGCCTTGGCCAAGCCATTGCATTTCTCTGTGCCTCAGTTTCCCCCCATCTGTAAAATGGGGGGTAATACCTACCTCACAGGGGTGTTGTGAGGTTGAACAAACTGATGTCTTGAAAGGGCTTTACAATCCTCAGATGAAAGGTGCTGTTGACTATACCATGCCACTTTCCTATGACTTGACATATGGCTCTGTCAGGGTCTGAAATGAAAACAAAGGCTTTGTACGGTCCCCTGGCTCCTTTGACTCTTTTCTTGTTCAGAAGGTCTTTAACCTTTAGACACCAAGGACTCAGGGTGTCCCACCACACCGGTGCAGACAGGCATCCCTGGAACCCCTTCTGTTAAGCCCTTAAACCTGGGATCATTGGGTCCAACTGTGTGACATGTTAGCTACCCTAGTGTAGATCCCACCTGTCCTAGGACACATTTTTTGAGATGTGTCCAACCAATATAAAGGGTTTTCATGGTGTTGGCTTAGGGACAACCCTCAGGAAACTCTTCTGGTGTTTCATCATCCCCAGTGTTACAAAATGGGCTGCCGATTGCAGGCTGTGGTGAAGGCCACCTTAACCATAGCTGTCCTACCTCTCATCATCAGATTTTGTTTTGAAGTCTTTGGTCTTACACATGGGCCTTCCCTGAAGCATCTCTGGTACCTCCATATTTTTCTCGGTTGGTGGTTACCCAGGTGGGATGTAGGATCCAGCAGCTCCTCTTACTCTGATAATAAGTCACGAAATCAATGTCAATGAGGTTGAAAGGAACCTCTTGAGATCATCCTCAGATGACCTCCAGAGAACAGAATAAATTAACTAGTCCCTAACCCTTCCCGAGGTCCCATCCTTTTTAGCTATCTCTCAAAGACTTCATACACGGTCAGATGTGAAGAAGAGACTATGAAGCTTCTGGACAGAGGAAAGCCTGCTCCCTGCCTGTGAATACCTTCCCTTCTACTGTCCAGTAGAAGTGTTATCAGAGCGTTAAACAGTGGGAGAGAGTTTGGAGAAGTCTCTGCAGTGATGAAGTGATTGGAGAAAACTTTTCTCAATGTGTCAGACCATTTAGCTTAATGACAAAGTGAGGGATGACAACGTGGCCATCAAAAAACCCACCTTACTGTGAGACCAGCCATTGAGTGATCATATCAAGCTGATGCCATGTCCCTGGGCTTGGATTCTTGCCCGTTAATGTCACCTACACGTCCATCACACTCCCCTTCATCTCGTGTTGCCAGTGAGGAGATACAGGGTCTTCACCCTCCTCGGCTATCCAAAGTACATAGGACACACACATTTGTGGCCTAAATTTGAGCTATTTTGGGTAGAAAGGAAATGACAGAAAGCTCCAGTTCTGATCTTGGGGTTCCTGCAGAGATGTACTGGTCCAGGAGTCTGCTCAGCAGCACAGTAAGTACTCAAAGATATTTTCACCCTTCTCAAAGACCCCTTCTCTACCTGGGAGATGTCCTCACATGCATCAGCAGATTTTTCTCGAGGCAGACTGGCAGTACCATGGTGCAGAATGACCCATCACGTCCCTTTTCTTCAGGCAAGGGCAGCAGTGCTGAGTACAGCCCTCCCAGTCCACATGCCCAGACCAACCCAGCTCCTCTGCCCTTGAGCCATCAGCTGGCTCCCTGCTTTGGAGCAGAGACACAAGAAAAAAATAATAACTTAGTGGTGATGCACGATGGTCCGTTTGCTGACTTTGCCTAACCTAGCTGGTCACAGGTAGTGCAGATGGATGATGTCCATCCTGATGCGCCCACAAATGTAAGACGTGGTCTGTGGTCCATGGGATGGGCAGGACTTGAGTGAGGACTAGTTAAAGAGAAATTTATGAAACCAGTCAAAATTTTTCGGTGTCCAGATGACACTAGATGGCAGCAAATGGCCATGAAATCCTCTGCTCAGCCTTACCTCTGTAGTGTGGCTGGGATTTCCAGGGACCAGATCTTCAAGTGCAGCTTTTCTCCTTGCTCTTTCTTCCCTGCCCCATCATGTGCAGAGCTATTAAAAGTGTGAGCTGGGCATGAAAGATGCAGAGTGCCTCTGATTGCCCGTTGAGTTTGAAGACGGTCCAAGTGGAGCTTTCCAGTTCATAAAGGGGTGCACTGCAAGCTTGGGTACCTTTGGAAAATAATGGTGGAGAGCTGAAAAAACATAACCCTTCACTGTACTGTTTATTCAGCATCAAAGGCACCTTCTTGACTAACAGAGCCTTGCTCAGACAGCATGTGCTTGGTGAAGGGGAAAGGGGAAAGCTCCCATGGTGGTGGTCCTGGATCAGTCTTTTCACTGAAACACAGGGGCTCTGAGATGTGCATTGTGGTCCCATCTGCTACTTAAATGTCTTTCAAGCTTGGAGGAGTGGGTATGGCATGGAAGCTCAGACCACTTTTACCTTCATCACCTTGGTGTTTCTGGGTGCTTGTCCCAGTTTTGTTGCTGTAGAGGCCAACTCATATATCCCACCTGTCCCTGTATGCACACTGAGGTGGAGACCAGCACCAGAGTGATCACAGTGAGTGCTGTAACCTGCCCACCTCCACTTTTTGGCATTGGCTTGAATGTCTCTTGCAACAAAAGTGTCCTGGGAGGTTGGGTCTCACTGTTTCCCCTCCAGTCATGTAAGGGAGAACCTGGAACTGTGATTACGGAGACCTGTGCTGAAACTCTCCAACTCCAGTGAGGTCTTGAGCAAGGTCTGAGGCTGAAAGGGTCAGGCTGATGCTTTGGTGGTGGTTTCAACCATCCCTTTGCGTGCTCGTTTCTCACTTATCCACGTCTCAGAGTTTGTGAGATTGAGATGGAGAAGACCAAAACTTCTTGGTTGTCTCAGGAGAACACATCTACCTCAAACATCTTTACACGGCACACACCGGAGAGAGCAACCAGACTTTTAATTCCCAGTAACATCTTGGAAGACAGGACGGATCCATCTCCTTAGTCCGTCTAATCCGACTTCCAATTTCCCACAGCAACAAGATCCAGACATTTCAGAAGACAGTTGGAGCAAAACCCAGGTCCTTTCAGATTTTAACCTGATCCCTGATGGAGCCTCGTGCCAGTTCTTTGGTCTGTTCTGGCATAATTGCCCTTATATTCTTCAACCTCTGACAATGGAGAGCCCATGCTGCTCCAGGGAGCATCTGCCCATGCCTTCCACCCCACGGCACAAACATTTTCTGTAGCTCCGGTCTGATTTACTGGCCTCTGTCTTCCTCCTGCACTGAGATGCTCCAGGTCCTCTGCAAATGAAATGGAGGAGCCGTTAAGTTGGGGTAAGTTGGATGAGTCATCTCCAGGGGTGTCTTTCTCTGTGCAGCTGCTTTTCTCTTGCTGTGTCTCATCACTGTCAGCATTCTTGCCAAGACTTCTGAGGTCTCTGCACACCAGGCACTTTGCAAACAGCAAAACTGAGAGCTCGTGATTCAGCCTACTATGAAATTACTAGGGCCCTCTGGGCTTTCTGGACACTTTCATTCATAACAAGGCTGATTTAACATCTCTCAGGCTTCGTTTTAACACTGTGGCTTCCTTGGAACTAAATATCCAGGTGATATGACAGCCTCAACATGGGAGAAAGGTCCTGCTGAACGCGTAGTAGGAGATGTAACACTGTAAGGAAACAGCTTGAGTGTCAGCGGGGTAGAGCCTACAGCCATCTTCATCTCCATGCTGGCAGCTCCACTCTGAGACTGAGCTATTGGTCACAGGTAGACCTGGCCAGGGTTAGGTTCTGCATTTGAGGCAGAACTGATGTAGCTTACTGGGAGGAGGACACCATGGCTCTGTGGATGTCTGGCCCCAGAATAGCTGCCCTACCACATCAGTGTGCTGCTTGGGACTGACTGCTTTTCCCTATGGAGGAGAAACAAGCTCAGTTTGTAGGACAACTCAGGATTGTACCTCCATGACCATTTCACAGGGTCACTGTTGCCCACCACACTTGCCCTGAAGCTGGCAAGACATCCCTGCCCTTGGGTAAGTCATTGCCTCTGTCTCCATGCCTCTTTCCTCATAAGTTTGTGAAACAGAGCCATCAGTCCTTCATCTGTGCCACCCATGTCCTACCCTGCCCAGTCACTTTGGGGTGCAGGAATCAAAGCAAGGGTCCAGATTCTGACTCGGTGGGCTTCTGGCCTGTTTGGACTCCCCAGGGGTTTCCAAGGTATGAAGAGGGGATGTGGAGGAAGGGCCAAGCAATGGAGGGGACAGGGGAGAGTCCCCAGCCATTGAGTGGTTTCCAGTGACCTTCAGAAATTGCCAGACTTTTCTGGAGCACACTGGGGGAAGTTACCTTGGGATAAGAAATGTCCTCCGTGGCTCCCTGGAGCCTGAACTTTGAGGTGCATCAAGTTTGCACTGTGGATGTCCTGGCAGGGGGCAGGCTCTGTCCCATGGGAGGTGTAACGAGGTGACATTGCCGGTGTAAAATGTAAAGCTGTCTTCTTTTTATTTCTTTCATGTCATGCTGCATCCTGGTACGGGAGATGGACACCTGAACTGGGGCCATAGAGCTGCAGGCAGGAGGCACACTCGGCGGGCAGGATGACAGACACATGCACTGAGCCAAAGGGGGGAAAAAACACCACAAAACAAAGAAAAAATGGGGAAGAAGAAAAAAAAAAAGGAACATTGAAGCAGTTAATGAAGAGGCTTCTGCAGCTGGGGACATTGAACCATTCAGCACCTTCCAGCCCCTTTTCTTTCCTTGCACTTTATTTGTCTTTGGCAGGAGATGATTGCGCTCTCCATTCGTTCCTGTAGCTCAGGGGCTGACAGCCCCCTCCTTGGGGCCAAGAACGGGGCCCGTTAAAAGTGAAAGTAGAAAGCACAGCTTGATTGTCATTCACTGCGTCAACATTTCTAGATACACCCAGAAAAGGAAAGAAACAAATTTATGATAGTCTACTCATGCTTGCGGGTGGCCGAGGTCCTGTTGAGTGCTGACACTGAAACGTCACCTAAACCTGGTGCCATTATCTCTCTAATTTCCAAGTATTTCTTAAAGCAGTGAGCGTCTTTCAAGTCCCACCTCTACGAAATACAAAGCAAGCTTGGAGATGGGGGACTTTTGTGTCAGCAGCGTCAGAATGCAGTTCTCCCCCTTCAATTTTCTTTTCTCTTTTAGATTGTTGAATGGTTTGGGTGGGAAGGGACCTTTCAAGGTCACCTAGTCCAACCCCCCTGCAGGGAGCAGGGACATCTGCAACTAGAGCAGGGTGCTCAGAGCCCTGGCCAACCTCATGTGGAATGGTTCCAGGGATGGGGCATTGACCACCTCTCTGGGCAACCTGGGACAGGGTCTCACCACCCTCAGCATCAAAATTTCTTCCTTCTCTCCAGTCTAAACCTCCCTCTTTTAGTTTCAAAGCATAACCCCTTGTTCTGTTCCAACAAGCCCTGCTAAAAAGTCCCTCCCCATCTTTCTTATAGTCCCCCTTGAAATCCTGAAAGACCACAAGAAGGTCTCCCCAGAGCCTTCTCTACAACCCCAACTCTCTCACCCTTTCCAGCACAGCAGATGTGTTCAACCCTCACATCATTTTTGTGGCCTCCTCTGGCTCTGCTCCACAGGGCCATGTCTTTTTCTTGTCTCTCCATGGCTTCATGATGATGTGACATCTTGATACAAAGACATCGCTTCTGTCATCCACTGCGGATTGAAGAACATAAGTGGGTGGAGGCAGATCTCTACCTGAATATCAGAGAACATGTGCAACATGCCTGTTGTGATCTCAGATGCTCATCTGAGATAATCAAATCAAACCCTTGCAAAGATGTAAAATTAGGAAGTTGGAGAATGTAGAAATCACGGAATAACAGAATGTTAAGGGTTGGAAGGGACGTCTGAATATTGAGTCCAACCCCCCCTCCCAGAGCAGAACAAAACTAGAGCAGATCACTCAGAAATGCATCCAGACAGGTCTTGAAAGTCTCCAGAGAAGGAAATTCTACCACCTCTCTGGGGAGTCTGTTCCAATGCACTACAAACCTTACAGTAAAGAATTTCTTCCTCATGTTGAGGTATAACTTCCTGTACTTGAACTTGATTCCATTGCTGCCTGTCCTATCATAATGCACAAGTGAGAAGAGGTTGTCCCTGCCTTCTTGACACTCAGCCCTCATTAGATCCCCTCTCAGCCTTCTCCTCTTCAGGCTAAACAGCCCCAGGGCTCTCAGCCTTTCCTTGTCAGAGAGATGTTCCAGCCCCTTCATCATCTTCATAGCCTCTGTTGGACTCTCTCAAGTAGATCTCTGTCCCTCTTCAACTGGGGCGGCCAGAACAGGACACAATACTCCAGGTCAGGTCTCACTAGGGCAGAGTAGAGGTGGAGGAGAACCTCCTTTGACCTGCTGAACACACTCTTCTTAATGCACCCCGGAAATGGGGGTGGAAACACTACAGAAGCTATTTCAGTCCAAAGTAGCCTCCTGTGACTGAGGGACTTCATGCACTTTGTGATCCCCTGGCATCTTGCAGAGCAAGGAGCTTTGGTCACATCTGCACTCTTAGATTAAAATGGTCTTGGGAATGTTTTGGGGGTTCTAAGGGCAATGGCACAGAGCAGTCTTCAGTTGTGTTATTAAATTCTCTGACCTTCAAAATAAAGTGACCATCGGCAAACTGTCTTCTGGGATGATTCATGGGCCATATAAGTGGCTGACCCATGCAAGAATCACAGTGTGCTTTGTGCTGAGGCCACACATGTGGTCAGGAAGGACTAACAACTGGGCAGCTTGAGTTCTGTCCACTGTTCCATTCACAAGTGCAGATGGCTCTTGGAGCTAAGCTAAGGAGGAATATGTTTCATCTCTGTGGCTCTCCTCAACCAAGGATGGTCCATTGTTGGTCCTACTGCTTCTGGCTGTGGTTGGTAGAGAATGGGCTGAAGACAAAAGGCAACATCTTCGACAACATTAGTGCAAAAGGACTGGTCTAAGAGGTACCTCTAAGTGTCTAGATGAGTTGTGCCCGGTGCCAACTTCTGCTTTCATTGTGAGAAGCCAGTTACTTCCGTGATTGGTGGTGTATCTGAGGAACAGGAAAACATTAGCAGCCTTGCAAGGCCCCTTCCATTTCCACCTTACCAATCCCAACCTGATACAACTTTTGGACTAATTTTCTAGCAAGGTCTGAATTTATCCTTCTGAATTCACAGCAAGATTCTGCTGACATGAAAACAAGGTAGAAAGCACAAGGGAAATGGCAAGGCAGAGCTTATAGCTGCAGAACAGGACCTACCATGGTAGGAGTGAAATAGGTGGTCTCCAGAGCCTGAGATCCACTCTTACATGGTGGCCCCATCATGACTGAATCAGAGAATCATAGCATTGCCATGGTTGGAAAAGACCTTTAAGATCATCAAGTCCAACCATTAAACTCCATTTAATGCGCCTGCTGTGCAAAGATCTCCAGATATAGGTATATTTGTTGGGGCAGGACCTGAGCTGAGTATATACATCAGGATGGACATACAGGCGTCATCCAAAGATTATGTGACAGGAGGTACCTGGTTTCCATTAGATTTAAGGTGACCAAAGACCAGAGTCCAACCTGCCAAGCTATTCTGCTGGCTTTGCTTAGAGAATTCAAAGTGAGCCATGCTTTGGCTAAACAACCTAATTTTCTCCTGAACATAAAAATAAAAGTGGATTTTAAAAATATTTCTAAACCTGCTTCCATTTTATTGGGCTTTCTCCTTCTGCTCTCCCTTTCCTAGAAGACAAACCATGACCGCAAGAGAATATTTACTCATTCTTTGAGTTTCAAACCACTCCTGACATGATTTGTCCACCACTCTTGTCTCCTCAACAGCATCTCTCCCAGTTGTGAAGCTTTTGCAGGCATCTCAGAGTGGAGTCAAGGTATTACTGTCCATTCCTGTGCCTTGTCTCCACAGGGCTCTGTTCCCGGGCACTTTATTATCACCAGTCGTGCAGTTTGGTCTTTGCATGCTTTTCGTTTTCATGCTGGCAGTGAAAATAACTCTGTTCCCTTTGATATTCCCTTGGATGGAGCTATTTTTCTTTTTCTCTTTTTTTTTTTTTTTGTTCCTTCTCCTTTTAGAGCAGAAGCAAATCAATTTACACAAGATGCAGAAAGGTTTCAAAACACAGTCTTAATCAAGTCAGCTTTGCCTCCGATCTTCCTCCAGCTCAGCTCTGAACCACCCCCCCAACTTGGCAGTTAATGACAAAAGACAATCAACAATGACACACTTTGAAATCCTTGGCACTGAGTGTCATGCACAATACTTTCCCAAAAACTCCAAAGCAACCCACTAGACAATTGGCTGGAGAACTTTCTCCACCAAACTTCAAAAAAACCCCACATTGTTTTGTGGGATGAGAAATAGCTGCTCTTTTTTTCCTGCTCTTTCTTGTTAAAGAACAGGACCTGGAGTGCAGCTAAATTGAGCTCTGTTCTATCTTCAGCAGGAGATCAAGATCTTCTCCAGGACTTGCAGAGCTGAGACTGGGCCCATCCCAAACATCCAGGTGATGCTGGCCTTTTCAAATGCCCTGCAGCACATCAGGAATGTCCTGTGGCAGGGTTTGAGAGTGGAAGAGCACAGGTAAAAGTGGCATGACTGCTCTTTTAGATGCTCATGTGTTGGATCTCCAACACTATTCAGACAAAAGCTTGATGTAAAAACAGCTTTGAGACGCACTGGCTCTTTTTTTTCCACAGAATCCCAGCATGGTGGGGGTTGAAAGGGACCTCTGGAGATATCTGGTCCAGCTCCCTGCTCCAGCAGGGTCACGCAGAGCAGGGGGCCCAGGCTCACATTGTCCAGGTGGGTTTGGAATCTCTCCAGAGAAGGAGACTCCACAACCTCTCTGGGCAGCCTGGGACAGGCTCTGACACCCTCACCTGAAATATGTTTTTCCTCCTGTTCAGATGGAACCTCATGGGTTTCAGTTTGTGCCCTTATCTTAATTTTCTGTGGAACAGTCTTGGTAGCTTCACATCTGGTCACATCTCTGCTACCTGGACCTTGCTAACCCCCAGAGAGCAGAGGTCCTTAGAGGTCTCAAGTAGATCTTGCATTGCTGGTTTCTTCTGGAGAGCCAGGTAATAACCACAGGGTTGCTGGCAACCACCCCAAGGCAAGCCCTACCTCAGCAAAGCTCTGTGACCTCCTGGATGAGACAAGGCATTCTGCTGTTTTGCAGAACATTAATTTCATCCGCTCCAAAAAATTGCAGAAGTTCTGGTTGGAAAGGATCTCCATCAGATGTCTGAAGTGTCTTACTCAGATACTTTCCTCTTCTTTCCAGGAAAAAGCTAGTGGTGATGGCACTTTGTATCTGGTCAATTCTAAAATCCCTTGCCAGCTTCAACAAGAGATATGCTGGTGAGGCAAGTCCCAGGCTGAGTAAGAGCCAAACTCTTCTTGTAAGACTCCTTGGGCCCCTTTTGGCTCCTGTGCCCTGAGTGTCAGCTGTACGTGCACATGTGAGTTACACCATCTGCTATGGTTGACTTCTTCCAGCTCTGAAGATGGCGATTCCTTTTTTTTTACCACCACAGGTCTGCAAGCAACACAAGGACTCTGCCAGAAGTTGACCCAGCCCCAAGGCCTAGAACATCTAGCACATTACGAGCTCTGCCATCACCCACCTCCAAAATAACGTCACACTTAATCTTTATGACTCCAGGGCTGATTAAGCCTCTGTTCCAGTTATTTCCCCTCCTTGCAAGTGAACAATGGGACTTGCTGCTTTTAGGACTCTCCTTGCTTGGATGGAGAAGGAGGGTCGAGCAGCCTTTGCACAAGAAGTGATGCGAGGTGGGCTCTTGTCCTTTCTCCTTGATCCTTAATGACCAGCAAAACTCAGCCTGGAGTGAAAGCAGGAGGCAGATAGGCTTGCAGCAGAATACCAATTTCGATGATTATACGCTGCACCGACACGCCATCAGAGTAACACGGGCAGCTGATGGATTTGGTAGCGCCGGGTTCTTCACGTTCTGCCTTGTTTGGCCTCCTGTCATTTCGTGGTGCTAATGGCTCCTCCGTGATTTGTTAGATTACATGACCTCAAGGACACCCAGCTTCCCTCCTTTCCCTTCCTGCCCGTGCAGACGTGCGCTTTTGTTTTAATGGAATCTAAATGACACGTCTCTGCTTTGGGCAGGGTTCAGGAAAGCCACCTCAAGGACGGCGAGACCACAAGCGTCCTACAGATGCTATCAGTTCTCCCTTGATAAGCAGGTGACCCTTTCCAGTGGAGAAGCCAAGGGGGCTATTGATTCAGCCCGGGGCAATTTCCACTGAATTGGCTTGGCAAATCGGCTGGAGATGACACCCATTTTCATGACGAGAATGAAGAGCTGCTGAGCTGTTCTGTCTGCCCGCTAACCCAGCGGGGCTGGGAAGAGAGGAACAGCTCCTGGAAAGCTCAGGGTATCAGATAAGTGCTTGATGCATTTCCAGTCATAGACCTTACTTTACTTCTTCACTTGAAAACTTCTTTGTTACAAACCTCTTCACTGAGGTTGACAGAGCCCTGGAACAGGCTGCCCAGAGGGGTTGTGGAGTCTCTTTCTCTGGAGACTTTCAAAACTTGCCTGGATGCAAGGGCAACCTGATCTAGGCAAACCTGCTTTAACAGAGGGGTTGGACAAGATGATCCCCAAAAGTCCCTTCCAACCCCTACCATGCTGGGATTCACCATCACCAGACTAGAGATAGCACCTGGGTTGTAGAAGCCAAGGTCCTCCTAATTCCCAGAAGCAGAAATATGTCAGCTAAATCTTATTGTCCCTGTAGGAACAAGACCTGGGCATTTATTGTGCCACCTCACAGCTTTACCTTTCCTTCAAACACAGAAGAGCCTCTTGTATGGTTCAGAGGTGAACCCCTTGTGAGTACAGCCTGCAAAAATAGTAGACATCAAGTAAAGGCAGAAGCATCCAGACACTTCAACTGTGTAGGACTAGTAGAATGGACCCTCTAGACATACAGCGTCCCTTGTGCTTGCCTCCAGGTCACCTCCTGCAAAGAGGATGGGAAATAAAGAGAGAGTCTGTGATATCCTAGAGGTGGTTGTGGAGGCCACTCTGAAATTGCCAGTGTTTGGGTCTCACCTGGATGCTCTGCTGAAATCACTGGACCAAATTCTCCGCTGAGATGACACAGTCACAGCAAATGGTTTTACTCCAGGACCAGTCTGAATAGTTGAGTTTATGAACAGTGGTGGAGAGCCACCTCCATGTGAGGATGAAGGGCAAACCACAGAGCTGGACCGTGGTCCTGACAGCTGAAGGGAATTTGGCTCTTGTCACATCCCTGCTGATGTGTATGGCCTGGCCTCACCATACTCATATCCTCCTGCCCTCAAGACTGGGAGGAATCCAGCAAAGAGCTGTGCCTCTTCACTCCTTTTGAGTTGTCCATGAGCAAGGGTGGCTCCTTCTCCTCTGCCCAAATTTTGCATCTCTTTCTTAATCCAAGATGGGTCTTGGTCTTTTGGAGGAAGCTGGATAACTTACAGTTAACTACAGTTAACTTGCAGGTAACTAACAGTGCACATGTCTTATTGGCATGGAGAGGAATCATCATTTAGCACACATTAAAAGACTAATGGGGACAGCCACTATTATTGAGAAGCTGGTGTCTCCTCAGACCAGTCATCTAGGTCTTACATTGATGACCTGGCGTAATTCATGTGTCTTCTATATGCTGCTCCAGAAGGACGCAGGCATCTCACATACCTTTGGACATCTCAGATGGCACAAGATGCCTAACTTCAGGTAACTGAAGTGAGCCTTTTGGTCTCCACTGTCTGTGACAGGACCCTCAGGAGTTGGTGGACCCTGTAGGTTAGCTGTGGGGGGCACTGGCTTGAGCATCTTGGCTTGGATGAAACACAGATGAGACCTTATAGCTAGCATGGAGGCAGCAAGAGGAGGAGATGGAGAGCACACAGTTGGGTTTTATCTTATCCAATTTGGGGCAAACACAGATGCTCAAAGGGCTGGCTGGGAAGTCTCAGCTGCAGCAAACAGAGGTGGTTCCACACTACAGACCTGCCTCATGGCCTAGTGAGAAGGGCAAAGGGGTTTATGCAGAAAGCTGTGGAGCAGCCCAGCCCCTGGGAACCCCTCTTCCCTACAAGGTATAATCCCGTTGCCTTTGCAGCAGGACTCACTTTCCTCCTGCTCCTGTTTTACTCCTCGCTTTGCTCCCACCCTTGCAAGAGGAATTAATAGTGCATAATTAATAATTCCATTAATTATTTGGTGGCAAAGATTTGCAGACTGCTCTTCTCTGGCTTCAGCAGTTCAGTCAGTAACCACCCTGCGTTGTTCCTCCTACTGCCTTTTCCTTTCTCTTTTGTCTTCAACTTCCAGATTCCTCTTAAGCTTCAAAACGGAGAGATCCCTGTTTTCTGTCCTTATCTACAAGGTGAAAGGAGGGAGAAATTTGTCTCCTGCCTTTGCAAAGATAAGTCACGTTGGAGTCTTCCTCTTCAGAAAACTCTCTAATGCCATTTATCAATTAATTACTGGGTTGCATTCGTGCCCATTAATTCCCCCTGCTGTCTTTCATTTTTGGGGAAGGTCTGTGACGTTCACTATCTAATTGTCCTGTTCTTACACCATTTTCTTTCTCATTTTCAAGTTAAGTGGATGTCAAAGCCTTCTAAGGCTGAGAACTCATCTATTTCCCCTGCAGATTTCTCTGGCCCTCCCCCTTCTTCTCCACCCCAGGCACGTTCGAATGTCACAGAGGTACCCACAAAACAAACAGCAGCCGCTATCCAAACTGGGCAACTGAAGTTGCCCAGTGCTCCTTCTAACCAAATACCAGTTTGGATGTCTGGTGGGAATTAACTACACAAGTAATTCCTAAATCTTAAGGAAAGATGAAACAAAACAGGCACACACTTGCTCATCAAGGTGAAACCTCCCACACCAGAATGCCAAAGATACCACTCACCCAAAGAGCAGGTGGGGCTCACTCAATCCACATAGACACCATCAAACCACGGGAGCAATATTAGACAGCATACCCACAAAGAGGCTCCAACTGCTCTGTGAAGACCAAACTCCTCTAGTTCTTAAGCAGGACCCCATTTATAATCTAGTTGAGGGCGGGGATGGGGTTATTCTTATTGGTTGAGGGGACAAGCCCAGCCCTTGAGCCTCTTTACTAAGGGTCCAGACCTTGAGGCACCTCTCAATCATCATGAGGTACAGCTTAATACCGAGGTGTCAAACTGCTTTGTCTGTTGGGGAGGCTGCACCTGCCCCATCAAAGCAGACTTGACTGGCTTTGGGGGGAGTGGATTAAACCATATGGCCCAAGCTTTAAATCTTAATTCTGCTCATGAATCCGTTGTTGCTGAAGCCAGGGAAACATTTTCACCTGGAGCTTTTTAACTCTGAAAGACACATTTTTTCAGCTCACCTGCAACACGCTGTGGTTTTTATATCAAGCTTGGTGTGTTGTTTGGGCTGAAATAACCAAAACAGACAATTTTGAAGAAGAAAAGCTTCAATTTGCTTTTCCCCCAACCCCTCAAACAGTTTGATGTCTCCGTTTGAAACTGCTTCACTTGCTTCGTTTCAACGTAAAACACAGAAGTACTTATTTTAAATGGAACGAAGTTCTCAAGTAAACAAAATGGGCTTATTTTGTTCAAATGATTTGTCAGTGAAAAATTGAAAAGTATACCTTTCAGATAGGTCCAAAAGAATGTTTTTTCGTCAGTTCAATCACTTAATCATAGAGCTTTTCTCACACATGCCCCCACACGCACTCCACCCCACAACCACCATCCCTGAAGCCACCCAGAAGTGCAGCAGTGCTGACATTTAATCCCTGTTTCAGCAGAGGAGGATTCTCTGATCTGTTCTAAGCCAGCTTTTCAGAGACCTGAGCAGGGTCGATCCCCTGGGGAAGGTGCTTGATACTGAAATTCAGCCTGAGCTCAGCATTTCAGAACCTTTTTCCCAGAGTTCCCCATGGGCTTTTGGAGGGCGTCGTATTGAAAGCCAATTAGAAGAAAATCTTTTGTAAAACCCCCAGCTTTGGTCAGAACAAAAAAGGAAGTGATTTTTCTAATCCATCTAAATCCCATCGGTTCCTGCTGAGGTGCAGATGTGCCTGGTGGGCACAGATGTGGTCATGCCACAGGCTGGGGGGGGTTAAAGCCATGTGATTTTTCCTATTGCCATCTTTCTCTGGAGAAGAGCTGTAATGCAAGGAGAGAGGTTTTTTCCCAGGGTGTCTTCACCCAAAATCATGGTGGGATCTCGCTTTTGCTGTCTTCAGCAGGTCATGAACTTATTTATCTGAAGTGGGGAGAAACAAGCATGTCTGTGGCTACTTTCCTTCATTTTAGTCCACCAAAACATGAGTTAAACCATGCTGGATGCTCTCCAGTAATGACCCCAGGAGCCAAGACAGTTCAGCAGAGGTACCAATGTGCCAGATACAGGTTGTCCTGTCTGTCAAATATGTGCAACAGTGGTTGTGTGAAACCAGTAGCCTAAAATAGAGGACATTGCATGGTTGTAACCCCCCTGGCAAGTGTTCAGACACCCATGCTGCATCCTGTAGGACCTGTCGCACCAGCCAAGGCTACTGGCTTGGATGTGCCTGGGGTCTGGCCATGCTGGATTGCAGAGACCACAGGGCAGATGCCCCTGATCTCCTTGCTGTGGTTGCTCCTGATAAGAAATACTTCAAAAAGGAGAAGATCCAGGAGGATCCAAACTCCCAAGGTGTGAATCGAAATGCATCCCTCAAAGCAAGCGCATGGAGTTGGGAAACCATTGTAAGAACTCCTCTTAGAGGTAGATGAGCATGTCTGACCCAATCCTAACTTTGGACTTACTGCTGGGGTTGCTCCCCGTTGCTCATGAGGAATGCATGGGGCTCCTCTCCAGGAGGCTCAGAACAGGGAAAACATGAACAGAGGTGCTGAAAACCCAGTGAAGTCCGAAAAGCGAATACTAGTAGGATTAAGATTTACAAGCACAAAACACCCACTCCAGAGAAGGGGAACATTATGCCTGGGTTTTGTACGCTGAAAAATTAGTGAGTGGCAGAATGTGGCTGCCCCTTGGGTCGAATGGGACAGCTATTTTAAAATGCACTGTTGGATGGGGTGCAATGACTGGGCAGAGGCAAGAGGTCCTGCTGAGGTGGAAGGAGGTTGGTAAACTGGGAGGTAAGAGAGGGAAACCCACGGCTGCCTGGATCTGCTGTGCTCATTATGTTTTCAAATTCAGGTTGAAATCGTGCACAGACCCAACGCAGGGTCTTACACTGGGGGTGAACTTCACCTGAGGAGAGCAACAAAAACATCCTGGCAAAGCAGGACTGTGGAAGGGCTTTCAGTTAACTGTCTATCTAATTAGTGAGGCTCGTTCTCCATTTTTCCACCGAGCTTCGGTTGAAGGCAGCAGCCGACAACAGTGGCTTTGTGCCTGCTGTCTCTGTGTGCAGCCTTCAGGTGGTGGCAACCCAGGGAGAGAAGCAATTAACCTTTCTTTCTTGGTGGCTGATGACAAAAATGGGATGTTTGAAAGCCTTCCCAAATCCTGGAAGGAGGTGGTGGTGGTGGAAACAGAAAATGCAACGCTCATTGCTTACGGCTGATCTCCCATCTACAGAAGACATCAACCATTCTTCAGGGATTGAGCTGGGGACATAAAACATCCAGGTACCATTAACCCCAGAGGCGCTGCACCTCATGGCCAAAG
>WUAM01000097.1:1011247-1057734 GCA_024336885.1 Actenoides hombroni | reverse complement strand
TCTCCCCTCCTCTCCTCTCCAGGCTGGAGGTCCCTTGTAAACTTCCACACTTCTGCAAGAAAACTCCAAGGAGCAAACTTAACAAAAAGAGAGAAAAACCCTGTTCCACGGAGCTGTCTCAGAAACATTAGTTACTCTGAAAGGTAGGTATTTTATTTTATTTATTATTTTAGTTTATTTATTTTCAGTCACAGGAGAGGTTGGGCTTTGGTTTGCTGAACTCTATGATCTTGAGCTACCAGGATGTGCAACTGCTACCTGTTGGCTGTGGCAGTCTGTCCCTGATCTGTCTGTCCTTTGGGTCTTGCTGACTAATCCCCCAAGCTGATGAATGTCCTGCCTAGAAAGCCAGCCACCAGCCTGACCTTGAATGGCGTGTGCCTCAGGCTCTGGGAATACTGGATATGGTCTGGGTATTGTGTCCCCTGAGACCTCCAGGCCTTTGGTGACCTCTCCCTGTGCTGGGTATGCAGGCATCACCAGTCAAAGGAAAAGGTGAGCTGGCTGCCATGGACAGGTTTGATGGGGAGGACCAATGCTCAGGCTATGTGTTCATCTCCATTTCATGGACAGAAGAGTGATGTCCAGCTGAGAGGATTTGGACTCTTGAGGGGTTCTCAAGACTGCTGTCCACAGTCCATTCTCTACAAAGCTTGCATTGAGATACAGCCTTGGTCTCCCCAGCCACTGGGTCTGTGCTGCTCCACTCATCAGATGTTCAGGTCCACGATCAAAGTGGGGGGGGTCACAAGGTCTGATGAACACTTCTAGCTCTAGGGAATGGTGAAAGGTGGGTTCCTCCTTTCTAAACAACTACTTTGACGTGGTCCTGTCTGAGCACCAATGTAAATAACAGCAGCCATTGCAAGAGCAAGCTGATGCCTGTGTGTCCTAGTGAAAAACAAACACTAATTTAATGAGAAAACACTCAAGACAGACACAGTAAGTTTGTGTTGCTGGCCACAGAGGAAAAAACCCAAATGTGATGGATTCCCTGGTACTCGACAGAGTTAAAATCCCCAGACAAGGTTTTCAACCTTCTGATTACTTTTTTTTTTCCTCACCTCCTTCTAATACAAATCAACTAATTATAAATATTATTAGCCAAATAAAAACTGCTGTCTCAGGCACAGCTTTCAGACACACCGATTTCCAGATCCTCATCACTTCTGCCTGCTCCAGCTGCCACAGAAACAAATGAGCTGACAGCTTCAGAATTAGAAACCCTCTGCCACCTTCTCTTTGCTGGAAGCGATGAAAGCTTTTTTTGGAGAGAGGTAGATTAAAAAAATCTAGGAATGATCGCTCAAGTTCCAAAATTAAGAGACCACCATGAAAAACTGCAGAGCTGAGTAGCTTCACAAGCGGGTTTAGAAGCAAACGGTGTAAGTTTGGCAGCAAACACCTTCATCAGTTAGGGAACTTTTCAGATTTTTAACATTTATTGCCCTAATTACCAGACGTTGACTTTCCCAAAACTCTTAGGGGACCATTTATAGCATTTAGTGGCCGTTAAGCTTAGCTTAGCTTAGCTTAGCTTAGCTTAGCTTAGCTTAGCTTAGCTTGGTTTAGCTCAGCTGAGGAGAAAGCCAAGTTGAGGAGGAAGCAAGGACTTGTTTTCAGCAGCTCAACACGCAGCATTACACTTATTCTTATTTTGGGAAGAGTTTGGAGTTCCAAGCCAGCCCTAACAGCATTGAAAGAAAGCAGAACGAGGAAAAAGTTGGCACAACTTAGTTGTTTTCACATAAAGTCCTTCCCAAGGCTGAAGGGAGCTGCATTAAGGACCTGGCAGAGGTTTTGAGAGGGAGATCACACAGCACCTGTGGTTTCTTCACTCCCATCACCCCTCCCCATCCTCAATCCACACCTTCTGTGCACTTCTGTGGCTGTGAGCACGCTGCCAGTGACTGTTTCCCCAAACACACCCTGGCCCACCTCCTTGAGGTGTCTTGGTTCCTTCCAGACCCAGCTCTTCATCGCTGCTTACCCACCTCCTCCTGCTCACATCACTCCTGGTTTTAGCATCTCTGCTGCAGATACCAAAGCAACAGCCTCTGCTGGGGGTGTCAGCTCCTTCTCTGCTCTGTGCATTGACATTTCCAACATCTCCCAGAGTCATGGAGAGAAACTCCTTAAACTGTGCTTGTTTCTCACGCTTGACACCTCTGGAAGAGCAGCTGAAGGAAAGCATAAGGAGAAGAGACTTTATGGGAATGGAGGAAAGGAGAAGAACAAGTAAAGTGGGCTTCAAAAGTGAAGCATCTGGTGCAGAGGCATTGGTGTAGACTGCCAAGTGTAGGTCACCTGGCAGGCAGATGAGGCATTGCTGCTATGCTGGCAACCTGAACCAAAAGCTGTATGGAGTCAGTTGTCCAGCAGCAAGGCTGGACTAACAAGGAGGCAGTGATCACTTCGGCTTCAGTCTGAGTCTGACTCTGAGGATAAGCCTGAAGTCATTCTGCTTATTAACACGGTCCCCCTGGTTTCCTCCAGACTGTGTTTTACAGCCAGGGGTGGATCCTGGAGAGCCTCAGACTGTAATGTACCTGCATTTCTCAAAGATTCTGCACTTTTTGATGGGAAACAGTGCTCCAAACAGAGAGATGATGCCCTGTAGGTTGTGGATGACCCATCCCTGGAAGCATTCAAATCCAGGTTGGATGGGGCTTGGAGCAACCTGATCTAGTAGGAGGTGTCCCTGCCCATGGCAGGGGAGGTGGAACTAGATGATCTTGAAGGTGTCTTCCAACCCAAACCATTCTATGATTCTATGGTTCTATGTTCTCACTTCACTTTAGTCAAATTCTGAGCATTTCCTCAGCTTCCACACATCCCACGGAATTACTCTAGGGCCAGACCCACACATATAGATGCAGCAGCTCCTAAATGTGAGAAGAGCAATTCAACAGCAGCAGACACTGTACTGGAATGTTGTGAGTCAGCTGCTGGGCTGAACTTAGAGAAACTCAGAGATCTGGCTGCAAAGTCAAACAAAGGCCCTTCTTGGCAGTCTGTCCTGGCTGTTCGTGTTTTCAAAGCACTTCTGCACCGAGTTCACGGGATGTGAGCGGTGTTGTTTTCCCCTGATGGCACCATCCAGCAATTCTGCAAACAAACAGAACCAGCAAGAGCTCTGGAAAGAAAATGAACTGTACAGGGGAGAGTAGAAGGGCCTGACTGAGTGAAGACATTTTATTTGGAGGAGGGGATATAATGATGCATAACATGTATTCTCTGAGAGCCTCATGCAGGGGAAAATGTGTGTTTGCATGGGGGGCAATGAATCTGAAGTGTTTCTAGTCTGATGTTCTAGATACAGACCTGCAGAGATCCTCCATTTAGTTCAGATTGAAAGTCCTGGGCTGTATTATGGTGAGGAATTAAAGTTGTTCATAAAACGTTGCTGTCTTTCATGATCAGAGATCCCTGGAGAGCTGACAGCTCTCCTGGCTAAATTCTGCTGTCCTCAGACAGTTCAAAGATGAGCTGAAGGATGCCAAGGGCAGGGAGGCTCATGCCCAGGGTGTGGGCCACTGCAATGGTCCCCCTGAATCAGAAAAACACTCTTCCTATCACATCTCCAGGAGTTTTTGCAAGTCTTTGCATAGCAGAATGACCCAGAGGTACCATATATTTTTTTGCTGAGGGCTAGAGGGTGATGTTTGGGGCAGGGAACCTGTGTCCTACCCTGAACAGATTGGTTGGTTCTGGACATGGAAAAGCTTCTCAACCCACTTAGTTCCATGGCTCTAATGAGAAGATGGGTTGAAGAAGGCTTGGGAAAAGTTTGGTGGCATTTGGGCTATATTCCATGTCTGTATGTGTGGGTGTACCAGAGGTTTTGTTTGACTGCACTCTCCAAACTAAGAAGCATCCAACCACTTACCCCTTGTCCACCATGCCATGACTCTTTGCCTTGCTGTAGGCTCAAGCCCCGTGCTACAAAAATAAATGTTTTGTTGGTTGTAGATAATTTTTCAGTAATATCAGATTTCCAAACAGTAATTCTACTGATTTATTAAAGATAAAGATGTGGTCATTACATTAGTGGGCCATCCCATCATGGATCCTGCTGCTGTTATTCCCCCCATAGTCAGATCTCACTCCATCCAGCCGTGCATGGCTGTGTTATCACAGGGATGCCATCTCCAGGGAGCTCACTCCGTTGGGAGGATGCATCATTCCCCCCAAGTGAGTTGCAGTGGGAATCCAACTATAGATTACACAAAGCCAACATTTTCTGCCTGAAAATCACTCCAAACTCTTGTCTGTTGTCTCTGGACGGGCCAAGCTCAGTATGGGCATGGTGAATCCCAGGATGTCATGGTCATCTGCACCTGATGCATTCCTCAACATGTAGGAAGAAATGGCTTCTTTCCTTGTGCTGTTTTTGCTGTGTTTAACCCAGATATCTGAGGATGCTAGGAAGACTTCCCTGCTTTTTGGCTCAGCCAGGAAGATGAAGAGTTAGACAGTCTCTGTTGATGAGGGGCTGGTCATGTTTCTGGACCAGGAGGGGATGGAGGAAACAACAAACTTCCAGCTCCTGTTTCACACTGCCTTGTGGCTGGATCAAAGAGGCTGTGCAGGTACCACATCCTCAGGTGCCCTGGGTGGAAAAGACAGAAGTTCAGCACCACCCTGTGAGCTGTGAGTTTGTCTGCCCAGTGTAATGCAAAGGAGAGCAGACGTGGATGACACAGCTATAGCTGCATCCAGGAATTCTCCTCTGTCATTTGTCCGTTACCAGCTCAGCCTATCCTTCCTCTTCCATAGGGAATGAAGAGCTCACAGAGGAAAAAAATACAGTAAACAAAATGTCCAGGTAATGCTGTGCCTTGGCTAGCAGGTTAAGAACTCATGTTTTGCCCTAAGAAAGACAACTAGGACTGAGCAGTGTCACCTTGATCTCCAAAAGGTGATAACGAAGCCAATGGAGCATGAACGCCTGTGGATATCTCAGGGGTGAATTCAACCCTTCTGTGATTCTGTGCTTGCCAACAGAAAGACTGCAAAGCCTGTACATCCTCAATGACAATGTTCCATCAAGAGTGTAGTGCCCATCTTTGGAGTTCCCAGAAGTACTTCTGTGGGACAGGACAACATGAAGGAACATTGTACTATCAACCATCAGCCAACACAGGAAGGCACTGGAGAAACTCTGAACTTCACTGTCTGGGGTTTTCAGTGTTGATCACATTTTTTAGAGGCATTTCAACTCCTGGGAATATTTGGGTGATGGATGTAGGCTGTCCTGTAGACAAAGGAACAGCAAGCTCTGCTTCACAACCACCTCCTATAGGCTCAACAGTCCTTCACCCCTCCTCGAGATCAAGATCATACGAAAGTGAAAGCTTTGAGTGGTCAATTTCCCACTGGCAGCTTCAGGACTTATGACTGGGTTTGTCTTTTCCTGCAATAACCCGAAAAGCTCAGTGATGGGGCTGGGATAATGGACAGCGCAATTTCACCCCAGGAGCCATGAAGACTTTTATCACTGCTGAGACAGGCTGACAGATGAGATTATTAGCTGATTACTGCTCTCTGGGAAATCAGCACACTTGCATATTACTGTTTTATGCCTTCTTTCAAGTTCCTGATAAAATAATCTCCCTCATCCTCCCTACCTTCTCCAAAGACCTGGCCTTGCAGCTGTACAAGCAAATAACATCCCCTCCATTTATAACCATCAAAGGGAAAGCAAGAAGGGGGGGGGGATGGGGGGGAGGAACCAACTCTCAATGCTAAGAGCATGCATTAAAATGTTATTAAGTCTCTTGAATTTCATTTGCACAGCTGGAGCTGTCCCTGGTCTCGCCAGAGAACCATCGATAGGAGTGGGCTGAAAGAAAGGACACCCCTCCACCGCTTGCTGTTCTCTAAGTGTATCAGTGCAGCATCTCGGCAGGATAAATGTGTCCCTGCACGACACATGACTGATTCCTTCTCCCTGCTTCAGATGGACGAATAAATAAAGCGAATGGATAATCGGTGGCGTACCCAGGGAGTCGACAATCCACTCGCAGAGTCTCCTGCAAGTAGCTGTAAGTGGAAAGCAAGGAGCATCGCTTGCTCCGGGGGTTGCGCGCACAGAACGTCTCAGCTGTCGGTGCCAGACTGAGATGGGTTTTGCATCTCAAGACCCGCTCACCTCAGATCTAAAGCGGCCTGAGAATGCAGGAAAAAATTGTCCAACTTTTCCTAAATACATAGACAAACAAGGGGCTCAGTTTTGCCCACTGAAAACCTGGGGTGGTCCCTGTGAAGGGACCCCCTGATTTGGGTTTGTCATTTCAATCCCAGAAGGGAAAGCCTGGAGCTGCTGGAAGTGCTGATGAACTTGTTGCAGAGATGTCCTGCAGTTGCTTGGTGAAAAGACAAAGTATTATATTGAAACACGGGGGTCCTCTAAAAGAAACTTGATGAACCTCACGATTTTCCTTAATGCTGGCTCACAATCCACATGCAGAGGTGGCACTGCTGTGTTGACGGGGGGGATGTTTGGGAGAATGAGGCCACCTTACAGGAACATGTGCCAGTCCAGCTGAGAGCTGGTGTTCGGTAAAAAAACATAGAGGGGATCAAGACCTCTGTGCTGTCTGCAAGCTTTGCTGTGGTGGAGAAATCCTTGGCCTTGTCCTCATGGACATAGCTTCAGTCTTACTGATGGTTTGTGCAAATGTCAATGTACAGCATTTTTGTCACAAACTCCACTTTCTCTTACCCTGTTTTTCCCTTTTCTATGCTGTTTTTTTTTTCCTCTGGAGCTCAATACTCATTTTTTGGCTACCACGGGGCTCTGCTGTCCCTGTAATCTTCCTTGATGCTCTCTGCCCTCTCCTGTTTTGGCTGTTATTTCCCACAGAAGCCTATTAAAGTCCTACACCTCCTGCCTGGATGGGCTCTGTGAAGCAGGCTGATGACCAAGGTGAGCTGAGGAAAAGCAGTTCTGCTCTGTCACCTGCAGCAGCTTGGTCAGAAATAAGCACAGGTTGTCATGAAGTTTTAGCTGAGAAGAAGGAGCCTTTGATGCACGTCACCCAGTGGGACTGCACAAGGGTGAAAGGATCAGGAGGAACTGTTCACCCTAAACTCTATAGACCATGTATCAGGCCCAAAATCTGAGCTGGGCATGGGAAGGTGGAGGAAGCTCTGGATTCTGTCTTGTCAGCTGCAAATTAAAAAGGTTAATTTAGTAGCCAGGGTCTGACAAAGTCACCTCCCTGGACATCCCAGCTCTGAAGATGGTTGGTGGCTTTTTGGAGAGTGGCCAGTGATTCATGCTGAGCAGCAATAGGTCCCAGGAGAACTGTATGCTATGCCACACTTCTCAATGTCCCCCATCTCTGAGTCTGTGGGAGAAGGTTGAAGTTTTGTGTTCATCACATCAGAAGGCCTGATGCCGCGGTAACACTAAATGATGTCGGTCAGTGCCAGGATAGAAGTTCCAGGTAGATTTTGGAACACAGCAAGGGACTGAAGCCCCAGCCTCACTGGAACGTTTTCTCCTCCATGGCTGTGCTGGGTGCATCCGGTAAGAGGTGATGTGATTGTGCTGTCTGCAAGGACTAGCAGAAGGCACAAGGCAACGCCAGTCTTCCAGGAGCAGGATGGATTTGTGGCCACTGAAATTGGGAGGGACCAGTTACTGTATCAGATCTCCAGAGAAGTGATGCCACCCCACCAAGCTCCACAACCAGATGGTGAGATCCACTTGCGTCTGCATGCTCTGCACACTGGATCCCCAGCAGCAAAAAAAATATGTGCCCATCTGCCATCTTCTTGGACCAGCGACAGGGAATAAAAACACCTCGTGTGTGTGTGTCACCCCTGGGGAAACCCCGAGGACAGGCCCAGCAGCAGCTCAGCCATCCCCACACGTCACCTCTTTGATTAAAGGGAGTGGGGGTGGATGGAGGGAAAGCCCGTGGAGGAAATCAAATCAAAATTCATGACAGCTCTGCCTTTTAATTTGATGATTTCAGGGACGTTCATAAATTTACATATTTAATTAAATGCCACAAGCAAATGATTTTTCCATTAGGTGCTATGTTCCTTATTACACTTCACAAGGCGCAAGTTCTCCTTTCCTTGCATGCAAGGCCAGATAACACTCCCCTGACATTCAGGGAAGCAGCAGGAGCGTGTTTCCAGGGTTTTTAATGCGTGCGTTCCTTCTCTCTCCTCCACCCCTGCTTCTTTTCTCAACAAGCTCGGAAACAACGAAGAGGGAATTTTCCATAGGGTTGTCTCCCCTCTCCATCTGCCAAGGATATCTTTGAAAGCATGGATTGGAAAAGAAGGAAGAAAAAGAAGAAGGAGGAAACTACAAGAAAGGAAAAGTGAAGATAAAACAAATCAGTAAAGCCAAAGGGATGGAATACAAAAAGCAAGTGATGTGTGTCCTTCCAGGCTGGTTTAAAAACTCAGTTTGTTGCTTAGAGGTCCCTCCTGGCAAAGGAGATCCCAGGAAGAATACCCCTTTCCCCACAGATTGTCCAGAGGAGAGCAACAAGGCTGTGGAAAGGACTAAAAAGAAAGTCTGATGAGGAGAGGCTGAGGGAGCTGGGCTTGTTTAACCTGGAGGAGAATCAGGGGGGACCTTGTTGCTCTCTACAACTACCTGAAGGGAGGGTGTAGTCAGGGGGGGGGTCAGGCTCTTCTCCTAAGCAACAAGTGAGAGGAGAAGAAGACATGGCCTGAAGCTGCTCCAAGGGAGGTTTTGGATGGATATCAGGAAGTACTTCCTGACAGAGAGGGTGATCAGCCATTGGAATGGACTGCCTAGGGAGGTGGTGGAGTCACGGTCCCTGGATGTGTTTAAAGAAAGGCTGGATGTGGCACTTAGTGCCATGGTCTAGACAATGTGGTGGTGTTGGGTCATAGGTTGGACTTGATGATCTCAGAGGTCTTTTCAAGCCTCAGTAATTCTGTGATTCTGTTTGTCCCCCTTTCAAGGAAAATGAGCTGGCAAGCACCAAATACAGGGCTGCAGGATGGTAATGAAGGTCACTGTGATGAAAGGCGCTCCAGTGCTCTTACCTGGCTCTTGCTTCTGCTGATGCTCCCATTATTTCTCAGCATTGACTGTGGCTTGTTCACAGATGAACTGAATTTGCTGCATTGAAGTGCTTTGGGACAGTTGTGTGTGACTTATCCTCTCCTTAAGAGCCTGAAAAGGAAAAGCCACTTTGTTACCTTCCGTCACTTAGTCCCTCAGAGCCCATTGTAACAACCCTTTACACATCCATAGTCAGGCATTACATCAAAGATGTTCTGACACAGCAGTTTCCAGTGTCTAAACAGCTCAGCACTGCTGCTTTCTATGGGCTGAAGATGTCCATGGAAGAACAATGTGCAAGAGCAAGGAAAAGCAGCACGATGAAGAAAATCCAGCTCAGAAAGTCCACAACCACCTTCTTAAAGCTCTCCCTTAAGCACAAGCTACTGGGACCTTCAGGGACAGACTTTCCACTGGTTTTCAGACAGAACAGAATAATTTTACTTGGAAGAGTCTTACAGTGGTCATCTAGTCTGACAGCCTGAGCACTTGAAGGCTGACCAGAAGTTAAAGCCTGTTGTTAAGGGCATTGTCCAAATGCCTCTTAAATGCTGACAGGCTTGGGGCATTGACCACTTCCCTAGGAAGCCTGTTCCAGTGTTTGACCAAGTACAGTGCCTAGATTGAGTCCCACTGTTGTTCTTCCAGGTGAAGACCTCTGTCTCAAGGAACAGGTAATGTGCCATGCATGTTTAAGATAAAAGAAAACCAAAACAAAAACCAAAATACAAAAAAACCATCATATTCTGGGAAAAAGTCATGACAGGGCTCTCTCCCTTTAAGCCAGAGACTCTTCACTTCTGCTGATGGAAGTCACCTGAAAAAAATAAAGCAAAAGCCTTGTGTAATCCTTGTTGTAGTTAGCATTGCTTGGGAGACTCAGGAGCCTTTTCTATCACAAAGAAAATGAGACATTTAACCTTTATTCCCAGGAAAGGACCAGAAAACCACAGTTATCTCCTCAGCAATGCTTGGACGCCTTCACCCTCTGCAAGGATTGGGTCCCTGAATGCCACTAAACAAATGTTTACTGAAAAAAAACAACATCTACGGCTGTGGAAGGATATTTAGAAGTTGTTTTGTTTCTAATGTTGTTGGAGAAAGCGGGAGACATGTAGTAAATTGGTTCTTAGGATGCATATGACACTACAGGGAGCCGGGTATAATAACGCAGTGTGATCATAAAAACTCTCGTCTCATTCTCATAAAGGAATTTGACCCTCTCTGGAATTTGTCATCAGAGATTATGGAAGATTTTTTTTAAAAATTTTTTTAATGGTTGCAGCCAATGATGGTCTTTCAGTTTCAGTCAGAGATGGACGAAGCTTGTTTGGAGCTGCTCTCAGTGCGGATTGAGACAAGGGTATGTCACATTTTGCTTTTTCTCACTTTCCCCTTCCCCCAGAGAACTTACTTCCCTGCCAGGCTGGTGGGAGAGGAGCCAAAGGACTTTCCAAGGCTCTGCAGCAGCTTCATGAGGTCAGAAATAGAATCATAGAATGTTCAGGGTTGGAAGGGACCTCTGGAGATAGAGTCCAACCCCCCCGTCAGAGCAGGAAAAGACCACTTTAAAACCAAAAGAGAACGTGAAACATCTGGTTCCTACTGCTAGCTGAGGTCAGACAGCAAGGGTCTGGCTGGACAATTACCATAGATTATATTTTACTACACTGCCACCTACTCAGCTGCAGCACATCCATCCGTGGTTGAGATTCGGTCAGCTGCTGGATCTCAGCTGACAGGTGGCAGGTCCTGCCTCAAGGGTCACAACTTATTAAAATATAATTGCATTGTAAATTGAATGCGTTGAAGTATTGTCTGATCGCCATCCAAATCTTTGACCAGGATGGTAGAGAATGTTAATGATCTGATCTACAAACCCCAGGAACCAGAGAAAAGTTTATCTACAGACCTCGCTCAAGGACTGTGTATTGCTTTGCTCTAGGAGAAGGATCCTTGCTCCTCTCTCAGCTGACACGTGGAGGTACCAGCCAGGGGTGTAAGAGGTGGTGCAACCTCCTGCAGTGTGTGAGTGAAGAAGAGCCAAGTCATCAGAGGAAAACCTCATGCAAAACCAGCCTTGTGTTTGCTCTTTGCAGAGTGCAGAGGTACAGAGGTTGCTGGGACAGAGGCTCACACTAGGAGCACAGAAACGCTCCCAAATTATTTGACTCAGCTAATATGCAGGATGGGGTAGGTCCAAATGCCATGTTATTGCAGCTGTAATGCTTTCAGGAACCAAGCTGATGTCTCCCGCTATGAAGTGACATGAACACACACCAGTCATGGTGGAAAATGGGATGAGTTTGCGTTTCTTGTGGCACCGCAAGTTCCTGCTTGGGGATGGAGCTCACAGACTAGTGCAGGAAACCTTTGGAGGGCTGGGTAGGAGCTGCAGCCAAGCTCTTTAATCAATTGATGATTGGAGAAAGTTGATCGTACACTTGGAAAAGCAGAAAGCCCAGTATGATGATGTAGGTATGCAACCCAAACCAGCTTAACTCTTCAGCACTGGGGGCAAACCACTGCTAAAAATGAAGGCTGAGGAAGTTCCAAAGCGCTCAGAGGCATGTCATGAAAGAGGTATTCCATACCTGCTACATATGCCAGATAGCATTTTTATTCAGACAAGGACTTTGGATCACAGGAGATAGTTGGACCAAGCCACACACAGTCACCCAAGGAGGACACTTACAGAATTCAGTGGCCCCATCCATTTCACTGTTTTGTTCATTTTCAAAGTCCATCTCCTGAACTTCCTTTCCAATGACCAACAAAGCCAGATGGTCAGGGACACGTGATTGCTGTTGGGGATCTGGACAGGACTGTGTTTGCATTTAAAGCTCTAATGTGGTCCAACAATAAGCCCAAGCTACCCTATAAATATGCAATCAGAAAGAAGAGGAGAGGAAGAAACTGGAATGTGTCTTGAGATGGCCACTGTCAGGCAAGATCATGACCAGTGAGTCTTTAATTCTGCAGAAAGGGTAAGACAGAGTAGGGAGAAAGCACAAACCAAGCACCAAGGAGCATCCAGACAACATGGCACAAGCAGGCAGGAGCAGAGATGAGCAAGTAAGGAATGCAACACAGTGGGTTGCAAGGTGCAACACAAAAGCACCTTGAGATGTCCACAACAACTTGTTGCGTCCAGTGCTGAGGTTTAAATAATCAAGATCATCCTCTGTGGGGCTGACCAGGAGAAAAGGCGACCTGCTGCAGAGCAAAATCAGGGGCTATTTCCACTGTGGGTCCTTCTCAGTGCCCAAGAGGAGGAGATACTGACACAGCGCTCAGCTAATTTTCCATCATTATGGCTTCTCCCCTTTCAGCTCAAACCTCTCTCCCAGAAACACCCCCGGTCTATCCAAAGCAGGGGAAAGCAGATGAGTGATTTCACTCCAGAGCTGTTCGCTGGAATTGAGTCCGTGCCATCTGCTGTGGCATATGCTGTTCACACGACACGCCGGCTGCAGAGATGAGCAGACAAAATTGGATCCGCGGGTAGACGAGCTCCATTAATGAAACGTCACCAGGTCCTTTGGATCCTGCAGAGCTGTGAACATGTCTGGCTCTGGGGAGGCTTCAGAGGGAATGCCAAAAAAACCAACCTCACCGTATTTTGAGAGGGTTATGAGGACTGTGGCTCAGCTCGAGTCAAAGGAGGGGGTGGTTTAAGAGAGGGGACCAGAAATGCAGCACATTGCACACGGAGGTAATAGAAAGATGGTGTTGAGCTTAAAGTCACACTTTGGTAATGACTGCAATTAGAGCAGAGCTCCCATTAAAAGAAACACTATTCTGCTGTGTACACAGGCAGGGAAGAGTAAATACCCATTACTTTACCCACTTTATCTTTCTGGATGAATGTGGGCAATCAAAGGCTCCTTCTTGTTAGCAAATGAGCTGGTTTACTGCATCTCACCCACCCTACCTGCTCTTGAGTGGGAGGCTGGAGGAGAGAGCTGCTCGTGCCTCCTTGAAGGGAAGTCCCCTACCACGGTCTGCAGCTCTGCTCCGCTGTCTCCTCCCTCTGACGAATCAGCTCACCTGCTGTCCCCAGGTCCATCAATGTGCTCCCTGGCCATTTTAAGGGAACAATCTCTGTGGCCACAGCTTTTTCATCCTCTCATCTCAGGAAGGAGTCAATTGCATGGAAGGTTTCAGATGCTGCAGCGTGGTGTGTCATCCGTGGGGCTAGTTGTTAAATCCTTCCACCCTGCAGAGTGAGGTCTTACAGGGAAGTGGATCCCTCCCCTGGATTTGCCCCTCTGCAAATGGAGGTTTTATCTGTACTCATCCCAGCTGTATCAAGTGATCACAGCTGCACTTCAGCTTCTTCACCAGCTTCATGTCTGGTGTTGGGTTCCTCCCCTGCATGGGGACATGCTGCTTAATGAATGGAGACCTTTGGAGGACTTGAAGCCAAAGACATTCCATAAACATAGAATCATAGGCTAGTTTGGATTGGAAGGGACCTTTCAAGGTCATCTAGTCCAACCACCCTGCACTGAGCAGGGACATCTGCAACTAGAGCAGAGTGCTCAGAGCCCTGGCCAACCTCATCTGGAATGGGTCCAGGGTTGGGGCAGCCACCACCTCTCTGGGCAACCTGGGACAGGCTCTCACCACCCTCAGCATCAAAAAGTTCTTCTTTCTCTCCAGTCTAAATCTCTCTCTTTTAGTTTAAGCCCATCACCCCTTGTCCTGTCAGAAAAAATTCTCTCCCCATCTTTCCTTTAAGTCCTGAAAGGCCACAAGAAGGTCTTCCGGGAATCTTCTCCTCTCCAGGATGAACAGCACCCTACTGTTATCTTTTTTTTTTTTTATTATTTTGAAGAAGCTGATACGTTGAGGAACTAAAACTGGTCCTTGCCTCTGTGCCTCCTTGCTCCAGTGATGGTCAGCTTCTGCTTGCACTTTCTGTTGTCAGTGTGGAAAATTAAATCGATTTGCTAAGATTTGGATGTAACTGGAAGAGTTCATCCAACTTTCTCTTTCTCCAAATAGGAAAAACAAAGCCAACAGTATCTGTTCCTTCTCTTGCTGAAACTGGGGGAAAATGTGAAAAAATGAGTGCTAATTGGTGACAGCTCACTTCCTCCAGGGTGGAGAGTGAAAAATGAAGTAACCCTGGCAGCATGTGGCCACACTGCCTGGAGGGCCATCAACTGCCCTTAATTGTCTTTGGCTTTTCCTGTCAGGGTGGAGGAAAGAGTGGACCCAGCAGATAAAGCCAACTTGCACCCTGGGCAAATGGTGCTTCTTCTTGTTTTGCAGGATGTTTGAAAAATGGTGGGATGAAACTCAGCCAGGACCAGGTTCTGGTGGAAGTATCGTGGAGAATATCCAGGAATTTCCTTTTATTTCCTGCCTCCCTGGGGTACCACGATGACAGAGGAAGGGAGAGAAGTCAAGCACATACTTGAGGGATGAGGATGAGGTCAAACTGTCTGTGGACAAGTGGGTGCAGATGGACCCTGTGATGGGTTTAGGAAGCTTTGATGAAAACCTGACCTTTCCAAAGTATGTGAAAGAGGACAAAGTAGGAATCATCTACACCTGCAGTTTTCAGTGGTTTTCTTCATGAATCCCTGATATGTTACAAGAAAAAGGCAAACCCATAAGGCCCTGCCCATTGAATCTACTTTTCTTGGGCTTCTTGATCAGATTCCTAGAAAGCCACATATCCCTGTGGAATCTGTAGGTTGAAAACCTCTGGAGGACACAGAGAGAGGAGTGGAGAGGAACTTGTGGGGAAAATCATGGAAAGAGAAGACTATATGAGGAAAAAGCAGAAGCCGTTGCCATGCATTAAGCCTTAACAAAGGCCCTTTCCTAGTCGGGTGACAGGAGCTTCAATAAATCATCTGGAAGGCCAGAAAGAAGTGGGACTGTGCTCTGCCTTGCTTAGAACAAAAGGGATTCATGATGCATGGGCAGGCAAGTGATATTTACATGGCAGGTTGAGTTAACTCCATCCACCGAGGCTGCAGCTGCTGGAGGGGGAGCTCATGGAGACTGTGGGATAGGTCCTTTGGGGAAGATGTCAGCACAAAAAGGGAGGAGATGGTTAGTGAAGGAGGTCCTCTGCATGGGCAGATCTCAGCCCCTGCCAAGGTGGGATGAGGAGTCATCACCTCAGCTTGCACTGTCCCTGGGTGTTTTCTGTGTGCGGGTGAGGGTTGTGCTCTTGAGCCGCACTAGCTGGAATCACTACCTGCTGTTGGGCACAAATGCCCAACCTGGAGGTTTAGAGAAAGGTGGAGAGGTGCCATGCTAGGTGGGAATCGGTTTCCTGAGCCCAGGATGTCCTGCTAAGTCAATCCATCCCACACTATTGCAACACCAGCTTTAGGCTGCGTGTGGATCCTGACTTCACTGCCCAGCACCCCCAAAATGAAATTTAATGGTGGCAAAGGATGGTTATTTTTCTCCTAGGAAGCTGGGGAAGACCAGGTGTCACCTTTGCCTGGTTAATATGAGCTGCTTTCAGTCAGCCTCACCACCTGGACTTTAATTTTCTCTTCCAGACCCTCAACCAATGGTTCTTTCTTTCCACCAGGTGGGAAGGGCAGAGAGCAAAACCCATCCTTCTTGCTGGCCCCTTGCCATTTGTATTTTGCAGCAGCAGTTCTTTCCCACTTCAGTGCACAAACCTTTGTTCGCTTCCCTCTTTGCCCCCTTCACCCTCGCCCTCCTTCCTCTCCCTGCTCTTCTTCCTTCTCCTCCTCCTCTGGCTGCTTGCCGACGCCGAGCCAGAAGCCTGACAGCCAAAGTGACATCGTAATTTTCTCCCTGGCAAGGGAACTGCAGAGGTCTGGGTTGTCTGAGGACGTGCACAGCAAAAAAAAAAAAAAAAAACAACAAAGGGAAGAAAGAATGGGACTTGCTTTGCAAAGCTCCCTGCAGTTTTGGAGGGAGGGTTCTGGTCTGCTCAGGGAATGTGATGGATTGTGGTTCCCTCTTGACTGGAAGGCAGAAGATTTGATGATGGACACTCATCCTCTTTAACTGGGTACTGCCCCTTGTCTTGGTCATGTCCTTCCTGTTGGTGCTGCAGATGCAGCCCCCATGTGTGATCTCCATGGGGAGGTGGTTTATGGAGCCCTGCGATGGCCTTAGAATCATAGAATCATTTAGGTTGGAAAAGACCTTTAAGATGATTGAGTCCAACTATAAACCTCACACTGACAAGTCCACCACTGACCCATGTCCCTCAGCACCACATCCCCACGGCTTTCAAACCCCTCCAGGGATCATGGGGACTCCACCACTGCCCTGGGGAGGCTGGGCAAGCCCTTGACAACTCTCAAAGGGAAGAAATGGTTCCTCAGCTCCAACCTCAACCTCCCCTGGAGCAATTTGAGGCCATTTCCTCACGTCCTATTGTGACACTGCTTGGATGCTCCTTGCAGCACTGGGAACAAGGACCTGTCTTGTCTTCTCAAACAGCACAGAAGAGGATGCAACGAGGACCTCAAGCTCCCTTTGTAAGCAGACTGGCTGCAGTCTGGGTGTGCTCACACTGGCACACTGGGGATTGGACAGGGACTGTGGGGCTCCCATGGTGTGAACCTCCTCTGGTGCTACCACTCTCAACCCATCTAAATAATTACAAAATTCCTTTGCAGGTGGCCACTCCCCTCCATTTCACACTGATGATTCTCACTCCCCATTAATTCCCACCTGAAATAACTCATGGGGTGGTTCTGCAATTTCAGCGAAGGCGAAACTGGGTGGGGGGAGATGGAGCAAACGTGTAATTGGGCTTAATCTTCCCATACTCAAGGAAGCAACAAAACGTCTCTCTCGGTCTGTTTAGTCAAAACACAGCAACATCATTGCTCTACTGCTCAGGAACAATAAAGATGCAAATGATGTCAACACCTCCCAGTTTTTTTGCCAGGACGGTTACTGGGGAGAATGTTATTGCGTTCTGATTGCTTGGTTTGAAATCCACTATCGGTGCCTGTGTGTGGCTTCGCTTCTCGGGGACGCGGAACTGAACTGGAATGAAAATGAGAACCAGCATCTCTGCTGCTTGTTCTCCATGCTCTGACTGATGTTTGAGCTCTGGAGGGAGAGCTGGGGTCTTCAGCCATGCTAGGGCGAGAGAGCAGGAGTGCGTGGCTCGTGAGTACGTGTCTCTGTGGAGGGGTGTCCGGTGCAGAGTGAAGGGAATGCAGAAAGTTTCCAGTCTCCTTCCAGTCTCCTCGGCTGCACTGTGACTACGTTTAATATGTACTGTGCATAGGGTGACCCGGGAATGCCACTTCATCACCTTCCCCTTAGTTTCCTGGGGATGAAGGAGTCTCACATGCTTGGAGATCAAAAGTGGATGAAGCCTCTCCATCCCCACACCGTGACCTGGGAGCATACTTGAGGAAGGTCCATTCTGCAAACAGGAGTGGGATATGGGTGAGGGTATGGTCTGTCTGTTCCTGAGTGCTGGAGGAGCTTAGCTGCAGCACAAGGGAGAGAAGAGGGGATCTTAGTCTGAGAAATAGTGATGGAGAAAGTGCTCAGCAGTGTGCTCAGGTGGCTTGGAAGGCCAATGCCATCCTGGCTTGTATCAGGAATAGTGTGGCCAGCAGGACTGGGGATGTGATTCTTCCTCTGTACTCAGCACTGGTGAGACCTCATCTTGAGTACTGGGTACAGTTCTGGGCCCCACACTTCAAGAAGGATGTTCAGGTGCTGGAGCGGGTCCAGAGGAGACAACGAGGCTGGGAAAGGGACTAGAGGGAAAGGCTGATGAGGAGAGGCTGAGGAAGCTGGGATTGTTTAGCCTGGAGAAGAGGAGACTCAGGGGGGACCTTGTTGCTCTCTACAACTACCTGAAGGGAGGGTGTAGTCAGGTGAGATCAGACTCTTCTCCAAGACAGCTAGTGAGAGGATGAGAGGCCATGGCCTGAAGCTGCTCCAAGGGAGGTTTAGGTTGGATATCAGGAAGCACTTCCTGACAGAGAGGGTGATCAGCCATTAGAATGGACTGCCCAGGGAGGTGGTGGAGTCACGGTCCCTGGATGTGTTTAAAGAAAGGCTGGATGTGGCACTTAGTGCCATGGTCTGGCCAATGTGGCGGTGTTGGATCATAGGCTGGACTTGATGATCTCAGAGGTGTTTTCCAGCCTCAGTAATTCTGTGATTTTATGATTCTGTGATCATCTGCATCCAGGTTTTCCTTTCACTGGCAGGGTGGACATTTTTGGGGTCTAATTTTCCTTTTGGCAGTCCCTGGGATATGGTGTTTTGGGGACTTGTAGGAAAACTGTGGTCTGAGCTGTGATGAAATGGCCAGTGTCACAGACTCCTCCTCTTCTGCATGAATACATAAGGAAAGTAAGTTTATTTATATCTAATCTATATAGATATATATACAGATAAATATTTATATCTGAACCTTACAGAGTGATGGGATAAGCATCCTGGGCAGGGAGAGTTGGGTTGGCTGCGGGTGCATGAGGTGGCTGGCATGGGAGATCAGTGAGATAGAGCTGGAAGGTCAGAGGACCTTTGAACAAGAGAAAAAACAAGAGTTTTTCTGGACTCAGTGCTGAGTAAGGAGGTTGAGGCTGGGGAAAGATGACCCTGAGGGTAGGTTGCATTGCCAGCTCCAGCATCAATCTCCTGCTGAGGTGAATGAGTTGCTGCATCCCAGGAACAGCATGATGGTGGGTTCCAGTGGCGTCTGTGTCCTGGAAGGATCCAGGAGCTGCTGGTGGTTTGTGTCAGTACAGTGACTGTCAGCTCCTTCCCTAGAAGAATTTGTTACCCATCAACAACTGCCATGAACCGCTCATCACCCGTGACGATAAGAACTGCATCATAGGACTTTAATTACTGCTGATAGGAGGTGGTGACAGATACTCATCCAAAAAAAGAATCCATTGCTCCTGAATGAAATATTTAGCTGAAAAGTGAATGGCATCTCTGATAGAGGCGTTGAAAAAAAAAAAAAAAAGAAAAAAAAAATCAAGAAAAGAGGTAAAACGATGCATGGTAACCAGGTATCTGGTACACGCGTGAGGTTCATTTTCTAATATCTAATGTGGGAGGTTTTCTCAGTGTCACTGTGTAGCTCTCGCTGAGCAGAAGGAATCATTTCCCAGTAGCACAGGCTGGTTGACAAAACTCTGGTTTCCAAATGCTCTCTCCCCAGAATAGTACTGATAACGAAAGTAGAATTAAACTTTAAATGGAAAGGCTTGATTCTTTGCCAAGAAATTTAGAAACAAAATAAGATGTGCTTGTCAGTGTGGCTTGAATTGAATTCTTCTGATTTTTTAAAGTGTTGAAAATTTGGGGTTTTTTTTTTGGAAAGCAAAAGGCATAAGACTCATATTTGGGATGAGAGAGTTTTTCTGGATATTTCCTTAATTCCCAGCACAAGAATAAGAAAAGAAAAAACAAGATAGGAGCACTCTCCCTAGAAAACAAAAATACAGTGAGCTTTTCATTTGCAAACACCAGTGTGTGTGGATCTGAAACCCTGTTTGGCTCTACTGGACATATCCTGTGTCTGCTCATTTTACTCTTGCTTCAGCTCGTGTTTCTCTCTTCCACTTTTGGGGGAGGAATTGTAAGATAAATCTTTTGCTTCGGTATATCCCAAACCAATGAGTTTCAAAGGGGCTGTTTGATTTGTTCGGTTTGTTAAAGGGTGTTTAAAAGGGAAAAGGAACGGGAAAAGGAAGGAAAAAACCGATGCAGTTGCCTATGTCTACTTGGAAAAGAGACTCTATAGGTCATTTCCATTCCTTGGATGTTCTTTGCCCAGTCCTGCTAAAAACTTGCAATCTTTTGCTGCCTACCCATTATAAATGATAACTGCCCCGATGGCCCCCATTGGTACAGCCTGTCTCATGGAGTGTTTCCAAGCTCAGACGGTTTCTACCTCTGGCATTGCTTTCTTTTCTGTTCTCTAACCACTTTGTGCTCCAGACTCTGTTTTTCCTTCCTTCTTCTCACTCTCCATCCCCTTACTTTGACCATTTATCTCACAGATTAAACCTTCCAAGATGAAAACTTCTGAAATCACAGGCTGAGAGAGTCATTTTCTTCCAATACTACAGTAGTGATGTCTTCAAAGACTAGTCACCTATCACCTGAGACCTCTTGTCCCTGTGCTCGCATTGTTGTCTTTAGTCAAGGCAGAGTTTCCAGGGTTTTCATGGCTTTCAGTGGTGTTTAACTCATGGAACACAACTGAGAGGTGTGAAAAGTGAGGGAGGTGGGTTATTTCTTTCACTGTAAGACTGATGTCCTCTCTGGAGAGGATGGCAGCTCTGGGAGGAGCATAGAAAGGGTTTGACCTTTCTTACTGACTCTAGGGTTACCAATCTCTCTAAGGTTCAGGGACTTGTTTACTCTCTCCCCCATCCCTTACCTCCCTGTCACCCCCTGAGCTCCACGACACCTCTTCAACCATCACTTCCTTCACTGTCCTCAAGTGTAATCTGCATGCCACCAACCCTGCCTGTTCTTTTATTGCATTTCCTCTTCCTCCTTCATGCCTCCCACCACTCCATCCCTGTCATCCACATTTTCCAAGATGTGGACACTTCCCACCATTCAAACTCTAAGATTTCCTATGCATCTACTCAAGGGTGGCAGATATGATGTAGGACAAGAGATAACTTGTTTTAGAGGAGATCCTGGAGGGCAGATAGTACACCCAAGACCATCTCCAATGGCACTGGAGAGCCTGGAAGGGGAGTGAACTCAATGTTGCCTGAACATTTCTACTTGCCATTGCATCCCCCTGAGCATCCTGCCTGGCCTCCAGCTGCTCATGATAGGTGCCCAACTGTGCAACAAGTACTTTAGCTCCTATGTAACGACTGGAGATCTATAGGTCCATCCAACTAACCCAAAATTAGGCCTCTCTAGTCAATGGGTCTTCAGGATCCCATGACTTTGTTGATTGGGTATCCACTCAACTTGATCCCATAAGGGGATCAAGAGCACCCTCAGGAAGTCTGCAGATGACAAGTTGGGCCAAAGTGTTGATCTGATGGAGGGTAGGGAGGTTTTACAGAGGGACCTGTCCAGGTTGGATTGATGGGCTGAGGCAAATGGGATGAGGTTCAACCAGGCCAAGTGCCAGGTCCTGCCCTTGGGTCGTAAAGACCCCCTGCAATGCTCCAGGCTGGGGCAGAGCAGCTGGAAAGTGCTCAGTGGGAAAGGACCTGAAGGGGTTGATTGACAGGTGGCTGAAGATGAGCCAGAGAGTGCCCAGGTGGCCAAGAAAGCCACCAGCATCCTGGCTTGTGTCAGCACTAGTGTGGTCAGCAGGACTAGGGCAGGGATCTGGTGCACTGCTGTAGGTGTCAAGCCAGGTTTAAGGACAACTAGCATCAGCTCCATGGTGTGGTCTGAAGCGTGCCCCAGAGCTTGCTGTGGCCAGCAGTGGGGCACTGCCTCCCGACAGCAAGCTTCCCAGGAAGGTCACATTAAGGTTCTCTTAGACCCTAATTTTCAAGTTTCCAAAAAATCACCTATTATTAAACATCTTTATCTTTAAAGGAAAAAAAACCAAACCAAACCCCCAAAAAACAAACTGAAAAAACTGCAGCACTTGGCTTTCAGTGGCTTCATGACAGCAGATACATTGACTGGAAAGATGCTTGTTTTAATAAAGACAAATTTTTTTGTCAGTTTTAAGTGTCATCAAATTGAGGAAACAAGAAGGCCCAAGTCTTCAACAGTAATTACTGCGTTACTCTGCTGGTGTCACTCAGAAAAAAATGAAAGCTTTTTCTGCTACACGTTTTGTAATATGCAAAATGCAGAAATTCCTAAAAGTAAATACAATATAGTGTTTTTTACGCCATGAAAAGGTATTCAGTTTTAACATAATTTCTATCATGATGACTTTTGATGGGTTATTTTTGTTTTCATCATACCATTAGTAAAAAGTGATACCTCTTTAGGTCTAATTAGACCACTATCATAGAGCCCATTAATAATTCAATAATCCCTTTATCTATTTTCTTCCCCTTCAGAGCTCTTCAATCAGAGCTCATGCAGCAGGTTGCATTTGCTTTGAAAATCCATTAGCTTTCCACTTCACTTGTGGGCTTTCCAAGGGACACAAATGGATAGACACATAATTTTATTTATTTATTTGTTGTGCTTCTGCTTTTAGGCTAGATGTAAAACTTTGGTGGCTGTGGGGAGGGCTGGGGGGGGAAGGGGCACATAATAATCTCTGATGTCAGAGCCTTACAGCTTAATTTGTCATCTTACTTTTCACATGCAAGATTCTGACAGCATTGATCACCTGAATCTGTTAAACAATTTTTTCATGAGGCTGACATGCCGCCCCAATGCTTGCATCTATCAACATCTGCCTGATTTATTGGCTTAATAACGGGAAATCATTTGGTAGCCCAGCTCTATTTTGCCTGAACACTGACCTGTGACCTTAATTTGCTGCCTTTTGAGGTTCTTTGTTCTCCCATAACAGGTAGCTCACTAATCAGCAGAAGCAGCTTTATAAACTTAGATAAATATTTAACTGAGATCCAGAAATATGAATGTTTAAATTAGTTCTCATTGGAAAAGTATAAATAACCCAGACTAAACAGATCTACTGAAATCAAAGGCATGCTTGCAGAAAGGATGGGATTTGGCATACTTTTAATATTTCATGTCTTTCTCTGTTCCTATTTCAAAATATTGATGAACAGCTGTTATGAATTTCTGAAATAAAAGAAAGACTTCCTTTGCTGCTAGTCCTTTAAACAAAAGCCAGGAAGCAAAACCAGTCCTCTTCTCTACTGAGTACGAAAAATGAGACTAATTGGAATAGGGTGGTGCCATTAGCTCAGAGGCAGTGATCTCAGATTTTAGTAAAGGCTGGTACTTTAGCACAACAGAAATCTAATTTATAGTATATCCCTACATTTTACTTAAATAATGAAAATCACTAAAAATGCTTTGCTGTAAGAATGTTTTCAGTCTTCTTAGCCCTCCACCCACTGACTAGCAGTGAACATAAAATTGCAAACATTTTAAAGGAAACCAATTGCTCTATGACTTGTTGTGAAACTTTATATAAGCACAAAACACGCTCAAGAATTTTTATTGCCAAACAATACATTGGCATTCAGCATCACTTAGAAATGCCTAGGAAACGACTTTATCTAATACATGATGTGACTTTCCACTTAGAAATTATACTCACTTTGTGAAAAGAAAACTACCAGTTTTCTTCAATTATTACAAAAATAAATACTAGTGTCTGGTAGTCCTTGAGAAAGCACTCTGTTGAGAATGGCTTGAGAAGGTAAACCGGTAGAGCGAGCACTCTGGACCTGTTCCTGGTGAGACTGCTTCATTTCAGATCTGGTTTCTTCCCTTCTCCTAATTCTCTGCCTCTTAAACTACATTCAAAGTGGGGCATAGCATAAAGCAACAACCTGTGTTAAAGGAGGGAACTAACACTGTTCCCTGGCAATAAGAAAGGGGCAGAGAAAGAGAAGTACTTTTCCCATGCAAATTTGGAAGAGTGGAGGAATCCCTCCCATTCTGAGAGCAGACCTCAGAGCACGTGCAGAACACCACAGAAGACAGGTAATCATTCATAGGAAGGCTGATTTGTTGGGGATGGAAATACAGAAATGTAGTTTAAAAGAGAAGAACCTTTTTCAGAATGAGAATAAAGAATAAGCCTCCTATGGGGCCATGAAGACTGTGTATCTAAAATGTAGATAACCTGTGAAATAACTGGTAAACTAAGAGAATGAGTCATCCTTCATTTCAAGACAAGACTGAATTCTTGAAAATCATCCAAGAAGAAATAATTTGGTTCTTATGCATGTTTTAGTTTCAACAATGCAAAACTTCTTCTCCTACAACTTCAGAGATCTTAATTCATGCAAAACAATTAAGTAAATTCTTTCGGTAGATTAGGACTTATATGGCTTCTATCTCAAGACAAAGGAAACCTACATACACTTTAAAGGTTTGATGGGCTTGATAACAATAGCTACTATTTTCAATACACTGAATATATTTTCGGTACTGAATATGTAAGTAGTACTTCAAGTTTTATTTAATTTAGATTATAATAGCATGAGAGGGAAATAACTAAGCCTAGCCCATAGAGTTAACCAAGGCAAACAGTGATCCTGGATATGGTTTAGTACTATAGCCAACAGACCTGAACGTGCTTTTCCTCCCCACGGAAGGCTGGCTGGTATACAGGTCAGTGCTCAAGTCTGGGCATTCATTTGTTATGGTACTTATAGGGAAAAAAACCTCTACTTCTAACAAGACATCTTCAAAATTCTTCTTACAGTTTATTTCTGTAATATACAAGTATCATGTTTGTGATTTGTTGTCAGTCAAATTAAGAGCATGTTATTTAACGCTTGTCCTCTAGACAGCAAAAATAAGTGAAAACATATTGATTTGCTCCTTTTAGGGTATGTCAATTGTGTGCATAATATTTGAAGGTTAATAGTGTGACAGTGATGTACCAAACCATGCAAACAATATCTTTCTAACAATGAACGATTTCCCTGTGAAATGGATTGGAAAGAATGTGATAACATACAAAAGACTATATTAAAATGATGGCCCTTCAATCTGATGAACAGTGGAAATGCTACTTGCTCAAAGGCACCATTAAAATTAGAAACATCTATCTAAACATTGTCTTGATAAATGCTATAGACCTCTGCACACACTCTCACACGTATATTATTCTGTTTGCGAACTTGACTATGCCTACTTATATGATCTGCTTAGATAAGAACCTGTAATAAGAAAAGTGTGAATTTTTCCATCAGGAATGCTGCAGTTGTTCCAGTGTAGCTTGTAAACAAAAAAGCCTATGTCAAGTAAGTTGCCCTGTAAGACTGTCATTCTTAATAAAAATGCTATTAGCCAGCAAAATTTCTAATACTTAAATGACAAAATATTGCTGCAAGATAGTCTTAATTGAGATCCCAACCTCTGCACAATTTTTCTGTACTTAATGGAATCAGAAATATTTTTAGGATCCATTAGCAATTATAAGAAGTATATTTTGCTCCCCTAAGGATAACTTTTTCTACTATCAAAAAAAGCCCAAGTATTTTTGATGAGCTTCAAGGAGCTTTAGTGTTGCATTGCTGAAAGAAAACTTGTGATTTTTTCTATTCCAACACATTTTCACTTTCATATATGTAACTGAGAAATGACACAGAAACTACTTTGTGCTTCTCCTGAATATGTAATTGCATCTCCTAAATATATCAAAATGAAATTATGCTCTGTAAATACAGACACTCACTCAGGGTAACATTTTATCTAATTTCTACATTAAAACCAGTTGGCTGATAAATTCTTCTATTAAATCTGTTCCTCATATTATGGAAACTGAGATGAACATCCAAATTTGAATGTATAAATCAAATGGAAATTAAAAATCTTATACTAAAAAGTCAAGACTTTGGCTATCAACTAAACGCCAAGACAAACTATCTTCGTTATTTACAGGGAAGTGAATTAGCTGGTGGTCCTAGGAGAAAAGAAACCCATGTTATTCAAACAAGCTCTCTAAAACAATCCACTGCAGAAATAAACATTTTTAGGAATGGATATTTTTGGGCAACTGGAAAGAGAAACACTGCTGCTGCTGCTGGACTCAATAACAGGAGTATGTTCCAAATGGACATGTGGGGTGCTACAATTCTACCTCAACATTGCCTAGGACATTCACATTATTAGTCATCTGGAAGTAGCCCAGAGTACAGTTCAGTGCTTCAAACTAAGAAATCAACTGAGGAAACACTCAGATGAATTTTAGATTTTACAATGAAATACAATTAAAAAAACAACAAACAAAACACCTTCAAAGCTGTAACACAAACTAAGGAACTTTAAACAGCTTTTCCCAAAAGAAGATAGGAAGATAGCCCATGCGTTCTAAAAGCAGTATTAACAACTAGGGAGAAGCAGCTTTTTTGTTGCTGTTGTCTTGTTGGGGTTTTTTTAGTGTTTTGGTTTGGTTTTGGGTTTTACCCCCCCCCCCCCGGGCTATCAGCTGAAGTTGAGGCAGACTGTGACATTAAAAGTTCAAAGGAATACAAACACAGGGCCCAGAGCTCACAGTCCCATAAGCTCCATTCCCCTGAAGGCACCTATTACAGAGAGATGACAGAAGTCTTTTTGTCATCAGGTGTTGAAGGGAACCAGAGTATAACCTCCATCTCATGGGTTCTGCAAAAGGGGTGCTTTGCCAAACATACAAATTATTAAAAATGCCTCCAAAGAGGAAGATGTCTGTGCTTAGCAAGGTTAATAGAGACTAATGTATTCCAGGCACTAGGGGGGAAAGAAGAAGGAGACAGAAGGGAGCATTGCAGAGAGGATTAGCCAGAGAGCAGTTTAGAATAAATATATAAAAGCCTAATAACAAACTTGAAATGTATGTGAAAGAGGAAAACCTGCTCAATAATTTAGGAAGGATCAGAGCCATGCAGCTGATAATGATGTCAACATTTTGGATGTGTAGGAAGGGAGAACATTTGAAGCAGTGAAGATGAAATTAAAATAGTGAAGATGAAATGAAAATTTACTGTAAAAAATTCTGAGATTTCAGCAGCAAAGATAAAAAAGAATGAGTACTCATGGGCAAGAGAGGAAAAAGGACAGAAGTTTGTGATAAAGCAAGCAGTTCTAATCCCAAGCTACTAGTGAACAACAGTCATAAGACTGCCTAGCTTTACTTCATTACTGATTTCAGACTCAGAAAGGACCAATTTTTACTTTAAAATTGTGTATATTTCAGTATAGAAAAGAGACATGAAGAATCCATAGCTAATTTTCAGAAACAAAAAGGAAAAGAACAAGAAAGGGAATTGATTTTTTGAGTATTGACACCTGGGGGTGGATCACTCACAAATTATAGTGATACTAGGCCAAGGCATCTCATGTTTTGTTTCCTTTGCTCCCCTCAAGTAAATCCTAACTTTTTTTGTGGTTTAGCCCCAACAATATAAAGGCTTTCTAAAGCATTCCATTAGGTAAACCCAAAGTCCATTGCATAAAAGATTTGATGTTCCCAAACTACTGAATGTGATTCGGGTGTTTACAAATAACAAGATTTTATTCTGCAGAACAGCACGATGTGAGTGATTCAAAATGTGTGCTGTGCCCTTGGCTCTGAACCAGTTTAGATGATCCTTTCCCTTAACCCTTTCTGACCATCACTGAGAAGCAATAAAAACAAAGCCATTTCTGAGCTAATACAAACTGAAGCCTCTTTCTTTTCTTTTGCATTTCTTTTTTTAAGAATGTATGAGAAAAAAAATATTCCTTTTTTTCCCCCCAACTATGATAGTTTGCATAAATTACCAATCTGTATATCTATATTTTATTGCACACGCATTGTCTTACTGAGACAGACAACTGATTTTCTTTTCCTGCTCTAGCATGTTGGATCATGTGATTCTTTTTACATGCTGCCTAGGAAAATTCCTTCTTCCCAGGAGTTACTGACCACATATATCCATGGGAATGGAAAAGCAAACACAAAGACATTGGAGAGGCAATGAAAAGGGAGACTTATTTTTTCAGGGTTTCAGAAGAGACCACATAGGCTTTTTGCAAAAAAGCTACTAAATGTTACAGGACTGAAAGTAAATCTGAAGGAAAGAATTTTCCCTAAAGGGAAATAGCAAGAAGAAAAAGATTTGCAAGCTAAAAGCTTTGATTTTCATTTACTCTGTTTCACCCAGATCTGGATTTCTCTGAAAAATTCACAAGTTTATTTTGTGTTTAAGTAAAATCTTAACAGTTTAAAAGCTCTTTTAATGTTTTGGGGATGCTTTTGTTAGGAAAAATATATAGGTGGATCCACCTTACAGCCTTATAAGAGCAGCACAGGCTATGCCAACATTAGCAGGTGATGTGATGTGATGTGATGTGATGCAATGCAATGGGAGCACATTTGCTGAGTAGTGCTGAGAACTGGGCATGGTAAGACTAGCTCCAGCCAGGTCACAAAAACTGAGTACCCCCTAGTTATTGGAGCACAACCAGGTGTGCTTCAGGAGGCATCGTTCAATTCATTTTCATCCAAAAGGAATCTAGTTTACCTGCCCTAAAGACAATGGCATAATGCAAATCAAAAACTAGGAGGTCAGATACCAGAAAAAAACTAACTCAAAAGCAAGCTCCTGATCCATACTGAGATGTTGCTGTAGCTGCAGCCATCCATGCAATCTAGAACTCTTCTAGCAGGAATTTCTGCTGTACTGCAGCAGGAACTGATATCCCAGAAACAAATTCATATTATCTCTGCCTGAATGCAAGCCTGCATGAATCTGTCAAACCAGAAAGAAAAAGACAATTCAAACTGCAAATATATGAATTCCATAAAAGTGTTTTAGAACTGTAATTAGTAAGATAAGAAAGGAAATTCCTAAAAAAAACCCCACTGAATAACATTTGGTTTTGAATGCATTTTTATCATTGCACATCTTGGAAATAAGAATGTATCATTTTCCTCACCAATAACTATTAGTAGAAGAAACCCTTAAATTCTCTTTTTATCAAGAGAAAGAACAATGTGAAATCTTAACAAGAAACATTAGCTTGTGCATTAGTGCTGATTAATGTACCATTCTCATGTGATGCAAAAACAAGGCAAACATCCAGAATGGGCGTTAATCAGCACTGCTGCAAAGTCTGTCCTACTCATTGCTCAAGTAATTAATTTTCAGCTCTCAAAATGAGATGAAGTGATAAACTAGACCAATTTCTTGCCATACTTAGTTTAGTGCATCACAAAGTTTGGACAGTTTTACTAGCCTACAAGTCTGCCACAGAAAAAACACTTTTAGAACAACCTAGTAATACTCCCAGAGAAATCTCACATTGAATGCAGACAAGTTACAAAGTAAAATGAAAAGTTCAGGAAGAGTCAGTCTTGTTGTAGTTAATATGCAATGCTTGTAAAGAGGCAAGATAATTTATGGAATCCAGCAGCTGAGTTTACCAATGAGATGCTAGATAAAGCTTTATTGATAAACTAGATAAATGGCTGACCTCTGAGTCTTCCTTATCTGGTATAAATAGACAAACTTTCAAGCACATTAGCTTTCTTCTGATCTGTTTTCTCAGATCATAGTAAAGTCACTTTGCCTTCCAACATCTATCAAATGACACACAGATCACAACTAGCAGCACTCCTAATAAAGATTAGATAAAGAAAGTAAAGTGAATTTATAAGTGGGGATAATATTACAGCAACCTGAATATTAGAGACTTGTTAGAAGGCAGATATATACTTAATTTATATTCCCTTATAAAGAAATTAGCCATCAAAAGAAAGCTCAAATTATAATGCACTATACCTACTTCTGTGGTTATTGAATACTCTCCTTCGTGAATATCACATTTTTCCCTGAGTAATTTAAGTTTATGCCATCATTATGGCATCATTAAGCTGGGACCTGGATTTTTCCTGCACTGCTAGAAAGGAATCAGCACTATTTTTCTTTGCCTTCTCTCATCTGTTCACATGATTTGACATGCCCTTATATTAGCTGGAACAGTTAACAAAACACTGTGAGTAACAGCACATCAGAAATCCTTCCATTTTGACTCAACTCTGACTTCTCTGCTCTCTCTTTGTTTCAGTTAGTACTACTTGAAGACCTTAAAATTTAAATATTTTCATTGGAAAAGTAGATGCTGAGTTGCATCAATAGAAGAAATTGCTTATATTTGAAACTTAGATTTATATAATTGTGTTTAATACAATCTATGCAATAGATTGTGTATCTATATTGAGACCAAGTTAACCTATTTTGAGTTTACCTGTGAAATATTTTGAGTCACCAGAAATTATTATTTACCTTCATTTTGTGCTGCTGAAGTTTAAAACAGGCAACACTGTATAAAAAAGCAGTTTGAACAGGAAAAAATTGAGAGCTGAATGGACTATGTGCCAGTGACCAAAGATGCTCTCCACACAGCTATACACCTTACTCTTCATTTGCTAGACAACAACTCCTTAATTTAATCTTCTTAGACCTTGTCATCTTTCCACCAAACCTACTTCTATGTAACACAACCCAACACCAAGGTATCTCTCAGCTATTATGTTTAGCACACCTCCTGAACACCACATACTCCACTCAGTTGGGCTCTTTTACAATCAGCTATGGAGAGGGGCCAAGAGCTGTGAACTGCTGCCTTGTGAAGCAGCACACTTTTCTAAATTATATAATGATCACAGAGAAGCAGCAGTTATCATGCATGCTCTGTTTATTTCTGACTACTGCTGCCCAGAATGTACCCCTACACATCTTCACTATAGCAGAATAAAATTAAAAAAAAAAAAAAAGTCCTAAGAAAATTCTGTCAGTCACTGAGGATACATTTGAACTGACATGAATTCACATTTATGGTTTAGTGTGCCTTTTGTAAGCCCACTAAGGGATCTGTAGCTCCCCACTGGTACTATCACACACAAGGTCAAGTAACTCATTCAGATCTAATCTTGTTCTTACACTGACACTAGTGGGAGTAACACCACACTAGAGATCCTGCAGAAACAAGATGTCTTTGAGATCTGAAACATATACCCTATTTCAAATCTCCACATTATCTAATATTATATACTTATTCTATCAAAATATTAAACCATATGTCACTATTCATAGTTTTATGGAAATTTTAATTTTGCTTGTTTTTATTTCAGTTACTTCTCTTTGACTTGATCTTTGATAGACAAGAAGATGTGATTAATTGTGCATCCTCTGCTACAGTAATTATTCTTTTTGGTATACTGATAAATTTATTAGAATAAACTATACTTCTGAGAAGAAACATTCTGCTTTCTTAGTTTGAACAGAAATGATTAGCTACTTTACACTCATTTTTGAGAAATGTTTACCTCAGAGAGTTTATGCATCTGTTCCCAAGTACTTTACAACTGCCATGAGATACATAGTGAGAAGGATTTTTCCTCTTCAGTATGTGGGCAAAAACCACTTGAGAACATGGAATTCAGGGAGAATCAGTCTGCTCAGCAAAGGTTTCTACTCTGTGAAAATGCACTTTAATATGTGGGTACTTAAGATCTCTTCATTCGAAAGATAACTCACAATCCAACCTGTAATGGTGAAATCCAACAGTTGCCTTTAACATTGGAGAGTCAAATGAAATGTTGTTCTCCGTTATTTTCTCATTTGAGTTTCACAGATGTAAACTTCACTGCTGATGTAAAAGATTAAATGCAGTCAAAAGCTTCCACAAAATAGCCCCAGCCCCCTCAAAAATCCACACTGGGCACCATCAACAGCAGCTGCTGGTGAAAACAGAAAATGTAAGACATTTAAACCTCTGAATGAAATAAGAATTCTGTGGATTGGCATGTACCGTAATCCCAACTGCTGAAAAATTTCAAGCCCACAAGACCTCTATCCTCTCTCTGTTCCCCTTTCCATCATCTGTGCTCTCCCCAGGTACAACACCCTGAGCACGGAGGAGCTAACTGCTGTTCTGGGCTTGTGTGAGTTACTTACGTGAGTGTATGATTTTGCTTGAAGCTAAGTAAATAACACACTATAACACTAAAGAGGTGACTAGAGCTTGCTGTAACTCCTCCTGTCAGCCACTTTTCATTCAGAAATCTAGTGGGTTACAACCATCAGTAAAATCCTATATCTGTCAGTATACTAAATCTGTCAGTAAAACCTATATATGCTGTATGGACAGGGCTGAACTAATGAACTCCATATTCACCAGCAACCTAGAAAAAGCTAATAGATGTGAGGCCAAACAGTCTGCAACTGTGGAATGCAATAAGATAATACTGAATCACACCATCACAGAAAACAGTGAAATCTGATGGAGAAATGTCAGAAACCAGTAATTTGTTTATTTTGTAGTTGTAGCTATCTATGGCTATGAGTCTAGTACCCTGTACCATAAACAAAACTCACGCAGTGATCTTTCCAACAACAACATTGTAAAATTTCTTATATTAATAAAGTCTGTCTAGAAACCTCATCCATGATGTGCATAATGAATAATAATTTCAGTCATCCATCAGCCCACATAAGTGCTGATATAGTGCAGAATGTACTTCACATATCTACTGTATTAAATGCACAGAAACAAATATATCTCTATGAATTTACGAACAAAGGCACACAGCTGAACTTTGAAATTGTCTGTTTTCCTCCTCCTCATGTACAACACTCATGTTTTTTTAAACGCATGTATTTAATAAATTACATAGGCTGAAGTTGTTCCTTGTGTGTCTGCAATGAATGCCACAGAAGCACAGATTCCCTAGCGCTGGAGTGGAGAGCAGAAAGTGGGTCACCTTGTCCACCTCCTGGCCAGCAAAGGGCTTCCTACAACTGGTGGCCTCTGGCAGTGCCTGATTTCATATGTCAGCCTTGCAGCACCATCCACAGTTCCCTTCAGAGGAAGCTCCACAAGCCACTAGATCTAATTATCTAAAGGTACTTATTAAGATTCAGGTGGTCGTTATTAACTAGTACTATAACATGAAAATTCCTCTCTTGTGTTTGCACTCTTCAGGTGGGTGTAATGCTGTTATAAAGCCTTATCACATTTTGGTCAAAATGTATTTAGGCTCTTTGAACCTTTTTGAAAGGAATCCCATTAGCTCTGTCATCAGACACACTGCTCTGATCCTTCAGTTTGTCAATATCTTCTTGATAATGATCTTTAGTGATAAGACACTTGAACTTGGATGTTGCACAAAACTTTCTGATACAGAAAAAAGCCTGCAGGATGCAGCAGGATTGTTTTCTATAATCCAAACAGCTAACATAATTCATTAGATGGGAAGGCTGCTGTGATACTTATTTAACCCATGGATTAATAAGAACAAGAAAGACACTTTAGGGATTAGTCTTTGTGTGAGAAAGAGGCAATTTCAGAGACATTTGGATGGTTTTTTCCAAAAAGGGGACCTAGTCAAAGGGGTTTTTTTCAAGTCAAATTGCAGCACGTAACAGCATATGTTAATAGAGTATTTAATATTCTTGTACTTTTATCTTCATTAAAGGTAGTGATGGAATTTTAAATTTTAAAAATTTAATATTTTAATAAGGCAAACTTCACAACTCAGATACCTAATTGAGTAAAGTAGTATCACCTGAAATTTCTCAAGCTTATTGGTATGTACAAGACATGCAAAACACCATCTTATTTGTTAGTTACTACTTGGTTTTGTATTTTTTTTCTTTTTTTCTTTTCTTCTTTTTGTTTTTCCAATTATTATTTCAGTTTTGCAAGAGGAACTTTTTTTTTTTCACTTTGACTTATTTCTTCCACAGAGGTAATAAATTGTTAAGAAAAATAATGAAGGCCAGGACTCAGGAGGCTGGAAAGGCAAGCCAGAATAGGGAATTCTAAGGTATAGTAACTTTTTTCCAACTAGTGTTAAAAGCTCTGGAAACCAGCAGCTCTGAATATTGGCATAAGGAGGTGTTGCCTAAACTTGTGCTAATCAGAAAACAGACAGTGGTAGACCTGCCCATATGACCCAAATGACATGTCCCAATGCATTTGAGTGATTGGTTTCTGTGATGTAACAGCTTCTTACTCCCACAGAAAATGGTTTTGAATTGCTTATGGTCTGTAATTGCTTGTTCACTTAATTTAGAAACTGTTTCTCAAACACACATCTTAAGCACAGGTGTTTGGAAAAGACTTGCATACATTATAGCAGAAATATACATTACTTCTGTATTATCACAGAAATTTCTGACATGCTTTTTGAAACTTGTCTTCTCCTTCCCCCTCAGCCTCCCAAGAACCTCATCTCCCATTTGAGCAGTGAACAAAGCAGGTTCTCTGAAAGGCCACCTGGGATGGGACACAAGTTTACTGGGGCTTTGAGAGGTGTCTGTTTTACAAATGAACACACTCAAATGCTTTAAGAGCATAGGTGAGGATTTAGTTCAACATAAACTGCAACAAGGGACTTTCTAAAACAGAGAAAATTCAGAATAAAACTAGAAATAACAGGTTTTATAAATATGTATTTCCCTAACCATTGCAGTCATGCATGACAGACTATGTTGACTGGGCATCATCTTAGTCCAGCAAGTCAAAAAAATGCCTACTTTGCAACTGTTTCTCTGGATTTCTTTGCCCTGTTATCTCTGAGAAGCATGGGTCTGGGAACACACCCTCAGACCATGCTGCCTTGTGCTCTGGAGCAGTCTATCTTGTGCCTTGGGGTTCCCAAGACAGGGAAAAAATCCCTTTCTCTGCACTTGATTCACCTGATGTAGCACAGACCAGACAGGAAAACAGGGAAGCAACCTGCTTTCCTCCTGGCTCTGCAACCAGCTGCCCTTAATGAAATGCAACCACCATACCTTGCACACAAAAAACCCAGATGCCATCTGCTACACACATCATAAATCTTCCTTGGATTGCTAGCACCACTTAAGATAATTAATTAAAAAACAGTTGGGATAATTATTTTAAAAACAATACTTTCTAAATGATGATTTAAAATTCAAATTAACAAATTCCCACTAAAAGCAGCCACAAAATTTGGGAATCTGTGAATATATTCAAATGTTTTTATTCCAACCAGTTAACTTTCTGGTTGGTTTGTTTTTTTTTTAATTACATAAGAGATGTTTCACCTGAAGAAATTATTTGTTAATTATTAGCCATCTCTCTCTTCTACGTAAGTGGGAACTGATAATTTTTCATTCTTCAGATAATTTATTTTATTTAAAAGAAAATACAACTTAAATAACCTGCCAGAGAGGTAGCTCTACTCTATACATGCAGTAAAATAGAAAGTATATGCATTATTCCATTGCTTGATGAAAGCCTTGCTCTCCCCCAAAAATGAGGAATTAATGATGCACTGAGTCCACTTGGTTAACTGATGCATATGTGTTCATGTTTTCTTTGCAAAGTATGATGCATAAGCTGCAAAAGTCAACTAGCATAAAGCACAGTACACCTCAAGTAATATATCCCAGTACATTGCTGGAAAAGAAGCTTCAGACTTCAGTTTCTTAAATATCTGATGATGATGAAATTAAGAAAAGAATCTGCAAAACAGTGATGAATACTGAATTCCAAACATAATGGCTATTACTACTGATAAGATACTCACCAGTCGGCCATTAACCCTATTTCAAGTCCAAGACACACTTTCACCATCTTTTATTTCAAGTTATGGTCACTTTTTCTGTAATACTGCAGGTGAACCCATAGCTAAGCCAGAGAAAAACCTATTACTTATTGAGTTTCTGAGAGTATGTTAGTAAGGACATTGAGTTAAATATATCCCATTAATTAAAAGACAATACTTTTGTCATCTTTCTTACAAATTTTCAACATTACATGCAATATTATCCTTTCAAGATAGTGTAGCGGGTATACAAAATTGTTTTATGTTCATTAAATATTCTTCCTTTTTCCTGAATTTTCTTTTGAAGAACAAAATATATTTTACATATATCCTATTACCATGGCCCTTACCTAAATGTATGTGGACATATCATCTTAGGTAATGCATAGTCCTAGTAAGTATTCATATGTGAGCTTCTTAATAAAAAATGTAATTCCAATAATTACCACTGAACAATATTATAGATATCAGAAATGTGATTTCTTGAAGTTGTGATTATAGTATTTCTCTTCTGTATTAAAAATGGTCTAAAAGACTCTAATTTTTTAGAAAAGAAAAATATTTCTTATAAACTCAAACATCCTTCTTACATGTAGCATCTGACTTAAAGCTCTCCAATTTTCTTTGGTGGAATTGGCTGTGTATAAGGTGGCTCCTTAAAAGAATTGCACATAGCACCAAACAGGGAATATCACTTGACTGAGATCTGTGGAATCATTTCAGGCTTGCTAGCTTGTTCTGTTACATCTCATTGGAAATATTACCACAATAAACATCCTTTACACATACAAAAGTTTTGAGGGGAGACGTTCGATGCTTTATTTTGCACAATATTAAAGATCTGTGTACACAAATTAATAAAAGAATTACATTTTACAGCTTTGAAACATCTTTAATTGATATACTGAAAATGACTGCTATAAAATAAAGAGCATAAAAGGTTTAAAGTGAAATTTGCCCTTCCTTGTCAAATATTAGGAGTTTGTTCTCAGGATTTACTCATTAAAAAGTTATGCATCATTTATAGTTTCTTGCTTTTTATGACTCAAGGCAAATCAGCACGATGCATATAGCGTGAGTTTTTGCTGCCCATTAAAAAAAACCCTTTCCTCCCATGAGTAAGTGGTTTCACACTGTGCCCCAAAGGTTTCTACAAGCTAGAAATTATGTTTTGCTGGAGGAAAATATGAAAAGAAAGGAAACTGGACCTGCTGAAAAGGAAAATGACACAGATGCAACCCTTGCTAGTTATTTCATATGACTGCCAACGGAGCTCAATAATCAATAATAACTGCATGTGTCATGGAAGACTGCATACAAATATTTTCATGTTGGCACCAAAATGTAAAAGTTCTTAATAAAAGATCATACATGTGTCACTATTCAGGATTAGTCAAATGCTGTGGCTGCCCAGAAGTTTTTGACTGAGACATATGTGAATTTTTATTAAAGAAAAACTTTTAAAGCATTTGATCTAAATTATTTATTTTTTTTTAGAAGTTTGATCTAGAGCCAACTCCCAAATGTAAACATTTTAATATGAATATAGAGGCTGAAATGCTGCATGTGTAGCTATCAACTAAGATGCTAAATACAAGTTTTTGAAGCTGAAAAAGTAACGTCCATGTGGATAAGAGTGCCTATTGGTAAAAGTACCTTTGTAAAAGTTTATATAATGCATGTAATTTGTCGTGTCTTCATCATGTTCCTGGAGATCATGAACTTATAGTTAAGGACACCAATACTGATATGAAAATGCTAGCAGACTTTATGTGCACACCCAAACCCATGCTCACACTGCATAACACACAATGTGTTCACTGCAGAACATTTTAAAAACGTGCCCTGAACAAGGCATTTCTAAGTAAAGCTCAAGTAGGCCTCCATCTTTTGGCTTATTCAAACACTAAAACATTACTCTGGTGCACCACAAGCTTGGGATTTATTCTCAGGCTATATAAAACAGTAAGCCAGAAAATAGTGAAAAGGAAAGCTAAGTAGGGTCCTTTTGAAAAACAAAAGAAGAAACAAGATACACAACTGAGACTAAGTCTTGTGTACAGGTCATTCGGATATTACAGATTCTAAAAAACCCTGTTGTTCTCTGAAGAAGACATTTTAGTGTGAATCAGATCTTTAAGAAGGAGTTCACTTGCAGTGTGCCTGCTTTCTTGGTTCTCGGGCATGAAGAAGGAAATCTGCCAGTTTGAAAAAAACATTGAAGTGCATATCCAAACCTTCAGTAGTTATCTAACACCCTGACCTCTGAAGAAAGGTGATTAAAAACCTCAACAAATTAGTAATAGGTAGGTGGCTTAATGGTATTCTCCTATGTGTTTTTCAATCCTTGGGGTTTTGGGGTTTAGGGATCTGCAGAAACAATTAAGAAAAACACGCCTATTGACATGAGAACAAATGAGTTTCCAAGGAACCAAGATTTAAAAATCCACAGTTGAAAAAAATATCAGAAAACTTCACTCTAGGTAAAATGACTTTCTTAAGAAAAAAGGTTTAAGTACATTTATGTGTTGCTTACAATCAATATAAATTACTATATCATAGTTTAATTTACAGTTTGTTCAGAAAGGTTTGGGTTGATCCAGATTATGTGTTTCCACAGAAAGCACTAGCCTAAAATAAATATATTCAATAGCTTGAGATAATCCAGATTTAAGAGGTTACATATGGAAAAAATAAATCAGTATTTACAGATAAGAGAAATATCTGACAGCAGTTAAAGTAATTTTACTAGGCAGATTACATTCATGTGTGGAAATGTTAACTTCTAATTTATCAAACAGCAGGAAAGACATGCTACTTTATTGGATTTCTGCTCCTGTTTCCAATCCATCTGATGGTTTAATTTCTCTGACTCATAACTGTAAATTCTTATTTATGGTACTGCATGAACCAGTGTTAATATTCAGAAAGCTTCTTTTTATTTTGTGTGTCTTCAAAACTCACTCTTAATCATAGCAGAAACTGAGCACTGCCTTGATTTATATGTTATGTCATTGAAATCTCAGTGATAAAATTAACAATGTGTTGAAATGCTCACTCCTTAGAGGCACTTCCCAAGAACTATGGCTACGAGTGGTCTTTGTCCACTGATGTTCAGAAGGAAAATGTTCCCTGTGTCTTCTAGTGAGGGTCCCACAAGGGCCATAAGCAAGCTGCCACAGCATCTTAGTAAGTATCAGTGCCCTCTTAAATTCTTCCCAGTAGGACTGCAAGGAATGACTGTAGCACAGAAAGTCTATAGCAATATCATAGATGAAACTCTGATTCTCAAAACTATATTTATATATATTACAGTTCAGTTGCTCTTGCTTTAAGACATTAAAGTTACTTACACACCCAAGATTCACATCAATGAAACAGTATCTGGCCTTTGAAGGCTGAATGAAACAATGTCTGGCCTTACAAGGCCGATATTGTGGTGGGAATCTGTTACAGACAACCCAACAAGAATGGGGAGGTGGATGAAATTTTCTATAAATAGTTGGGAGGCATTTGACGATTGCTACCTCTTGTTCTGAAGGGCAACTTGAACTTCACAGATTTCTGCTGGAAATACAATACAGCAGAGAGAGAACAGTCCAAGAGGTTCCTGGAGTGTGTAGAAGATAACTTCCTTACACAGCTAGTGAGGGAGCCAACGAGGGATGATGCCCTCTTGGACCTGCTGCTTGTGAACAGAGCAGGGGGAAGTAATAGTTGGAGGCTGTCTTTGGAATAGCAATCATGAAATGATAGTTTTCAATTCTTGGAGGAGTAAAGAGGGGGTCAGTAAAAATGCCACCTTGGACTTGCAGAGGGCAGACTTTGACCTGTTCAGGAGACTGGTTGACAGAGTCCCTTGGGATGCAGTCCTGAAGGGTAAAAGAGTCCAGGAAGGCTGGACATACTTCAAGAAGAAAGTCTTAAAGGTGCAGGAGTAGTCGTCCCAGTGTGCCAAAAGACAAGCCAGTGGGGAAGAAGACTGGCCTGGCTGAACAGAAAGCTTTGAATGGAACTCAGGAACAAAAAGAGAGTTTATGGCCTTTGGAAGAGGGAGCAGGACTCTCATGAGGACTCCAAAGATGTAGTGAGGCTATACAAGGAGAAAATCAGGAGAGCCAAAGCCCAACTAGAACTCAACATGGCTACTGCTGTTAAAGACAATAACAAATGTTTCTATAAGTACATCAACAAAAAAGGAGGACCAGGGAGAATCTCCATCGTCTATTGGATGCAGGGGGAAACATATTGAAAAGGGATGAGGAAAAGGCTGAGGTGCTTAATGTTGCCTTTGCCTCAGTCTTTAGCAGTAGAACTAGTTGTTCGCTAGACACCCAGCCACCTGAGCTGGAAGACAGGGAGAGAGGGCAGAATGAGACCCTCACAATCCAAGAGAAAATAATCAGTTACCTGCTACACCACATAAACACATGCAAGTCTATGAGGCTGGATGAATTACACCCAAGAGTATTGCAGGAGTTGGTGGATGTGATCACTAAGCCTCTCCATCATTTACCAGCAGTCCTGGCTAACTGGGGAGGTCTCCGTGGACTGAAGCGTAGCAAGAAAGCCCAAAAGGAGGAGCCGTAGAACTACAGACCTGTCAGACTGACCTTGGTGCCAGGGAAGGTCATGGACCAGATCATCTTGAGTGTCATTATGCAACATATACAGGACAACCAGGAGATCAGACCCAGTCAGCATGGGTTTATGAAAGGCAGGTTCTGCTTGATGAACCTGATCTCCTTCTATGACAAGATGACCTGCCTAGTGGATGAGGGAAAGGCTGTGGATGTTGTCTACCTGGACTTCTGTAAAGCCTTCAACACTATTTCCTACAGCATTCTCATGAAAAAACTATCTGCTCATGGTTTGCATGGGCATATGCTCTGCTGGGTAAAACACTGGCTAGATGGCCAGACCCAGAGAGTGGTGGTGAACAGAGTTAAACCCAGCTGGCAGCCGGTCACAAGTGGCTCAGTACTGGGACCACTTCTGTTTAACATCTTTATCAATGATCTTGATGAGGAGATAGAATGCACCCTCAGTAAGTTTGCAGACAATACCAAGTTGGGTGGGAGCGTTGATCTGCTTGAGGGTAAGCAGACTTTGAAGCGGGACTTGGACAGACTGGATTGATGGTCTGAGGTCAACTGTATGAACTTCAACAAGGCCAACTGCCAGGTCCTGCACTTGGGCCACAACAACCCTATGCAACGCTACAGGCTTGGGGAAGACTGGCTGGAAAGCTGCCCAACACAAAGAGACCTGGGGGTGCTGATCGACAAGCAGCTGAATACAAGCCAGCAGTGTGCCCAGGTGGCCAAGAAGGCCAACAGCATCCTGGCTTATATTAGTGTGGCAAGCAGGACCAGGGAGGTGATTGTCCCTCTGTACTCAGCATTGGTGAGGCCACATCTTGAGTACTGTGTTCAGTTTTGGGCTCCTCAATACAAGAAAGACATCGAGGTGCTGGAGCAGGTCCAGAGAAGGGCAATGAAGCTGGTGCAGGGTCTGGAGAACAAGTCCTACGAGATGCAGCTGAAGGAGCTGAGGGGAGATATCACTCTCTACAACTACCTGAAAGGGGTAAGGGTTTTTGTTGTTGTTATTGTTGTTTTTTGTTTTGGTTGGTTGTTGGGTTTTTGGGGGGCTGAGGGGGGGGTAGGGTTGTTGTTACTTTTCCTGTGAAAAAGGGTCCATTTTAGGTATTTGATAACCAGTTTTCGTTTTATTTTTTACCCTTCAGGCAAGGTAGACTTTTAAGGTTAACTGGGTGCAGAAAGGAGGTCAGAATGATAGTGCTTCTCCTACCAGCCATCCCACTCAGTTTGGGGGACCTACTGGAGTTATTAAGCAGTCAGCAAAGAGTAGCTGTGAAAAGATCAGATCTTGATCAGGGCATCTCAAAATATGTAGAAACATTTCTTAATGACAGTGTGTTAACTTTACCTGTGGTAACCTGTGTTTATATGGAAATTGCATGGTGTCTTTAAGTATATGCAATGAATGATTATCACCTTCAGAAGAAAGTTTGACATTGTCAGTACTCTGAGGATTTCTAAAGGAGGAGATAGTGAAGAAGGGGTCATTTCTGGACAGGACCATTTGGAAAGTGAATGAAGTAGTACATAAACAGAAACTGAACAGGAGATGAGACTAGAAGGGGAAGCAGCAGGCACAGATTAGGATGGCACCATGGAAATGAGAATCAGACAAGGAAAAAACCAGAAGAGCCTGAAAAGGGAATTTCAATATGGCAGAAATGTGGGACACCGGATGTGAAAAGCCAGAGACACACACTTGTTATAATGGACTAGGAAGTTCATTCAGGTAATGAAAGGTGAAAATACACTTCGTATACATTTTCCAGGGAAAACATGCCTGATAAGTGGATTTGAAGGATAGAAACAGCTTTATCAGTGCTTCCAAGGTTTCTTTTAAACTCTCCAAATTAATTATTTGCTCCTTCATAAAAAATATCTAAGACCTTCTCTTGATTTGAAGGCCTTTTTAAACAAGATTTTAAACTTTTCAGTTTGCTTACAGTCTACTGTAATATAAGTTGATATCTTAGCAGTCAACAGTGCCCAAGTTTGAAAGCTTACTTTTTATTAACTTCAAAGAAAATGTTTTATTGAACTTATCACGTATTGCAGTTTGTGTTCTGCATAAGTTTGTTCCTCCACAGTTTAGTTCTAGAAAGAAATTGCTAAATAAAAAACCTGACGAATTAATCATTTGGATAGCTCTGTCTCCTCTAAGGTTGTCACACTTAATTGCTTTTAAAAAGTAATGTTAAAGTGTAATCTGTGATTTGAAAGTGTTAGCAAATGTGTATCTGTTTCTCTTTAAGATTAGTTATCAATTCATTTTAGAGCTTACATGAACCCAAGAGAGTTTGGGGAGCTTCATTAGAAACAGGATACCTAAGCTTTACGTTTACCTATAATCCTTGAATATTCTTTAGTTTCATTGTGGGATTTTGGAATATGTTTGAAAAACAGTACTAATAAACCACTTTACAGCACTTAAAGCAGCAAGGAAATAGAATAGTTTCATTCTTAATTATAAATGCAATACCATAAATACCAATACACAGTGGCCAGGTCACTAAGAATATGAAGTGTAACTAAGAGGACTAAAGGAAAACTAGTGTTCTTGTGTATATTTCATTTTGTGTGTGTTACAGAAACCAGTACTTACAATTCATTTGTCTGAAGTGTCTCAGAAATTACAGGGAATTAACTAATTGTTTGGGACAGATATGTTTATGCTCCTTAGTATAATACCCCAAAACCTTATGAGGGAAATGAAAGCAATGCTTGTAGACACCTTTTCTAAACAGTTGTAATTTTTTTACCTTCTCCACATAGAATAATTGTTTTTGTTTTCATAGGGGTTTATATTTCTCTTGGACATGGGCAGCTCACACGTTTTCAGTTTATCTGCCACACTAAAGAATACAGACTCTGTGCCCACATTATTCCACTCTTATCACAGATGCTGTCTGGCATCACAGAAATGTGGTGTTTACCCTGGAGCCTCAGAAGATATTTAACACAGACCCAGCATATTGAGTACCCTCCTCTGATTTGATATTCAGTGTGAAGTCCATGTGGGACAATCTGGGTATGAAGTTCTCATGGTGCTGAAATAGTATGCTGCAATATTCTATATTCATTTGAAGTGTACAATTTTCCCAAGTTTTAATGGTAATTTTTCTATGGAGCTGGACACTGCTATGGTTCAGCTGATCTCTCTGTAATGAAAGTGTGGACATGGATGTAAGTCATTATCTTTCAGGGCAGGGAAGTCTCAGCTAACTCATGGTGGGTGTTTGGATGGCACACACACACACAAAAAAAAAAAAACAACAAAAAAACCAAGATGTGTGATTACAGCACTGGGACTATTAAGTGTCAGTAGAATCATTAATCATTATAACTAGATCTACAACCAAAATATATTTAGAAGCTAGTATTTCAAGTTTATCCTTTGTGAATGTAGAAGAGTGCCTACATTTGTATTTCATAGTGAACATTAAAATTACTTAAAACATTGTCTTGCCTGAGAGCCTTGAAAGTCAGATCCAGGGTATAAGTTTTGCAGATTTGGACCCAACCTGGCTGTCACAATCCGCATTTGATAGAGCTCCAGCCTTTGCTAACAGTGTGCTGACTTCTATGAGCCATTCTCTTTGCACTGCTTTCAGTCTGCCTTTTTATTCGACAAAGAACATTGCTCCTCATCGAAGTACTCATTTCCTTTACAAGGCTACTGATTTATTTATAGTTATATACAATGGCACTAAAGCTCAAAATTTCCACTGGAACTGAACAAAAGTGACATGTCTTTAGGGAAATAGAGAAGACGGAAAAAAAAAACCTACAGTGACTCTCTCAGTACACACAAATAATTAAAATACTCAGGTTATGGTGCACAAAGAGTGCTTAAAGTCTAACACATATGAACTTCATCACAAGATCACAGTTATTCTGAATTATTTTATGTAAATTCTCAGTAAGCTCTTATTGAAAGATTTATTACAGATTATTAGCTTGACTATGATTTTTAATTATATAAATTCTTGATACAATTAAATGTACATTACTCATACCCATTTAATCAATATTGATTTACTGGAAAAAAAAAAGTGACTTCAGAATTCTGGCTGAAATAAATGTCAATATAATTCAATCTATAGCCAACTTTTTTCTGGGTCATCTAGTTCAGGTATGTGAAAGCCTGAACACAGGAACTTGCTTTTCTAGATAATTGCCACTGGGTATAATGACAGCTGGCATCTTGAAATACAACCTTTCAAATGAGATTGAAAACAAAATGAAAAATGAACAATAAAGATTTTGCAGTACTTCTAAAAATAAAGCCAACAAATATCAAGTGAAAGGATAATCCTGTCTCCCCCCATGCTCCAGGGAACACTCATGCTCATGTCTTAAAGCATATCAAGACATGTAAACTATTGCTATGTAGATATTGTCAATTTAACATACACATTGCCTTACAAAATAATAAAGAAAACCCTGCAGTAAAACCACGAACAAAAGCTATTTTATGATGTTACAAGGGCTCAGTCATTTTCTAGCAATTACCATACAACAGTGTGAGACTTAGTTTTATTCCATTACATTGGTGATAAAGTAGTATATTAAAGCAAAAATGCTTTCAGTCTTCATCTATGCTTTTACTCATAGATTAACTCTCATGCAATTGTGTTGAGTAAGGCTTGAGTGAAAGCCACAAAAATGTTTGCAATGTTAGCTATGCCATATATGGTTTGAAAAAGTATTCTATATGAAGCTTCCTATGTAATAATGTGCTGTTAATAATGTCCAGGGAAAAAAAAAACAAACCCAAAACATTGGAATTCTGTATGGATACAGTAACCTTTAAAATGTTCACATACTTATCTAAACATTGACAGACTCTTTAATACCTGCTGACATCTAGGCTTGAGCCCATGAAATCCTAATGGCGAAGGATTAGCAACAGTCAAGGTCAAAGTTAAACCTCTTTATGTTATATGGTGACTGTGAAACCTGGAATGGTGGAACTTTGAAAATATTTCCTGTTTAGACATGAGAAATAAATTGCTGCTGCTGGAAGCCAGACAATATTTTTTTTTTTTCTTTTATTCTTATGGTCCTACTCCCCCAACTAAAAAAGATTTAGCAGCATTTTATAGATAGACTCTCTAAGGTTAAATGTGGTTTACCAAAACTAAGTGGTTTCATTTTAAAATGGTTATTCCACATATATATTAGATCAGTACATACAGATTCAGATTGGGGTTTTTTTTAAGAACTACTTAAGTACTACTTAAGTACTTGACTCCAGCAAGGAGACTGTCAATCCTGAAAATACTTGTGTTTAAAGGCATATTGATCAATGCATAAACTAATATATTTAGAAACAAAATCAGTTTATATTGTCCAAACTAAATCTTGATTTAAGGAGGACCACAAACTACTTAGAAGAAACTGAGGAGATGCACCCTGCCTATCACATCTTTCCACACAGTCCTAGAAGGCAGCTCCCCCTTCAACGGGCAAGGCTGCTGCTGAAAAGGATACCTAACCACATCTGCTGGCCACAGTGGAAAAGAGCTTCTCACTGGCCCTGGATTTTCTTGGAATCAACCTGGAAACCACTTACACCAGCTTAGAAGATATCCCTCTCTACCTAAAAAATCAGGCAACTTCTTACAGGACGCATACTTCCTAATGTACTTAGGCTATATGAAATAAAACGGATTAGTTTTTCCTCACTGAAGTAGTGACTGTAATATTTTTAGCTGTAATGAGATTCCATACCATATAACCAATTATTTTTCTAGCAGTAGATAAAAACACTTCTTCAGGCATGTCTTGGGATTTTCTTTCCAAATAATTCGTTAGCAAATATATTTTTCTATTAGTTGTCTTCTGTGACATATTTCAACATTCTGGACTTCATAAAATCATTACTGTTAGGTTAATGAAAGAGAGAATGACTCTGTCCTGCAGTATACACTGTATTTTAGAAGAATGATCTAATTTAGATATTTTAATGAGCACATTAGGCAGTGTGCTTGAGCATTCCAATATGAAAATTTCTGTGCTCGCTCTCTAAATCCAATCAGGTACCAATGTACAATGCACACCAGTAACACACTCTTGTTTGTTATTCCTTTGGACACTATAAAGACCACATATTCAAATAATGTAAAATCACTATATATTTACTTACTTCAAAAGGACTATGATGAAAGATATTCAGTAATGATCTGCCTTGATTTTGCAAAACCATGTGTAGCAACTAATGGCATTGTAAGTTCCCTTCCAAAAGAAATTCTATGCAAATATATGTTGTAATTCACTAATTTTCACATCTCCATATCCTATTGATAGATTGAAAATATGTTATTGCAATCTGACAAACTATTTCTTAGAAAAGGCCACGTGATTTAACATTATTTGAATATATTTTTTTAATGGTGTCAGAAAAACTACTCGAAGAAGTTACTCAATAATACCTTGCTAAATATTGCTAGGTATAGTTTTCTCTTGGTTAGCAGAGTTATATTAATATAATAGCACCATTGCAACTGAAAGCAGAATGTGGAGGGCCATGTAGTTTAAAGCACAGGAAAATTTAATATGAAATAATTCTCTAATAGCTTACATTGTATAATTACAAATTTCTACAGCAACTGTTTAATTACCGTTCCACATGTGCCAGAAAGAACCAAATTTCCTAGGACAC
>WUAM01000097.1:974017-1011147 GCA_024336885.1 Actenoides hombroni | reverse complement strand
CTGCCCCATCCCTGGCACCATTGCAGGGGAGGTTGGCCGGGGCTCTGAGCACCCTGCTCTAGTTGCAGATGTTCCTGCTCAATGCAGGGGGGTTGGATGAGATGACATTGAAAGGTTCCTTCCAACCCAAAACATTCTGTGATGCTATGATTCCATGAAAACCTTCTCAGACCCCATAATACTGCTGGAATTCTCCAGTACTGGAACTGGGAAGGCTGTAGGGCTACACCTGTCTTAACAGAATAAGGAGGGAAAGCAGGGTGGGGGGAGCTGCTGCCTGTGCCACTGAAGGCAATTAGGGAAATGATGCCATCGTGGGAAGTGCCTGTCACTTTTCATTTGCAAACTCTTCCCCACCGGTATCTCTTTCACACCATACACAAGAGCACCAGGGAGCATATTCTTCTTTCGTTGTGGATGGAAACTTATATCATCAATATTGTTTGCTAAGTCTCTGTCCAGAGAGAGGAAAGAGGTTTGAAACGTTGGGCTGAGATGCTGCAGCGAAGAGAAGGGGGAAACATGTTCTGCTGAGTTCAGAAGGGAAAAAGAAAATTGACAGATTAAAATGGAAAAGGAAAGAAAAAAAAAAAAAAGAGGAGATTCAGACTCCTGCATTAGTCTGAGGAACAAAACACAGAGAAAATCTCTCACTCTGATTTTCTGTGTAGCCCAAAGCATCAGAGATGCCCCTGGCCCCTCCCTGTCATAGCAATATAGCACAGCTCCCATGAGAACCATCCTGTAGCCTCTGCTTGGGTTCACACGGGTTTCGTGGCACCTTGAGGACGATGTACACTCATTAACAGTGTTAGTTTGGTGGTGGCAGGGAACTAAGGAACATCTCTTTACAGGGAATGGCAGTAGAACCGTCCAGCTCTTCTCACATCAGTCACCCTGCCAGATCCCGTTTGCTTTCTCTAGGCTGCTCTTGGTGGATCGAGAGTCACCCAGACCCTGAATAATGTGACCCTTCAAATGCCATAAAAGGAGGCTATTGCACCAGAACCGTGGTGGAAAGGGAGAACAGGGTCTAATTTTGGTGGAAACACTGTCCTTTTTTTTACTATAGTGCAGGACCATAAATCATGACTCAGGTTCAACTCCTTCATGAAGGAAAGAGAATTTCCCCTTGTCCCATTGCCTGGCAGAGTAGTTTGTCCCCAACCTCAGGTTGGCATGATTTGACTGCCCACAAGAAAAGTCAGTAAGGGGCTTTGAGATGTGCTGGTCCCAAGCTGGAGCAAGAGGTGCAAAACCTGCTGGAGCAAAAAGTCTGTGTGCTCATGCTGGTTGCATGAAAGGGTAGAGAGGGGGTGATCTGTACTCATGCTGGTAGGAGAGGGGAGGTGGTGGCTGTCAAGGATTAGGGATGGGCTGGCCACTAAAGAAGTGACAGATGCTCTCTCAATTCTTCTCCCTTCCCATAAGGAGAAGAGAAAGGGAATAAGAGGGAGAGATATAGAGATTGGAAAAGGAAACTAAACCAGCTTCAGTGAAAATAATAATAATAAAATTGAATATATATAGAAAACCAGTACCAAATCCAATACCCACCTCTCCACCTCCCCCCGCCAGCAGTTGCATCACCTTCACCACTGATGCTGTGGAGCAGGCACTGGGGAAATCAAAGGCTGAACTCAGCAGCAGACAGGAACTGCACTCAGGAGCTGTATTCTGAGCTGGATTCAGGAGCACACGGATTGGGATCGAAGGCAGAGCAGGCAGAGCCCTCCATGGATGTCCAGCCATTGAAGAAGCTTGACACTCATGATCCCTCAGCTTTACACTGAGTATGATGTGTATGAAATGGAATCCCTCACTGGTCAGTTTGGGGTTCCCTGTTCTGTCCCCTCATCCCCACAGGTGCCACCTCTTTTTTTACTGCACCCCAATGTGGTGCACAAGATTGAGCAGTGGCCTTGGTCTGCACAGCAACAAGTTTAAGCAAGAGGCTTTCTGTCCACCCCAGCCCTTGGTAGTAACTCTAAACACGGAGCTTTATCACTGCTGGGAGCAGAGACTGTCTGCAAAGATCTGCTGATAACTTCAGACAGTGCAGAGACTTAGAAGAGACTGAGTTGAAAAGTAAAATCACTGAACAGAACCAGCTCTGTTCCAGCTCATACCACGACAGTGGCTCCACCTCAGAGCGCAGGGCTCCCTTGCAGAACAAACCACATCCCAATTGGAATGAAGTACCTGAGTTATTTCAACTTGGAGCCAGGAAGCAGGACAGAGTGGCAGGGGTGCAAACACTCTCAGGTGACCTCTACGCAAGACCTGCTCACGGAGATACCTGTGACATGGATGGACAAACATCCCACAATGTCTGCCATAGAGTATGGCTGTCATGCTCTGAAACAGAAGCTGCAAGACCTTGATTTATTTGTAGGACACTGGTCCATGCTACTACAGGAAACCTGTGGCAGCGCAGGGGTTTAAAAACACATGTTCCCAAACCCTAACTAAGAAGAGAGGTGAATAATCCCCCTTTGCTCTCATCCCCTACGCGAGGCTGTTGTCTCCAGTCAAGTTTTCCATCCTGTTATTGTTCAGCAGTGAAAACCCCTTCCCGCAGGCAGTCATGCAGTGTTAATTTTGACTGATAGCTGCCTTCCAGCCCCAGGAAAAACAGCTGCTGAATGTGTGAGCTTGGTGCCATCCTTCTGCTGCTCTGGGGCTGGAATGCGTTTGCTCCTCTGCTGGAAGCAGGGAGGGTGCTGGGAAAAGGCTATGCTCTTTTCTCCTTGCACATATCTCCGAGCCGGTGAGGACCCCTCCCTGTGCCACTCCAGCTTTGGGCAGGATTCAGGTGCAAGAGAAGAGACAGACCATCCCTTTGGTCTTGTTTATCTCACCTCGGTAGCTGCTGACCCTTATGTCCCCTGGGATAGGGCCCCCAAACCAGCAGAGGTGGAGGGTGGGAAATTTTCTTGGCACAAACTGGGAAATCTCCTGCTCTGGGAGACCAGAAGATCACCCTCTCCAGTTCACAAACAGGTTAGGTAAGATGCTGAGAGGCTAGAGACAGGATTGTCAAGAGGAATTGCATTGCTCATCACCACTGGCAGCCTGCATATGGCTTGGCCAAGGTCACTCAAGAAGCTGTAGGGTGGCTGGGACACGAGCATCCTTCTCCCGAATCCTTAGGCAGATGCCCAGACACCTGATTATCCTCCCTGGTGTGGAAGCTCTTTCCAGAAGTGCTTTCAATGACTGGAGACCACGTCCTCCACCATGCTTGTAATTAGTTGTGACAACTGCTTTCCCTGCAAGAGTAAAATGAGGACGTGCAAGTGGCTCTGTGACCACAGCAGTACAGCTCTCTGCTGTCAAGGCCAGGAAAAGCATGATGCCTCCAGGCTCTGAAGGCGGCAATGAGCCTTCTTTCCTTCATATTAATTTTATTAAATTGTTTTCTCTTTTCTTTTTTTTTTTGAGGAGATAGCCCATTCAATCTGCTGCTTTTCACTGTCCCGGGACAGGAGAAATGAAGTTGTGTTATCACAGTGAGAGCTGTGCAAGAAGGTGATGAGTTTGTGTTTTGAAATGAAGACTCACACATGGGGTTTGAGGTTAGGTATTTTGGGAGGCATTTGTTGGGCTCTTTTTCTAATTTTTTTTCTAATTTGTTGCTGTTGTCGCTGCTTTTCTTTTTTCCTTCATGGAGCCACATCACTGGAGGATATACAGAGCAGTTCTCCTCTATTTACCAAACCCCCCACATGCATATCTTTTCCCCAGAGGAGGAATCTGAGAACACCTTTGATCCTTTTAGGGAGCCTGTTAAAGCTCTTACAGCTGATGGCTGGGTATGACGTAAATGACAAGGCAGATTCATTAGCTGGAGAGGCAGGTAGGCAGTCCAGTCTGGGATTCCAAATCCTTCCCAGGCACAAATGCACCTCAGGGAATGAGACTGGAGAGAGAAGAAACCTTCCTCCAACACAGGGGTGGTGTTGGGTCTTCAACCCCCAGCCTGGTGCATGGTGTAGGAAGGGCTGATTCACCTCCTTAGGTGCAGAGGAAATGTGAGCTAGAAACTTTGGGTGATGCTTGGATGAAATTAGGGCTCTGTTTAGTGTTGTCACTTACTGCTTCTCTCCCACTTGCAATGGAAAAATTAAGAGGAACATGCTCAAGCTCTTCTGCACAAGCAGTTCCTTATCTGAGTGGCCTTCATGAGGGACACCAATGCTGCTGGAGGCAATTTTAGATTCCTACCTCAAGGAGTCCCAAGTCCAATTAGTCCCAGTGGCTGTTCTGATGTGTGGGAACAACCCTGGTGCATGTCAGAGGGCACAGGAGAGCTTGTGCTCTTTGAGATCTTTCTCTCAGAGAAGACCCATGGGGATCTCCAGTTCTGGAGTGACTTCCAGCATTTTTGTGTCATCCAGTCTCAGGATATTTGGGGCTCTTGGGTCAAATGTTCAGCTGGACACCAGGTAAACCCCCAAGTCCTTTACTTGGAGGTAGGGAGCAATAATGAACCCCCTGAATATGGGATTTGGAGTTGTGGCACTCAACAAGAGATGTCCCTCAGATAAAGTCTACAGAGTCTCCACCTTCTCTAAAAGACTTCTGACAGACTTGTGCAGAGCCAAACATCTGATCTGTACATTTACGTACCTCCAATATGCTTGTGTGAATTGATCACTTAAATAAGAAGCCACTCAGGGCTGTAACTACCTACCAGCTAGAGAAAACTATGCTAATTTGTTATTTCCAAAGCAAAATTCCCAAGACCACACTACAGGTGGCAAAATTGCAAGCAAGATCTCCAGGGACAATGGAAGTCTGCTGTTCTTCTCTTCTCTTCTCTTCTCTTCTCTTCTCTTCTCTTCTCTTCTCTTCTCTTCTCTTCTCTTCTCTTCTCTTCTCTTCTTGTAAAGGGCCAAAGAAAGTGTGAAATAGAGGGTATGTGTGCAGGGAGAGTGAGAGTACAACCACCTTCTCTGCCTGCCTTGGCTCTCATCCTTCCTAAACATCCCCTTTTCCCCACTTTCTACCTACCTTCTCCTTTCCTCATCCTGCCTCTCCCATCCCCCCACTCCCATTGGTTGTTGGGGGTTTTTTTGTGGTTTTTTTTCCCATGCGTTGTGAGATTTTGTCTCATTATCCACCCTACAAAGTGGGACTTTGCAGCCATCAAAGCTGCTTAAAACGCATCGCCTCTGCTTCTCCCTTGACACTGCCACGGGGCTGTATTGTCCATAAAGAAAGCAAAGTACCGGGTGTTCCTCCCTCACAACTCATTTTCGCAGTCCACAATAAGCTCCGTAATCCTCCCTTTGTGGACAGCAAAATGCTAATCTCACCAAATTGCATGGCCCTGCTCTACCACGACTGCAGGCTAAAAATCAAAGCTTGTTTGACATAAATGGCATCAACTGGCACCATTATAACCTCCACACCACAGAGACCAGCTGTAAAGCCGGTGTCAGAAAGAATATCTCTCTGCGTATTATCAGCTGATTTAAATACTAATGAGCCAATAACCACATTTGAGCAGAATAATGGGCATTATAATAGAAGCCATAAAAACCAGAGGTACCTGTGATATTCACTGAAATGTTTCCAGGCTCCTTTCCACTCAGGTATTAACCCTGTTCGTAGCTCTTGCAGGAAAGAAGAAGGGGGATGAGGAAGGATGTCCAACCACACTGAGACACAGCTTCAAGAAGGTGTTTAAAGTTACCGTCCCTGGAAGGATCTGTGGTCAGATGTGAGAAGCCTCCTGGGTGTGGGTCTCACTCCATTTGTGGGTCAATGGCAAACATCTCCATGATGGAGGTTTGTCCTCTGACAGGTACATCAAGGAAGACTTTTAGAAGATGTTTTGAAGGAAGAAGATGAATTAGAGAAGGACTGAGTGGTTGGGAGTCACCGGATAGCCTCTACTGCATGGAACCCTATGGGCCAAGCCCCTGGTTGCCATGTCTTGAAGAAGATGCTTGGACGCTGGCTCAAATCTCTCCCATCAGGTCCTGGGGGATTTGAGTATTCAGAGCAGCTCAAGTGCCTAAAATTTGCAGGCTTTAATAAAGACACCTCCAGAGTCCAATGGAGTATATTCATGTTTATGAACCTCTGGATCAATCTGTGGCTCAACATCAGCTCTGAGGGCTATCTACTGCTGACGACCAGTAATCTGCCTTCAGACTGCTACAGTTTCATCTTTATCTACTGCTGTTGTTATTATTATTGCTATCGTTACTATTATTATTATTACTACTCCTGTTTTAATTTTCCTTCTCAGACTTATGAAACCTGGCTGCAGACAGGGGATTGGAAATGAGAAAATCCACTCCTGGGTTACTTCAGAGAGCTAGTACAACAAGAGAATAGGAAATGAAGAGCAGCAATAAAATGAATTATTAAAAAAAAAAATTGTTCCTATCCCCAAGTTCCTTGGTCAATTAGTAAGACTGTAAGTTATTACAAAGGCAGAAGAGAATTAAAAAGTGAAACCAAGTGAGGGATAGGAATTAATTGGAGAGGAATTTTAACAATGGTAAATAAGTGAGACGTTAGGGAAAGAAGAACAGGAGGTGGGAAGGGGAATGTTTGCTTCTTCAGCCTTACCAAGGTGTCAGAAGGACATGGGGTATTGTCAAAGGGATGTTGAGGAGGACAAAAGTGGCCTTGTGGAGGAGATGCCAGTTTTGAGCTACAGGTGGCTGGTTGCAATATCTGCCCCATCCCTGAGTGGACCTCTGAGTCTCTGCATGATTCATTCCTGACAGTCATGCTAAGTTCAGCAGCATTTCTGAGGGGCTTGGGGCTCACCATTTGCCTACAGAAGAGCCCCAAAACCTCAACCACAGTTTGTCTGTGTCAGAGTAGATGCTGAGAGGAAAAGAGGAAAGGACTGATTTCCCCAAGGTTTCTCAGCAGAAAAGGGACAAAGGAAGCTTGGAATAAGTCCTAGGATTAGATCTGCTGTATTTATTTCTGTCTGAAGTACAAGAGCTGTTCAGGCTTTTAATTCTGCTGAAAAGAGTGGGATCACAGTAAAGCCAAGCCTGTGATGTGGAGGAACACACACATGTTGAGCTAGTTTGGTTTTTTTTGTTCATATTTTTTGTTTGTTTGGTTTTTTGTTGTGGTTTTTTTTTTTAATATCACAGTTGTTAGATCTACACAAGTTCTTCTCCCTGGTGATCCAACACTCTCCTTCTGATGGAGCAAGTAATGCCCCATGGCTCTGTGTTTACAGCAAGATTAAGAAATAAATGTTTCTAGAGAGCAAACAGCCCTTTGGCCCCAGAGATACTCCCTGACAGCGGGAGATGAAACATGCTGCAACCATGTGAAGGGGCCAGGAAAGTACTCCAGCTTTCTGTCAATCATTCTTGCACCATATTTTGGTCACAAAAGCTTTAAGAACAGGTGACTCATTTGACAGGAGCTGGAATGTTCTCTCTGGTGAAGGTCCATTACGAACTTCTGGTGCAGAGTTGTGCATGGCTGGGTAATGTAGGACCAGGAGCAGCATTCTGCAAGAGTGTGAAGGACAACGAGATTCTTGATATAGAAGAAGCCAAATGACACCTCCAATAGCCTGTGTGTGTTATGGACTGAATGCAGATCCAGTGATGTCCAGCCAGGGATGAATTATGCCCCTGCTGCATCCACAAAAGTCTGGAGTAACTGGACCAGTACCGTTGCTCTATACTTAAACCAGCATGATGGAAATACGCATCTCTCCAACAGAGAATTTGCCAGTCATAGTGCATAAGAGTCTTTGCTAACATACCCTATAGTCTTGTGAGTGTTGGTGAGATGGTTTCAGAGAGGCTGAGAGGAGCACCCCTGGCAGGGTGGGTTTTCTCAGCTCCCAGCAAGCCCCATCCAAGACAGGGACATGCAAGAGTTGTTCAAACTGAATTTAAATTCAAAATGATGTTATTAGGACTGTCAGCGTTAGTCCCAACTGACACTGATTGTGTGACATATGAGAATGGCTTCTGGACATACATGGGAACACAGCAAGCTTCAGTTAAAGTCGTGAGGGACCTGAGAAACTTTCTGAAACTCTGCTGTTGCCCCTTTCTTGTAGAGGTTGAATTCAGACTTATCAAGCTGGCAGAAGCTCCCATTTACTCTCCATCAGGCATGCCACTGCTCCGATCCCCTGCTTTTGAGGGTCAACCTGGAGAAGAAGGCACCTCTGTGACCAGGTATGATTGTCAGCTGCACAGACCTCGTAATTGAAGGGTCTCAGACTGACATGCAAGACCGATGCCCAACCCATCTTGCTGAAACTGAGCTGAGAACAATTGGTCAGTCCTTATATCTCTGCGACTAAGAACTTCTTAGCATGGACAGGGGTTTCAGGATGCCTTTATATACCTGTCTGAAAAGCCTCATGTCTGGGAAGAGGACATAACTGGTTTCCTGAACCATGGGGTGAGGGCATGATTGTGTCCTAGAGGTTTTCCAGCAAAGCAGTAAGGAAAAGGCGTCATCATCCCATCACCCTCCCAGCCACCATGTACATGATACCAGAAGTAGGTTTAGCAATCTCCACCTTCTTATGAAGGTGCTGGTGGTGCTGACCTGGATTTAGCAGTGGAGAGAGGCAGAGAAGGCTGTTCTCCCCTCAGAGAGGGGCTCAGCCCTCTGTTCCATGTTGGGTGCAAGTCACCATCTTGCTTGCATTAGCAATGTGCTTCTGGGGGCTTCTCTGTGGCTTGGAAATCTGTTCTGTCATTTCTGGCTGGCACTGAGGGGCCCTGAGGACAGGACTGGGAGAGAAGGGTAAGAGATCTTTCACTTTCTGAGGAGCAGCTCCAACTCTGCCTGAAGTCAGCTGTCTCCATCACACTGAGACCCGTCAGCAAAGCATTTTCACCCTTGGTACCAGTGCAACCCAGTTTCCTGCTTCCCAGGAAAAGCACACTGGGAGTTGTTGCCTACGCCATGTGGGAAGGATCACTGTTGTTATAATTTTATTTCCAACGACACAAATGTTATCTAATCAGAGATATCTGCCATGTATCGGTTAAAGCTTTCCAAGACCACACAGCCCGGGCTGGGTACCCACTGTGCCAAAAATTTTAGGTCAAACCGTTCCAGTTTGGCAATGTCCACAGACCACTGAAAACAGAAGCTTGGAAGAACGACTTCCAGGAAAGTTTCATTGTGCCAGGGTTTTACTGATGTTAACAGCTGAACTGACCTACAGCTGGTCTGTGGGACAGCAGAGGTGACCCACACAGGATATGTGTTGAAGCTGAACTTGGAGGACATGGGGAGGGGTAGACACAGACAAACCAGAGCATCATCAGGACTGAGATAATGAGATGCCCCTCTGCCTAAAAGCGGCTATGAAGTAGCTAATTTTTTTTTTTTTTTGTCCAAAACTAGAAACCATGCCCAGGAAACCTTATTTGCCCCAGCAATTGCTTACGTGCCCAATGTCTAGATGGAGGAGAAGGTGCATTATGATTATGGCAGATAACTTCGTGCCTCACCAAAGAGATGTGCCGTTATCAGGGATTTCTGGAGCGGAGAGTATCTCGGGCCCCATGGATTGTGCTTATCACAGAATAACATGCTGTTAAACTATAATTCACCGTGGGAAGTTTTTATTTAAGCTGGTTTAAGTAAAGAACTGATGAGTTGATAGAAAGAGCCCAGCTCACTTGTGGTGACCTTTAAAAAGAATATGACAGGGTTTCGCTGTCAAAGTTGTTTTGGCTGGCCGTGAGCCACAGTCATGCAGTTGCTATCAAATTCAAAAGCTGATTGCTGAGATCCTGGAGAGAGCTGGCAGGTAAACAAAGCTTTAGCACATTTCCCCTCTTCTCCATTTGGCACCCATCGAGCTGAGACTGGACAAGAAAGTCCCAGGACTGGAGACTGCACCATCATCTTGTGGGGTTTTTTTCTCCTCTCAGGCACTGCAACCTGCAGTTTGTTGCCTGCAGGGATGGCAGGGTGACTCCAAGGTGGGAAGGAAACAGGGTTGCTAGAGGCAACAGACTGTGTCCACCTGGGTGTGCAGAATTAGTGCCACATGCAACGTGCATCTGCCTTCAGCAGCCACTGCAGCCACATCCCAGATTTGGGACCTTTCTGCAAGTCCAGTCTCAGCAGTGGCCATCATTCCATATGTCTGCTCTAGGTTGATTGTCAACAGGGGAGTTAGTTACACCACAAACCAAGCCTTGAAGTTTGCCACGGAAAGAGGACAAGAGGGATGTGTTGGTCCCTTTTGCTGAGCAAGTAGCCCAAGTGATAGACCTGGGACTTCCCAGAGCTTTGTAGTCTCCTTGAGCTCTTCTTGTCCATGTTAACAAGTGCCTTTCAGTGCAGAGGAGTTCAGGGAGCTATTGCTAGAGCAGATCTCAGACGTTCCCTGGGGACCATAGGTAATTGCATGTGGTTCTCATGCTGAAGACTGCCCATGGGCTGGTGAAGGTTGCGTGCCTTGTTCTGGACATTTTTGCTTTCCATTGGGATGTGGTGCCCATGGAGGACAATGCACTGTGGGAACAGCTCAGCTGGGGAACTCAGCAGGTCACAGAGTCCAGCTCATGCTGAAGCAGCATCTCACAGAGAGCATCCATCTACCTACAAAACCAACTGGGCTGCAGGGGAGTGACTGAGCAGGGACATGGTCACAGAGCCTACAGATGGAAACCGCTCTGCAGGTTCCCACCAGAAAACTGTTTTGTCACTACCAGAGCTGTGCAGAGAGAACAAAGGCTGGAAGAAGAGGAGCAACCCTGTCTAACCAAGCTTCCATCCCTGTCCATCACAGTGCCGCCAGCCCATCAAGGAATGATGGAAACATCATCTTCAGGGCCTATTACCTCTGCAAAGCTGAGCCCAGGGTTTGCTCACAGTTCTTGCATGTTGACTACAGGTGAAAGATGTTTATACAGGTACCAGACTCCAAGTCACTGTTTCCCACAGCAGAATTTCAATATTTCTTCTTGCTAACAAAGACAGATATATATTATAAAAAATTTAAAAAAAAAGCCAGGCCGCCCTAGAGACCCCCATCATTTTAAATCTAGGCTTGGCAAACCTAACTAGAAAACGCACAGTGGGGGACAAACCATGTCTAGCAGTGAGGTGGATGAGATACACTAATAAGATCTTTTCCCATCTCTAATTTCTATGAATCTAACTGCTCATGCAGAAAGCAGGCACTGAGAGATTTGGAAAGCTATTTGTGTGGGTAATTGACATTATTTTCTCTGCTAGGCAGTACGCCCAACTTCCAGTGTTAATATAAACATTTTTATTTTTTTTTTAAATGATAGCTTGTGCATTTTGTGGGCATAAAGCATCATTTGTATTTACAGCCAAAATGCATAATAAATAAATGCATACATTTGGTAGAATATTTTATCTCCCTGGAAAAATAACATCTATTCAGGCTGACCAGAAATGCTTGTTCATTCTGGCTGGACATTTAGTAAAACATTTTGGTTAAAAGCACATAACAAAGAGTTTGGGAGATTTTTGGGGTTTGCTTTTGGGTTTTTTTTGAGGATGTGAAATGGTTTTTGATTGCCAATTTCAGCACAAAATACTTCCTTTTTGGAGCTTTGAAGTGATGTTTCAAAATTGACCTCCTCTAGCCTTTATTTTTAGAAAAAGCTGAACAAAGGGTTTGGTTCAACCCACGGCTGAATGCCTTTTTTTTTTTTGGGGGGGGGGTGTTACATATTTTGTTTGTGGGAGAATAGCTTTTTAAAAGCTTGAGCTAAACCACACTGGGTTTTTTTCTCCCATATTTGCCATAGGGAATTCCAGTTGCAGTCACATTGTGGGGATGGAAATGACTTGAGCTTTGTCTTCACCCCTTCTCCATCCTGCCACCATTGCATATCCTGCCCTGCCCCATGGCTACACCACAGTTGTGTTGACTGAACTCTTCAGGCCCTGAGCTCTAAACCAGACCTGTAAGATGATTTTACAAGTATATATAAAGAAGTCTTGGAAAAGGAAAGGGAAAGAATAGGTGGTTTAAACCAAGTCTTTTCTCATATACCAGATCTTTTGTCGCATCTGGCCACATGTTCTGTTGCCTTGCAGCTCCCTGGTCCTACTCAATGGGTTGATGGCAGTGTCCATTTGCCCAAATCACACACTAGTCTCACTTATCCTGTTTTCACCTTCCTCAGGTGGTGGTGGTTGATGGCATGTGGTCCGTGGAGGGATGCTGGAATAGGGGATTCCTGCCTTCCCTCTCCCCTGATCCTTCCTTTCACTCCTGCACATGCTGCATCTTCTGCCCACTGAGCAGTCTCCAAGGAGAAGCTTTGAGCCAGATCTTTACTTGGCAGTTCAATGTGAGGCCTCTTCCAAAACATGGATGATGCAGAGCGGGATGGAGTAACTAGGTCAGGAAAGCAAAGAAGGAAGCCAGCACTGCTGTTAACAACCTGAAATGTGGCATCTTCCTCACTGCTTTCCTCTCCCAAGACCCTGGTACTGTCAAACACATTCTCTACCCCAGATCTCGCTGTATTAGAACACTGGATGAGGTGCAGTCTTATAAAACCCTTTGTGAAATGCCTTCGACCTGTGGGGTCACTGTGGGGTGAGATATCCCCAAGGTGAGGCCCCCAAGCTCATCCCTGAGATGCATGGAGCAAACACAACAGAAAAGGAAATCCAGATGGAAGCAGTATATAAGTGACATCAATATGATGTCCACTCTCTGTCTTGGATTTCCAACCTCACCAGTCCAAGGGGAAGAACAACCTCTAGAAAGCAGAAAGGAGTTCCTGTAGTTCAGAGGGGACTTGAGATAAATCAGCTCTGTAGTTAATGTGTAGTCCCTTCCTCTCACTTCAAATTCTCCCCCTTGGTGCAAGCAATATCCTCCTCCTGCATCCAGGTAACACCATCTTCAGCAGAAGCTGCCACCATTAATGGTTGATTTCCATCTGGTCAATCTCAAAACAAAGAGTTAAGACCAAGGGTTGTGGGAAGGTAAAGCAAACAACAGCCCACCCTAGGCAGGAACAGAGCCCTTCTCCTACCAACAGGCACCCCTAGGAAGGTTTCAGCCATGCAGCTGCTTTGCGTTTTTGGAAGAGTACAACTCAGTGACTGCCTTGGAAGAGGAAAAGTATGGCCTGTGACTGGAGTAAACAAGGTGGAACTGAATGAAATGGTGTCAGAGAGCTTTTTCCCACCATGACAGTAGCCAGCAGTGAGTATGAGAGGAGGCAGCCCTGGCAGATCCCTGTTGGGAGCCAAGATGAGTTGTCCAGTCAGAAATGGAATGTGTCTGACATCAGGAAGATCTCTTATTATCTAACACAAACCCAGTTTCATGTCATTTACTATGGCTAGGATGCCACGTAGTTCCTGCAGCCCTCCCATGCTGTTAAAACGTGATGGCTGAAGAAAGTACTCCCTGGCTGGATTGGCCAACGGTCAGAGAAGTGGAAGCCTGGCATGAAAGCATCATTTTCTCTACAGTAAGAGAGAAATACTTAGAGCTGCTCAGCAAATCTCTCTGCTTAATGACTAAACACCGTGAATCAGGGGGAGGGAGCTGGGCAGCGGTATACTGTGTCATGGTCCTGCTTGTCTTGGTGGAAGATCAGTTGTTTTGGCTCAAAACACATCCAGAGCCAGCTTGCATTAAAAAGGATGGTTTTGCATAGGCATGGCTAGAGGCAGCTGCGCTGTGGGGACAACCATGTACAGGAAAGGAGCACTTTGCAGAAGGCAAAGTATAGATTAGCCTCTGCATTTAAGGAAACACCTTTTTTTTTTTTTTTTGTCTCGAACTTTTAAACCAAACCGAAAGATCTGGTTTTTAAGGAAAGGAGCTCCTCATGGTTGATTTCTTAATCACTGATTGAGTCTTGCCTCTGAGCCCTGGGAAAAAAAAGCTCTGTTGCTAAAACAGTGCTCAAATGCTTCCCTTTCCCAGTTCTACAGCTAACAAACATATGGCAGTAAAAGATGGGGAGAATGAGCCAAAAACATGGCACATATATCTGGACAGGCTTCTGTAACCTGACAGGTGCAGTTTGGCAGAGTAAGACACCAGAGTTGGTTTTAAGTGGCATCAACGGAAGGTGCAAAAAGCATTGAGTCAAGCCTCTAGCCCCAGAACGGGAACAGAAATGACACACAGTCATGAACATCCTCCCTCATTGGCAAAGCACGAGTGGAGGGTGATGAACAAACAGAAATCAGTTGGCAAGGAAAAAAGGGAAAGAAAAAACCACTGTCATGAGGTGAAACTCAACCTCCCCCAGTGAGACGTGGTGGTGAATATATTAAATGCAGCAAACCTCACTGTGCTTCCAGATGGACCTCTGTAAGTTGATGGTCCCATTCTGGGACCAGGTACGTATGAAATAATTGTGGTTTTTTTTTGTTTTGGGAAGGTTGCAGGTGAAGTCTGGGTTTCATTATCTCCTTGCCCTCTGGCCTTGGAAACAAAGTCATGAGATAGTCTTTGGGGAAAAGCTAATTTATACTGGAAACACCGTATGAGGAGAGGCTGAGGGATCTGGGCATGTTTAGTTTGGAGAAGAGAAGGCTGAGGGGGGACCTCATTGCCCTCTACAACTACCTGAAAAGAGATTGTAGAGAGGTGGGTGTTGGCCTCTTCTCCTTAGTTACTAATTACAGAACATGGGGAAATGGTCTGAAGTTGCAGCAGGGAAGGTTTAGATTAGATATTAGGAAGAAATTCTTTACAGAGAGAGTGGTGAGGCACTGGAACTGTCTGCCCAGTGAGGTGGTTGAGTCACCATCCCTGGAGGTATCTAAGAAACGAATTGACATGGTGCTTCATGACATGCTCTAGGGACAGGCATGTAGGGAGCTTGTGTTTGGTGGGTTGTTGTTTGGGTTTTTTTTAAAATTTTTATTATTTTTTCATAATGGTTGGGTATTTAGGCGTTTTTTTTGTTCTTGTAGGTATGGTTGGACTCAGTGATCTATGAGGTCCTTTCCAACCATGATTATTCTGTGATTCTGTAATTCTGTGACCTCTATGGGGAAGTAAAGTCGTCAGTTCTCGTGTAAGCAGTGCTAGCCATGCCATCTACATAAGGGATGCCTCCTTCTTCAGTCATGGCTTGATACCAGGAAAGGGATTTTCAGCATCCCATCAGATCAGTGCTCCTGCTGCATTTCCCTTCCAGTAAAATAGAGATAATACGGCAAAGAAACAATGCCACTAAACTTGCTATCAATCCTTCCTTGCTTATTCCTCCCACCAAACATTTCCTATCAGCATTCAACCAGCTAATCTTCTCCTTTTGTCACTGAAACAAAAACACTTGCTCATTTTTTGTCATCTCCAAATACTGTAACAATAGAAGTATGCAGCCATTAATTACAGAAATTGCCGTTATGAGAGAAAATTATAGTCATTAAAACCGAGGTGAAACTCATTTGTACTTTCCTTAACTTGTCTTTTTTAGATGTTTATGAAGTCACCAACTTAATGCCTCCAATAACGACCCCAGAATGAAGCACGCTAAGAAGTTTGAGAAATGTGAGTGGCATGCTGTCACTTCAAGAAGCTCTTCTGCTTCACTGATGTAAATGCTCCTTTTCTTTCTCTGAGATGGGCGACAATCTGGAGGTCCATGGGAAAAGTGCCTTGGTCCTCCTTGTGACCTTATTTCCACAACCATGACCCTACTTGATATGACGAAAGATTTGTCTTGAGTGGCCTTTATCCAAGCAGCATGGCTCCTGCTGATGTCTTCATATGGTCGATGCCCACACAGAGGGAGGATCAGTGGTGACAAGAACTTACTTGATTATGTCCTGATTGCTCTGGAGACCACTGGGCTTTCTGCTTGCTTCCAGTCACCCTTTCTGCTCTCCTGTGTTCTACTACAACCTACCGTGATGCTCCTGCCTCTGTGCCCTCCTGCTTCAGCCAACCAAATACCGCACTTTGATGTGTGTGTCATTTGAAAATCCAGTCACTGTGTGGGATCATGAGCCCAATAGAAATGGAAAAAAATACAACATGTTGCTGGCCATTGGAAAATCATAGAATCATGGCATGGCTTGGGTTGGAAGGGACCTTAAAGACCTAGTTCCATCTAATTCCAAACCCCCTGCCATGGGCAGGGACAAAAGGCCTGCTGAATTTCCCTGCTTGACGTATGTAGGTCAAATGCAAGATGAATTTGGAACATTATTTTTGCTGTGAATTCCAACAACTTTAAATTGGACACCAAGAGGTGATCTACAAGGTCAGTGGTTTCATAGTCTCCTGCATTGCCCTGATGTGGTACAATAGAGAGTTAGAAAAGGTAGCAAAATGCATTTGCATTTCTTGAGAATTTCTTGAGAACTTGAGATGTGCTACTATGCAGAAGAAAGGCCCATGGAAGAGTCAAGACCTGTTGCTAGATTTGCCACCCTCCCATCCATCGAAACCTGTTGTAAATACTGCCCTCCACCTCCCCAATGTGATGTCCCTACAGCTCCAGAAAGGTCAGGATCAAACTCTTGTGCACTTTATGTACATGGAAAATATGGGATGTGACCATGAAGCAGGGAAGCACAGCACTGCTGGAAACAACATGGAGAAATATCAAAACCTACTGGAGTGAATGCAAAAGCTCCCACTGATGTAATTCAGCTTCACAGCAGATCCAATGTTCATGACCTCTTATGCTGAAGGTAGCCAGGAGTGTTGGGAAGCTCAAAAGTATTCTAACCAACAATTAAGGTTATTACTTTAGTAAGTGGTCTCTGTGCCTGCTCGGGGTCACATGCCCTCCAAAAGTGGCACTGGTAGAACAGAATTGTTGACGGGGAGTTCCAGAGAAGATAAAATATACCTTATGGGATCTGTTGACTTAAGGGTGGTCTTTCTTGGCCTTTCTCCTGTGAACAAGATACCTCCAAAGACATTTGTGCCCAGTCTCTTAGAGCTGTTTCCTCTGTGAGAACCAGATGGGAGGCTTAACGCACAAACCAATGCCCAATCAGGGTCCTGGGGAACACAAGCTCATGTGCTGAACTCAGTTACCATCACCTGACTCTGTTGATATCAGCAACGATTAGTAGGAGCGGAGAGGAGTCTGATTCATTGGTCTTATGCTGGATGACAGACACCTGGCCTGGATGCACATCCAGACTTTATACACCTATATATAAATTGTATTTGCCATTTTCCACAGACTTCAGCCACAGGCAATGCATGAGGAAAAGAAGAGCATGACTAGTTCATGCTATCAAGATAAAGGTTAAACACCCAATTATTGTGTTTCGTAGCAAGGTTGTGGGCCAGCACAATAAATGACTTTGTTAATATCTGCCTGGAAACCCAATTCCATTCCTCGCCACAGACTTGGCCTTTCGCTGAATGTTGTTGATCAGCAGTAACGTTCAGGGTGTGTTTCTGCAAATATTTCTCCAAAGTACCTTCTTTATACGCGGTTTTAACTCTTAATTTTCATTCTTATTTAGTCACAGCAATCACAGAAACCAAATAAAAAAAATAAAGCTAGATTTTATGATTTTTTGCAAGGCTTTATGGCCAGTGACAAGAACCCCTCTTAATCTCCAAATACAGGTGTTTTCTTTATTCCATTGCCTTGTTGTCAGCTATTTGACATCTGTAAGATGCCATTTGACCAGCAAAGATTCACCTCGAATTTCAGGGCTTCTCTCCATCATGTTTCTGGACAAAGCCGCATGGACATGGCTGAACAACAGCCAACACCTAGAATCACAGGATTATAGAATCATGGAATCATAGATACATAGAATCTTGGAATCATAGAAACATAGAATCATGGAATCACAGAATCATAGAAACATAGAATCATAGAATCATGGACTCACAGAATCATAGAAACATAGAATCATGGAATCATAGAATCATTCTGGTTGGAAGACACTGTCAAGATCATCAAGTCCAGCCATTAAACCCAGCACTGCCAGGTCACCACTATACCATGCCCCTCAGCATCACATCTCCATAGCTTTGAAATACCTCCAGAAATCCTGCAATTTGGTGTTTTGCAATGGTTTGGGCAGTTTGGGAGCTTTCCCCTCAGAGTGACTGGCAAATATTCTCATAACTGGGGAAATTCCCTTCAGATTGAGACTCAACGTCATTTTGTCCCACTTTTTTTTCCCTTGTCTTCTACTCATAATGTAATCCCTTGCTTTTTTTTTTTTTTCTTTCTTTCAAGTACCTGTAATCAAATATTTCTCTAAAAGAAGTGCCCAAGCGTTTTGTTTTTTCATCTCTTGTTACTATCACTGGAACAAGCATGTGGTTGTATAGTTCACAGGCTCCTTTTTAACAGACGGCTAATTACTTATGAGCAGCTACAAAAGTTAACTATAAATATGTAAATTGGGAATGAATAAAATACTCGTTAAACATTAGGCATTTACTATGGAAATTAAGTGTCATTACACGCATAAAAGACTTTCCCAGCATTTGTTCTTGTGGCACTTCTCTTTAAGCCTTCATTAGTGTAGTGATCCTAATAAAGACAGAAATGGGCCACCCCATCTAAATAAAACCAGAGATATCCTGAATGTAAGCCCAGAACTCAAACCCAAGCATTTTATTTATTTCTTTTTATTTCATTTTATTTTGTTTTGAGCTTTGGAGGAGTTCCATCACTCTCATTTTCTTCTCCGGTTTGCATTTCCTCTTTTCTTCTTCATGCAATCCAACTAGAGGAGTAAAACCTACAACTTAACATCATCAGAAGAACTATTCACATCATAGTTTTGACTGAATTGAAGCCAGATCTCACATAAGCATGACACGTTTTTGGCAAAGTATTTAGAAAAACACCAATTTAGGGCTTTAGAGTAAACAAAGTAGAGGGCTGGCGCAAAATTCTTAGAGAAATCCAGCTCTGAGAGTTGGAGATGGGACCAGGCAAATATTTGTCCAAAATGATAAAGTTATGAAGTATCCTAACTCATTTTCCATGAGTCTGTGAAACCCCTCATCATCTTAATCTCTTTCCAGCCCAGCTCCTATCATCTTCACTCAACATCTTCTCCTGTGTCAGCCCACTCCATCTATAATAACCCTTAACTGCAAATGCAGATTACCTTAGAGGTCGTGACATGGAAATCCTTGTGTGGAAGGCCCCAGGGACCTGGAACAATTTTCTGAAGGACTTCCTTAGAGATGCACCAGTGTGATCCTATCAATTCCTGCAAAGTCAATATGCTCACAAGGTTACTAGTGCAGAAGTGTTATCAGATGGACTGTACACAGTAAGTTTTTTGGAACTCATCTTCAGATAACATGGTGAGAGAAGCATAGAATCATGGCATGGCTTGGGTTGGAAGTGACCTTTAAAGGTCATCTTGTCCAATCCCCTGCACTGAACAGGGACACCTGCAACTAGAGCAGGTTGCTCAGAGCCCCGGCCAACCTTACCTGGAATGGTGCCAGGGACTGGGGCATTGACCACCTCTCTTGGCAACCTGGGCCAGTGTTTCACCACCCTCAGTGTAAAAAAATTCTTAAATTAAATTCTTAATATCAACAAGAGGCTTGTGTGGATGGTGGTGCAGTCTGAACTGTGAACTCTGCCATGCTGATCAGGTCTAGGGCACTTGCTGCAGTGGGTGGACTGCAAGGATGATACTTTTCTCTCTCTCCACCCTCCATGCAAACCAGTCAATCACAGTCCGTACCAACTCCAGCACTGCAACTCAGACAAAAAAAATCAGATGCAAAGGTGGAAATATTTGTTTTTCTGTAAATTTTCCATAACCTAGGATTGATTTGTCAAAATGAAAGAAAAGTAAACCATGGAAAATCACAAACTTGGAAAGCCTGTGGTGAAAGCACGGCAATTTCTGTCCTTTCTGTAGCACCCACCCACACACAGTCAGCCTGTTGAAAACATAAAACCTATGATAAAAAAAAAAAAAAAGGAAATTTTGTTACAGAAGTTTCTAGATTGTCCACTTGTTCTGGAAAAACATACAAATATATCTGCAAATTATTTTCAAGCCATCCCCAAGTAGTCAATTCATGTCAGCTTAGTCCCCACGGTAACTAACATACTCACCAGGGTGAAAAATGCTGTGAAACGCTACATTGGAGCAGCCCAAATTTACCGTGTTGGTTACTGCCTGGCACAGCTTTGCCAGGTGGAGGGAAGAAAGTCTCTTCGTTCACCCGACAGCCATCACACAGGATTTTAAGACACTTGATGGGATTTTGAGACACTTTATGAGCCAAAATAAGTCGGTCAAAGGCTGTGGATGAAAATGCTGTGCCACGCAGTGAACATGTAAGTATTTTCACCATAATTATATTCAATATAACATTATTTTTTCCTCTCGAGTTGTTGCTTTATAATTTTTAAGTCTTTGTTTTGCAGCAGTCCCAGGATTGTTTGGAGAAGAGCTGTCCCATTCTGCAGCATGTCAGTCTTACATATCAGAGGAGAATTGGGTTGGAAGGGACCTCTGGAGATCATCGAGTCCAATCCCCCTGCCAGAGCAGGGTCACCCAGGGCAGGCCACACAGGAACAGATCCAGGTGGGTTTTGAAAGTGTCCAGAGAAGGAGACTCCACAACCTCTCTGGGAAGCCTGTTTCAGGCTCTGTCACCCTCACAGTAAAGAAGTTCCTCCTCATGTTGAGGTGGAACCTTCTATACTCAAGTTTATACCCGTTATTCCTTGTCCTATTACTGAGCACTACAGAAAAGAGACTGGCCCCTTCCATTTGACACCCACCCCTCAGATACTTATAGACATCAATAAGATCCCCTCTCAAGACTGAACAGCCCCAGTTCTTTATCTCATGCCCACAATCATAAAAAAACCCAACTTCACAGTGAGACTTTGGACACCAAACGCAATTTAGAGACTTCATCACAAAAAGCTGTTCCATCAACTATAATATTTTCAAATATGATATTTTCATCCCCTAATTTCTTCACAAGACTTCTTTGATTCACTCTTGCCACTGCTGAAGAAAACCCACCAAGGCATGTGAATACAGCTTAAGGGGTAAAAGACTGACAGTAAAGGGGCTTTCTACTTGTCTTTTGAAGTATCTTCTGGTGCCCTGAGAGAGTCTGCAGGCCACAGGCAGCAAACTGTGACATTGCATGAGGTGTAGCTAAAACATAACCTGTACAAGGATTTAAACCAGAAGTAACTGAGTCAGAGAAGCACTGTTGTTTTTTGGGTGCTCATACTTCAAGGATGCGCCTGCCCGATGCTCCTGAGGCAACCCTAGAGGTCTTCATGTTTGGAGCATGCCCTTGGAGGCTGTGACTGTGGTCTGGCTATGTGTCCTGCTGGAAGCTGTGTGAAAAGGCTACTTGCCCTGTTGGGAGGGGACCCTCAAGATGCCAAGGTTAAAAGACAAAAATGGGAGACCCTTCGCTGGAGTGGGAGCAGAAGAGAAATGCCCAACTCCATCACTCCAAACTCCATTGGCCCTGGGGACCAATGTTCTTTAGACATTCATTTCTTCATGAATAAGCACAGCCAAGTAACTATAAGTAGTTTTTCTTCCAGCCACAGCCTCTCTTCTTCTGGAGATGTGATGGCTTTTGCGTGAACCATAAGAAAACTTTGTCATCTCCACTTTTGTACCAGTGCTGGTGGGTTATGGAGGAACTTTTATATCTGATGCATCTCTCCAAAACATTACATCTTCAAGTTCACTGGACCAAGGCTTGAAACATAAATGGTGCGTGATTGCATGCAGATGGCTGAAGACATGGATCTGTTTTATTTATTCCTCTTGGAAAGATGTTATTCAATATGCTGTTGGAGATTTGAATGTTTATTCTGAGCAATTTCCAGATAAAATTTAACCAGCAGTCAATGGCAGAGCTTAATAAGGAGTGGGATGGAAAAAAAAGTCTTTTTTGGTGTCTGTGGACCATAAATCACAGATGTTGTAAGGACCACAAATCTTGGCGTTTCATGCCATTTAATCTCAGCTCCCTAGCTGCTGTTGAAGGAGATTTAAAGGCTGCCATTGGGCTCCTATGAGATGTAAGTGTGCTGATTTGCTCATTCTTTAAAAAACTGACACAAGTTGAAGGGCCGGTAAAGGCTTCTACAAGTCCAACATTGTGTCCTGGACAGGGGAAAAGTAGTTTTCACCAAACATGCTGAATAACACATATAATTTCAGGCTGAACACGCGCAAGCCAAAGAAAGTTCCCTTGGTGATCAGATTTGCCTGGCTTAGCAAAATAAGACACATCTTACTCTACAAATGGCAAGATGGTGCCAAATTGTTTTGGCCAGTGACCAAGTATCTCCATAAAACAAGTTTGTGCCCCCTTTCCTAATTCCTGGGCACTTTACAGAACTTTTTTTCACCTCCCTGATCCTCGAAGCAAAAAGAGGAGTTAAAACTTTTTGCTTTACTGCTGGGACATGGCTACAAACCCATCCAGCGCTTGCGGGCAGAGGAAAAGCTGAGTTGGTCTCTGTCAGGCCTAAAAAGCAAGTGACCTGGATAAAGAGATGCGCAGTCCTGGAAGCCTGAAGTGTCTCTGCAGATTGGTAAAGCTCTGTTAGCTTGTCAAGCCGGGTCAAACAAAGTGGGATCCTGGTCCAGCTCGAGTGTCAGCCTCACTGATGTCAAAGGCTTTTCTCAGTATCCACCCCATGCTGTGTTTCCTCCCATATCCGAGGTTGCATCCAAGCTCTTGGAGAAGAGGGTTGTATCAGAGCCAGGAGCATGGAGGAAAAGACCAGATGTCTTTAGTGAGGCTGAGGCATAAGCAAAAGCCTTGCCAACAATAAGTGCTGATTTTAGGAAAACCCATCCCTAGTGCTATTCAGTTTTGTAGCCAGATTGAACTTTTCTTCTCATGTTGTATCTGCTTCTTTCTTGGGTTTATCTGAACTAGCAGCAACAGCTCAGAGCTCTTTGTTTTTCACAGCCATGAAGAGTCCCACACAGGCATCAGGTCCTACAGTTATCTCCCCATCCCAGCACACGAGGAGGTTGGAAGTGTGTACTCAGATGCACTGGGTCAGGAAGGGTCCCGGTCTCACGTGTTGTCCTCCCTGGGACACTCCTGCCCCTCATTTTGCAGAGACCTGAAGGGGGGGACCATGCACAGGAGGTGAGATGTTTGTGAGCTGGTTTCTGCCAAGGAGCTTTGCCTCCGTGTGTGTATTGGCTGCATAAAGCACTGGCCTGTCACAGGGAGCAGCTGAAATAGCTGTTCAAACCCAGTTTTTCCCGGAGGCTTTTGCCATACTAGTACAGGACTCAGAATTAACTAACACATAAATAAATAACCTTGCAACACCAAGCCCAGCTACTTTTTAAACCTCCTGGCAGGTGCTTAGGAAGTGAGTTCATAGCCCCGGGGAAGAGAGATTTCTTTTCACACAGGACATGGTGCTTTATTAAAGGACAGAGGCTATTTGGTGGTGGTGTTTCCCTCGAGTTCTGTTTCGTTCCCTTCCCCTTCATACCAACCATGTGACAGGAAGGATGAGGGTTGGAGGAGAGACTTTTAAACCTTCTCAATTTATTCAGCTGGCCAGATCTAGAGGGTCTTCTGTGTTCTGGGACATGCATGTCCCCAGACTGGATGGTTCCCCATTAATAGGATTTCCTTGCCTTTCCTTCCCCAAACCCCTGCTTCCTTAATGCAGGGAGGAAACACCTGAACCACCTCAGAAATGTGACTTTAAAACCATCTAGGTCTCCAGAGATGGTGGAGATAATGCATTTTTGTGACAGACTGTTCACAAAATAAATTAACCCTTCTCGATTATGGTTGGCCATATGCAGTATATGATGTTGCTTCTCACTGTAGGTGTTTTATTTCCTGGCTCCTCCTACTGTCCTTCCATTAGCAGATGAATAGGGTCCCCAGCTACAGGGGAAAAAGGCAACTTTACGGTCAGGGACTGGTCCAAAACTCTCTGCTCCCCAGCTTCCTGCAGGTGCATCGAGGAGAACCAATGTTTGAGTGATCTGAAGTCCATGACAGGTTCTCATCACTTATCCCGTGATCCATATTCATCAATGACCTGGATGAAGGGATGGAGTGTACCCTCAGCAAGCTTTCTGATGATCCAAAACTGGGAGGTGTGGCTGACACACCAGATCTGCACCACCATTCAGTGGGAGCTGGACAGTCTGAAGAGCTGGGCAGAGGGGAACCTCATGAAGTTCAACAAGGGCAACTGTAAGGTCTTGCACCTGGGGAGGAATAACCCCCTGCACCAGTACGGATGAGGGTCCAACCTGCTGGGAAGCAGCTCCACAGAGAGCTGGGAGCCCTGATGCACAGCAAGTTTGCCATGAGCCAGAAATGTGCCCTTGTGGCCAAGAAGGCAAATGTTCTCCAGGGGTGCATTAAGAAGAGTGTGGGCAGCAGGTCAAGGGAGGTTCTCCTACCCCTCTACTTTGCCCTAGGGAGGCCACATCTGGGGTGTTGAGTCCAGTTCTGGGCTCCCCAGTTCAAGAGAGACAAGGCGCTACTGGAGAGAGTCCAGAAGAGGCTATGAAGATGCTGAGGGGCCTGGAGCATCTCTGTGCCAGGAAAGGCTGGGAGCCCTGGGGAGGTTCAGCTGGAGAAGAGCAGCCTGAGAGGGGAGCTGAGCAATGCTGAGCAAGAGCTAAAGGGCCCCGGGGGGCAAGAGGATGGGGACAGACTCTGTGGTGTGCAGTGACAGGACAAGGGGCAACATGGAGCACCAACTGGAAGCCAGGAGGTTCCATCTGAGCAGGAGGAGAAAGTTCTTTGTTGTGCGGGTGTCAGAGCCTGTGCCAGGCTGCCCAGAGAGGTTGTGGAGTCTTCTTCTCTGGAGAGATTCCAAACCCACCTGTACACTGTGATCCTGGGCCCCCTGCTCTGGGTGCAGAATAAAGTCTGCATTCATCAAACCCACAGTGCAATTGCTGCTGCATTGGCAGAGTAAGGAGTCACATCCCAGCCAGCTTCCCTCCCAGAAGTTTGCTGTACAGGTCTCAGACTCGGGCTTGTGTGCATGTAGTAACAGTCATGCACCTTTGTGATGGTTTAGTTTTGCTCCTTTTGCTTAGATGCCCTGCTGAAAAGCATCCCACCAAAATCCATCACCACAAATTAATAAATTACCACCGCTCAGCAGGGACGCCGTAACTGGTTGATGGAGGCTCTTGTCCTAACGTAACCCGCATCTCAACTGATGAGCCGTAACTGAATGATTAATGATAATTTGACTGTCCACCTGTGTTTGTTCTCCTCACTGGTGCTGTCTTTCCCATCTGTGGGCCGAAGAAACTCAGGGGGTTCTCCATCAAGTGAACGCTTTACACCAGTGCAAGAGGGACCAGTGCCTGATGTCTCTGCGAAGTGGGAATGCTGACAGAGCACTGATTTACGAGAGCTGGAATGAAGTGGTAAGTGAAGCAATAGCTCCTTTTCCATGACGCTCGCCCTGTGTTTTGTAACCTGCCTCATGGTCAACAGATGATTAGGAACTTTCCTGGTCACCAGATGATCAGGACCTTTCCTGAGCGCATGATTTCCCTTTACCCTGAATGTTTATGATGGCTGGTTTCAATTATTTCTTTCCTTCACACTCTGTATTTCAACCTGCCTCGGATGAGCAATTCATCTACTCTACCAAATGACTTACTGAGATAGATTTCACATACAAGGCAAATAAATATATTTTGCCTCCCCTCACAATTCTGCAACACTTTTTTTATAATTCTACTTCTCTTGCCTTATTCCCGGCAAACCTTTACCCAGAGCAGAAATTTCCACCCGTGCATGGTGGCTTTAAAATGTCATTGGATAACAAAAGTAGCATTTTACAGCTATTTTGTCTTGACTCTTGTGCCAAAGCATTTCCCGTGTTACTTATCTCGCTGTATAGAACTGGGCCAGAAGAATGTTGGGTCTCCTGAGTAAGGCTTCAACAGCATCTCACTATGGAGATTCACTCTGATGTGTATCTTCAGAGCAACCGGTGCTGATGTAGTTGTGTTTTACCCGTGCATGTGCACTTACACATGACCGTGAAGCACCAGTGATGCCACGATGCTTGTGAAAAATCTCCTTTCCCCATGTATTTATACTTTGTGAGTCATTGATACCAACTCAATTAAGAACTGTAGGAGAATTAAGAGAATTGGGGCATTTAATGCATGTGCATGTGGTTTCTCAGTCTTTATTTTCTTCTGCTCTTAGTCAGCATGGCTGGGACCCACAGAGGGTTGATAAATGAGTGATGAGGCCTTGGAGGCTGATTCCTTGGAAGTGGCACGATGTGGGAGCCAAGGTGGGTACGGACATTGCTACAGTACCCAGGTGAGTTGAGATTTGTGTCAGCAGAAAGCACAATGAATAATCCAGGAGAAGCTGAACGAGCACTCAGCAAAATTCATCTGCAGTTCATTGAGGCAACACATGGAGAGAGTTCACGGGGAGTTTATCATGGGAACTGTTGAGGGTTAATGGCCAGTAGAGCAGATTGAGCTGTGGGATTACTAAATAATGAACTTTTCTCTCCAATAAATTTGGCCCTGACTTATAAAAAATCAATAACATGCTACTCTTCAGACAATTTTTTTTTTTCCTTTTGGTAGGGGGGGCATGTGGGCTCAGAGTGATTTTTAAACTACTCTTTCATATATATATATAAAAATACATTTTACCCTGACCATTTATATGAAAGCTCTGATGTGCCACATTTATTGCAGCTTCATCACCTAGATAGATTTTTATGTGGGTGCCTGGCTATTGCTTTGTTTAATCATTCCTTTCTCTTCCCTCCCCAGTCCCTTGTCTCCTTCCCTTTCTATGCTTTTTATGATACCATCACCAGTGTAGATCTACAGGAGGGTTATCATGTGATGTAGGATGTCAGAGAGGTCAGGTCAGCTGGGATGGAGCCAAAAATATTAGCACTTTCTTGCCACTGAAGAAAGAAAGTGAAATAATAGTTAGCACTTACAAACTGGCAGATTTTCAACTGCAAGAAGAGGAAGGGAATTTTTTTGTTGTTTTATTTTGTTGCTAAGGGGAGAGGAGATGGTTTCAGTTCCTGGCTATAGAACAGGCTTTCACTGTGGTGTGGGATTATGTCTGGGTTACATTAGGGTTGGAAGTGGGCACTAGGTTGGTATCTGCTCTTGGACTGCTGCGTTTCTAGAGTTTCCCACTATCCTGCTTTCCCTCTATGAAAGTAGAGTACCTCAAATGACAACATGCCATAGAATCATAGAATCACAGAATGGTTTGGGTTGGAAGGCATCTTAAAGTTCATCTACATCCAACCCCCCTGCCATGGGCAGGGACACCTCTCACTAGCCAGGTTACTCAAAATCCCACCCATCCTGGTCTATATAGTGAGCTCTTCAATGCACCTAAATCATGGCTAAATTTAAATTCTAGAGATGTATTGCCTGGATTTCAGCTCTTCTTTTGCCTTGGGTATTTTTTAAATCCTGTGTGTTCTTCAAGAGGCCAATGAACAGGACTAGGAATTAAACCCCAGGTAAAAGGTCCCATTAAGCATTTGAACACCATGACCTGCAGCAAGCTCTGTGACTTTTTTCTCTCTCACACATAAAATTATAAGAAAAAATCAAATCCAGATGCCTTGTGGTGCATGGAAGAGTCATTCCATCGTGAAGCGAAGGACTTTGCCTCTTTGACAGATGTCATGAATAGGTATGGGTGTGTGGTTGCATAGTGTGCCTGTGGCTGTGCTCTACTGCCCTAAAATGGGTGAAGTTAGAACTCTTTTGCTGTGTGAAACTCTCTTCAAATATATATGATTTCAGAGAAGCTTTCTCAGTTGGAGGAGGGATTTTACAACAAGGACAACTCCAGGGTCTATGATTTTGCTTTGTCTTTATGTGGGTGCAACACAGCAGAGGTGCCCACAAATAGCCAAGATGTCAAAATCTTATCAAGCATTGCCCCAGAGGCTGTGGGGTGTATGTGAGATGGCAGCTACAGCCAGGGAATAGAACGTGACTTCTTCCAGTAGCATTAGCTGCTGTCTTTACTCTTTTTTTCTGGTAGCAGTGATAGCCAGCCCAGATTTTCAGGGATCTCCTGGGCTTTCTGTTCCAACCATGAGCAGCCATACCTGATGCCGCTATCAAGAAGTCCCCAAGAAAGTAGTGACTGAGATGCAGAAGATAGCTGACAAGGAACATTGCAAAAAGAACACGGAGACCTGTTCCATCCCTGGGTACCATACACATGGTACAGCAGGTCCATGCAGGCTCTGCCTGTTTTCTGATGCCACAAGTACAACAAGGCCCATCATCAGTGATGTCTTCTCAACCAGCATGCTGCCATAGGGGGAAGTGACCACGCATACTAAAGGCATGAAGCCGTTGTCTCATGCATCAGCACAGTGAAATTTCTCTCAGCAGTGCTACAGGAAGCAGGTAGGATGATAAACTCCATCATCAGGATGTCAAAACCTAAGAATGAGGAGAAGTTTCTGGCTTTATAATTGCAGGTGGTTTCACAGCTCTGTGTAGGTTGGGAGTGGGTGGTGACCTTTAGGTTATGGACAAGTTATCATACCCAAAGGTCAGCCAGATGGGTTGCTCTTTTAAACTAAGGAGACTATTGGCTCAGCCCTCAAGCCATTGTTGACTCTTCTAGAGGGCTCTCCTTGCCCATCTGCTGACAGTCAGGCCTTAGCAAGAAGGTTTCCAGCCCACTGTCTGTGTCATTATGGAAAGTCCTCCAGAGCAAACGAAAAAGAGAATCGATGGGACATTAAAATCAGTGTCTGAGGCTTTCTGTTAATGCTTTCCTTTCACAGTCCCTGTTGGTGGTAACTTACAGACCTCCTTAAATACTCTAGAAGTTTACAGCACTCTTTTCTGACAGCTATTGGAGCTCAACAGTCTCCTTTCGCTCCTAATTGCAGTTATTAACTTTCGGAGGGAGGAATATTTATAGACGTTATGAAACGGCCTAAAGATGATTCTTTTCCTTCCAGTGTCATATTGTCCTCACTTATTTGGAAATCTTGACAAAAAGCAAACAGTTGGTGCTCATTAAAATGCCATCATGCAGGAATGCAGTGACATTTCATGGAGGATGTTTTGGAGTTGTCTTTGACCTTTGCTCAGTGATTTCTCCGCAGAGTTCAGGAGGTGCCTCCACGTGACTGCGACACTTCACTGAGCTAAGGAGCTTCCAGCATGCTAGGGCTTGTCACTGGGTACCAGAAAAGTTTGCTTTTGGTATCTACCATCTTGCTCATTAACTTGAGTTGCTTTCTCCCCGCCCCCATCTTTTGTTCCACAAGACAATCACGAATTCCATAGAAAACTCCATACAAAATAGCTTGCATTTTCAAGGGGAAAAAAAATAAATTAATTAATTCCTGGATGTGACAAAGGAGAGAAAATCAGACTAGAAGGAGGGGGGTGCTGAAGTATATGTACCATGAGACACCCACACTATCTTCCCTGAGGAAGGTCTAATCCTTCTTACCATCTCTAGGGACCATGGTGGTACCAGATCATATCGTGACCTGAGAAGTCAATTTAACAACTCAGTAGACCTCTTCCCCTCTATGATGACTGTCATCAGCAGGGTAGCATTTAGCAAATATTATGGTGGTTGTTGCTGTGGGCCTGAGCCCTTGAATCCCTGAAGCACACCAAGCTGTTCACCACGTATTTGAGACTGAAGGATCTCAATGATGGCTCATTATACATCATGAGTGCTCCCTCACCGTTCCTCTCTCTCCTGACCCTCCTTAAAGACCACTTCTACAGAGGTGCTGCAGGAGATGAGCCAGAACTTGGGGGAGGACAAGCATATGCTGGAACCTGAGGTTATTCCTCCCCAGGTGCAGGACTTTGCACTTGTTGTTGAACTTCATGAGTTTTGTGTTGGCCCATTTTTACAGCTTGTCAGGGTGCCTCTGGACATAGGACTGTGAGACCAGGTGACCTTCTGGCTTGTTGTACTTCCCCATATTAAGACAACCATTATCACTTTAACCATCCAGCTACAGCATCACTATGGTTTGGATACATCAACTCTGGAAGCCACCTGCTGTCACCAAAGCCTAGAGCGTTTTGCAGGACTTGCCACCCAAGAACCAGCTCTCATCTGGCCTGTGGTGCTTTGCTCTGCATGGCTGTTTCGTGGTGGTGGTGGTGAGATGCCAACCTGTGAAAACCAACATCCGTACAGCAGCAACTGTTAATTGACCGAGAGCCGCTGCTGCAGTGCCAAGGAGAACAAAAGAACAAGCAGCTGTCCCTGCCATCTGTGCCTGCTTAAATGCGGCTAAAAGAAACTCCTCTCCAGAGTTCCCAGCTGTGAGGAAAGGTAACAAATCCAACCATAACGTGGGGTTGCACGTTGGCTGGGTCTGTGGCTCCTACTCAATCAGACATGTCAAGCCATTTGTACAAGGTGGGCTGAGCTTCCCAGCCCTGGCTATGTAGAAGAGGGTGATAATGGGCTCTGATGGACACAATCCTCCACTCGGCTGTGCAGCTTTGAGTTGTTTCTAGACCTGGTTGCAGTTCACTGTGAGTAAAAGACCAGGTGTTCAGAATCGCTCTGTGCTTAAAGCAGTTGTAAGAACTTTGCTGTGTCCTGTGACTCTTTCCACCCGACTGGGTGTGACAAGGAGAGCTCTGCAATGTTTCACCTAAGAGCACCAGGACATGCAGATGGAAGAGACTGCCTATGGAGTCTGTCCCACCACAGTCCCAGGGTTCATAAATCATGGATCACAAATGTCCAACCAATCCCCCTAAACCTGCAGAATGAATTAAAAGCGTATGAAGTCTTTTTTTTTTTCAAGGAGTTTCACATAGAATGATAGAATAGTTTGGGTTGGAAGGGACCTTAAAGATCATCTAGTTCCAATACCCTTGCCATGGGCAGGAACACCTCCCACTAGACCAGGTTGTGCAAGACCTCAACCAACCTGGCCTTGAACACATCCAGTGATGGGACATCCACAGCTTCCTTGGGCAACTCGTTCCCATGTCTGACCACCTTCCTATTGAAGAACTTCCTACTTTGTAATCTAAATTTCCCCTCTTCCAGTTTGAAGCCATTACCCCTCATGTTATCACTACAAGCCCTAGTAAAAAGTTGTTTCTCAGCTTTCTCATAGGTCCCCTTCAGATACTGGAAGATTGCAGGAGGGTGTCCCCAGAGCCTTCTCTTCTCCAGGCTGAACACCCCCAACTCTCTCAGCCTGGCTTCTCAGCAGAGGGGTTCCAGCCCTCTGATCATCTTTGTGGCCTTCTCTGACCCTGCTCCAACAGGTCCATGTCCTTCTTGAGCCGGGGTCACAAAGGGAATCCCCAGTGTGCTGGGATTCTTCTATGCCTAGGAAAGCTGAAAGTCAAATAATGTTAAATATCCAAACTGACCAATTTAGTGAGAGAAAGGCTGCCCAAAGAGGTTGTGGATTCTCCTTTTCTGGAGAGATTCCAAATGCACCTGGACACTGCAATGCTGGGCCCCCTGCTCTGGGTGACCCTGCTGGAGCAGGGAGGTTGGACCAGATGATCTCCAGAGGTCTCTTTCAATCTCTACCATGCTGGGATTCTTGATTCTTCTAGCATCTGGGGGAAGTGATACTTGTTCTCCCTTTTTGTGTGCCCACCTGGAACAATTCAGTGTTTATTCCCCAACAGGAGGTGTACAGCCAGTCTTGACAGATACAAGAAACTTTGAACTAATTCTTTGGTGACTCTCTGAGGGAAGGAATTGCAGGGCTTTTGGGTTCTATTCATCATGACCATGTCTCTGCCCACCTGAAAGTCCCCTGCAGCTCAGATATTAGAGTCTGCCAGGATGGATGTTTTCTTTAAAAGGAGACAGAGCTTCTTTCTACCTCTTTTCTGAAGTTTTTCCAGAGCAAGTGTCTTGCAAAGTTCATGTAACACATACAACATTGGCATCCAGTTTGCTTTATTCTGATCGTGGTTGTTAGCACCCAGCATTGCAGGGGCAAAACAGAGTCTTGAAAAGCTCAGACCTCCAGAGACTACTCTAGGAGAAGTGTTCAGCACTTCTTTGTAACATCTGGAAACCCTCGGGCATTGTGGTACTTGGTCCTGTTCTCACACTGGCTGGTTTAGTGCAGGGGTTGTCCACTCAACAGTGGTCTGTGTTTAATAACTGAGAAGCAAACTCCTGGGAATGGCCAACTAAAGCACAGATATACAATAAAACATTTTATGAGGGATTAGGAAAGGTGCAGTTTAATGGGATTTATTCAAAACCAGGACAATTTTATCTATTACTTTTTCTGCCTAACTGTGTCTCTGGAAGTTCAGAAATCAAGGCTGTCCACAGGGTCAATATACTCTGTGACAGACAACAGGGATAGTTTGTAGGGGATGCAAAGTCTCAGGAAGATGAAAAAGAAGCACTAATCTGTATTATGGGCTGCATTTGCAGGACATTCCCACAAACAGTGACTTTGGTAGTCTGATTCCTAAGGAGATGACTGTCTGGAGGCATCAGCCCTGAGAAAGGAGAGAAACAAAAAATAAATACAACTTTGACTAATGCATCATGTCACAGTGTGCAGTAAGCTTGGTGCTCCTTGAGCTCCCAGCTATAGATAGATCTCTTCCTACAATGTTAATTAGGGGCAACCTTAAGGAAGTCAGACACAGTCCTCCACTTGGTTTTCCATCTCAGCTTGCAACTGTCCATCTCCTGTGATGGTCTCCTCTCTACAACCCATGCATATTTCCCAGACTTTCCTTTTCCTGACATGGGTTTGAAAACTATCTTTGTATGCAGGTCTCAAACAGAGATAGCTCAGGACCCCAATTCTTTGTTTTAACAACCCTTCATCTGACCTGGAGGGTGACATAAGACTTCGTCCAACTCCTGGAAGGCACCAAAAAGGGAAAGATCATGATGTCACACACAGGAAATAAGGTAGCACAGTGCAAAGATGGGACACCTCACATGGCTTTGGCTGATACGATAATAAATTTAACAATAGACACCACTGTAGTTGTAGCCAAACTGATTCATGAGCATGACAAGACAGAATCAAAATGCTCTAGCTAGCAGACGTGTCCTGAAAGCAGAAAGATCAAACCTCCCAGTCATAATTCCATGAAAGTGCTTTCACTGAGAAGGGTTTTCCCAGAGATGTTCCTCCCCTTGGCATCTCCAGAGGTGGTCAGTTATTTCTGTGCTCTGTTGGGTGTAGATGGGTAGAAAAGACAGGACTTGCAGCCCATGCTCTGTCCTGAAGGCTTAGCCATTATTCTTTCTCATTTGTTTGATTTTGTATTTCCAGTAAAGGTCACATTATCTGAAAGCATTGGGTGGCATTTGGGAGTTGCTTTTCCATGAGGCAAAAAAAGTAACTGAGGTTACACAGGATACGGTAAATATTTCTCAGTGTTTACTCTATCTTCATACGCCCAATGCTTGTCAAAGTAGGAAAGTATTCTTCAGGAGATGGAAGAAAAGCTGATAACAGGAGTGTTCTTTAGATAATTCAGGCACAACTATCTGTCAACAGCGCGAGGTAATTATCCCAGTAAGATTTCATGAAACGAGAAAATATCATAGATTTTATAAACCTTATTAACATGCCGGATGACTGCAAAACAACAAAAGGAGTCTTAAAACAAAATGTTATGTTAAAATCAATATTGATTGCCAGTGATAAGTGTTATATGAGGCAGTAAAATCCCATAAAATTCCTCCTCAAAACAGAGGTGCAGACAAGCCGAAGGAGAGCGAATAGCTCTAAAGCTGTCTAATCACTTTGCAAATTGGGGAAGGAGCGTCGCGATGCTGATTTGTTCTGACATCACTGTGCTTTTCCCCCCAAAAAAACCCTCCCTCCTCCTTTCCTTCTCCTGCCCCCCTGCAACAAGCCCAAATAATAGCCCATTACGGAATGCACCATAATGGCACCTTCGGGGGTGGGATTAGAGTAAGTATCAATTTGGAAATTAGCAGCCTGGTTCAATGAGCAGCAACCAGCCCTGCAGGAACAAGGAGACATTTGAAATTCTCACACGTGCTGCCTCACCAAATGCTGCTTTCATTACCCTCTTCCTTTCTCCTCCCTGCAAACTCTTCGGGCAGACAGGTTGGTTCACATCCACTCATTGGCAGCAGCCGTCACCACCGTGCTAAGGCAGAGACGTTTGCCAGAGTATGATTTTGTGGTCCTGCAGCTGTTGGCTACCCTTTCATCCTTCCTGAATTTATATGTCCATGATCCCCAAAGCTGGCCTCAGCACTTGTGTGATGGTGTGGCAAACCCAGGAAGAGATCCTGTTGGTCTTGAGCATCAGGGCACGTTGAGCTCCTTGCAGGACCAGGCTCCACAGCCATAGAATCATAGAATGGTTTGGGTTGGAAGGGACCTTAAAGATCAACTCGTTCCAATCCCCCTGCCATGGGCACAGACACCTCCCACTTGACCAGGTTGCTCAACATGGTCCTCAAACACTTCCAGGGATGACGCATCCACAAACCCATTTCAGTGTCTCACTGCCCTCACAGTGAAGAATTTCTTCCTAATATCTGATCTAAATCTCTACTCTTTCATCTTGAAACCATTACCTCTCATCCTACCACTGCTCTCCCTGACAAAAAGTCCCTCCTCTTCTTTCTTGTAGACCCCTTTTATGTACTCGAAGGATGCTATAAAATCTCTCTGGAATCTTCTCCAGGCTGAATAAAAGCTACCAATCTACAGCGAGCTGTAGTCTGGTGCATCCTGTCCCATGGTGGTTTGCTAACATCTGCAGGCCTTGCTTTGGTGATCTAAGTCTGCAGAACCAGCTCCCCATACACACATCTACTGAAAACTCAAGACACAAAGCCCTGTCCAAGTGCTGAATCTTGTCTCTGCTACGCATCATGCACTGAGTGGGGTCCTGGACTCTCTGGAGGGAAGGAAAGCTCTACTGTTCATGGCCAGCAATATCCCACCCTTGGGCTCCTCAAAGGGAAAAGTAAAATGGATCTGGAAGGATAGCCACACACTGACACAGATCCTGGGTCTTCTGCATCAAGTCTGGGTTAGTGCTACAGGGTCCTTCTTGTCACAGCTACCATCCTGTATCAACAATGAGATTACATTGTTTTTTCTCATCCCTTCTAGGTTCACAGGCCAGATGATGTTGCACAGCCCGAGATGATGTCCTGACAAGTCTGGTGTGTGCGGTCACAAGAAAGAGACAAACTGGGTTTGCACTGTAATCAGAGACATGATTACATGGCAAGGCCCAGCAGCCTCAAGAGATGCAAAATGCCCACCCAAAACTATGTCACCTCTTCCACCACGAGACTGGATAGGAGGGTCCTCCTACTGTGAGGGGTGTCATACTTGGGAATGAAGGCACTTGAGAGCTGCTCTGCCAATCTTATGTCTTGGTCTCACACATCACAGTTCAGACAAACTCATTCCTCTTTCTGCCTCTTTCATTAAAATGAGTTACTGGGCATCTCAGAAACATCTGGAGATGCCAAAAAGGACTTGCAGAACTTACACCCTTTGCTGTGAGGGTGATGGAGCACTGGAACAGGCTGCCCACAGATGTCATACAGTCTCCTTAGAGATTTTCAAAACCCACCTGGACATGTTCCTGTGTGGCTTGCCCTGGGTGATCCACCCATCCTGGTGGTGGGGTTGGACTCAATGATCTCCAGATGTCCCTTCCAACCCCTACCAATCTATGATTCTAACTTCCACAGATGCACTCAGAATTGACCAATAGACATGTCAGTGCTCTCTGGAGTAGCTAATGCCAAGTGAATGGCTGCAGATAGAAGATTTTGAATAGGGCAGCAGAGACCAAGATGGAGCAAGGCTGCAACTCCACTCTAGAGGAAGTGGGAGTAGTTGGAAGACAAAGAAAGTAGCATACAGCCAAGAGCATCAGTGACTGGGATGGGGAGAAGAAGATAACTGAGCAGTTTCTGAGGTCACCTGGGCAGTCACCAGTCCCAAGCAGGGACTGGACTTGGTGAGCTGAGAGCTGGTTGTACTGTGCTCTTATGGATAAACAGCCACATCTACAATCAGAGCACTGGAAGTTCCTCAGATGGAATGAAAAAGGAGGTAAATATTTATAGCTCAGTCTAAATGAACAAATCAGTGTGGCAAATGAGACAACTGCCAGCAATTCATTTTAATGCATAAATCCCCTGGAGAAGAAAAGATCATTAATAGCCCAACAAGTGATCAGAGGCAGGGACAAGCCAACATACCTCATTTACTCCCCAAAGAGCATTTCAGCCACCCTATCTTCTACCTTCTTCCTCTCTGTACTAGCATCCCCTTCAGAAAAGGACATGAAATGACTTAAATTCTTAGCAGCTCTTGATGTTTCTGATGTTTCAGGCTTATGTTGTGCTGTCAGCCAGAGCTGGCAGCACTCTGGTGCCAGACAGGACAGCTGGAAAGGAAATGAAGTCAAGCCTGTTCATTTTTTGAAAAGTAATTTTAACTTGCAAAATTCCCCTTTGTTTCAAGAGGAGTTTGCCTGGGATGTAATCAGAGGAAGCCCTGGAGTGGATTTGACCCGAATCTAAAACATGTGGCAAAAAGTATGTATATATATATATAATATCGTCCTGGTTTGAGCTGGAACAGAACTGGTTCTGTTCAGTGATTTTACTTTTCAGCTCAGTCTCTTCTAAGTCACTGCACTTTCTGAAGTTATTGGCAGATTTTCGCAGACAGTCTCTGCTTCCAGCAATGACAATGCTCCGTTTTTAGACTTACTACCAAGGGTTGGGGTGGACAGAAAGCCTCTTGCTTAGACTTGTTCCTGTGCAGAGCAAGGTCACTGCTCAATCTTGTGCCCCACGTTGGGGTGCAGAAAGTAAGAGGTGGCACCTGTGGGGAGGACGGGACAGGACAGGGGACCACAAACTGACCAGTGAGGGATTCCATCCCATAAACATTCTATTCGGTGTCAAGCTGAGGGATCATGACGGTCAAGCTCTTCTCCAAGAGCTGGTGTCTGAGGAGGACTCCATCTGTTCTGCCTTCAATCCCAATCTGTCTGTTCCTGAATCTGATTACAAAATCCAGCTCCTGAATCTGGTTCGTGATTCTGCTGCTGAGTCCAGTCTGGGACTTCCCCAGTGCCTGCTCCACAGCATCAGTAGTGATGGTGACATAATTGCTATCAGGGGGGTTGGATTCAATATA
>WUAM01000097.1:956862-966954 GCA_024336885.1 Actenoides hombroni | reverse complement strand
GCCTGACACTTTGCTTCAGCAAGCATTTCCCTTAAAGATACATGACCCTTGTTTTCTAGCCATTCCCCAACAGTGGTGTTGTAACCTGTTGCAACTGCCAAACCAATGCTGGAGGACAGCTGCCCCACTGCTTGCAGATTAGCTGGTTCTCCAGTGGACAAGCAGCTGGGGGTGTCTGCCGTTCACAAGGAAGGGTTCATACACATCAGCCACCTCTACCCATGTATAGCCTGTAGAGCCACAAAAATGTTGAGAGAGCTGGAACCCCTCTGCTGAAAGGACAGGCTGAGAGAGTTGGGGGTGTCCAGCCTGGAGAAGAGAAGGCTCTGGGGAGACCTTGTTGTGGTTTTTCAGGACATCAAGGGGCCTGTCAGAAAGATGGGGAGGAACTTTTGAGCAGGGTCTGTTGGCACAGGACAAGGGGTGATGGGTTTAAACTAAAAGAGGGGACATTTAGACTTTAGAAGGAATTTTTTTATGATGGGTGAGATGAGACATTGGGTCAAGTTGCCCAGAGAGGTGATCAAGAAGCCCCATACCTGGGAACATTCCAGGTGAGGTTGGCTGGGGCTCCGAGCAACCTGCTCTAGTTGCAGATGTCCCTGCTCAGTACAGGGGGGTTGGACTAGATATTCCTTAAAGCTCCCTTTCAACTCAAAGCAATCCATTATTCTATTTCTTACAGATGAACATCCATGCCTCAGATGCTACCAGTCCAAAGCAGTGAGTTCCTCTAACTAACTACATCTTTGTCAAGTTTTGATTTCTAAACTGACAAAACCTAGCCTTAGACACCTGGAATGAGCCTCCAGACTCTTCAAAAGCTATTTTGTGAGCATTTATAGATTATGAATAGGAGGGCATTTTTTCTGCCCCTGGGACAGCATCTTGTGTCATATCAAGAGAACTGCATGGGAAGTGCATAGCTGGAGGAGCTCAGAGTCTGACTGCAGGTGAGGTTCATGGGTCCTTTGCTAAGCAATAAGCAAACACAATTCCCAGTAAAACATATTTTGAAAGAAACACATTGGTCCTGGACCTTGTCTGTGAGGTTGCGTGTGGTTTTCCAGGTGATGCTGAGCTCTATGCCCCAAAGTATGTTTCTTGCTCTGAAGTTTAATCAAGGGAAACCTGCCCCTCATGCTTCAATAACAAGCTGGACTCAAGGGGATGTTTGCTGACAGCTTCCATGGATGATAAAGCACAATTTATGAGAAGCACTGTAAGGAAAGGAGGCAGCATTTCCCACAAGGTGTGTGTAGCAGATTGGTCACAGTTAGAGGTCAAAAAGCCAGTACTTGATGGGGCATGGCTAGTCCTTGCATGCCATTTGGACCCTGTCCTGCAAGCAGAGAGCAGACATTGAGAAACCAGCAGGATTGGTCACCCTTCCTTTCATTGCTTAAATTATTTACTTTACTGTTTTCTCTTCTCCTGGCAGCTGATTTGTCAGAGCAAGTGAAGCAGCTAGAAAAAGAGTTGTGACTGCAGCAGGAATATTACAGCAATTAGAAAGGGCCATAAACAGTTCCCTACATATGAAACCGCTCATTGAATTTGACAAGCAGCCTTTTCTTCTTCGCCCAGCCACCAAATACAATGCAGCTTCTTTCCCTTTCATAAATGCCAGCACTTCTTTTCATTCCCACCAAGGGTCCCGTGCACTCAGAGCAATACACTCACAGGCTGAAAGAGACCTTTCTCCTCACACTGAATGTCTTGTGGATAGAATTAACACTGATGGAGTGTGTCACAGTCCAACCGTAATTTAGAGACACACCATGAAACCATGCTGTCCTGGCACTGGTCCAGCTGTCAGATGTAATAGAAAAGGAAAACGGCCTCATCTAACCCAACGGCACATTGGTCTCTTGCAACCACTGATTTTAGCTGCCTACATGTTACTGGCTGTCATTTGGAGATGATTGATGAAGTGCCAGTGGATGTTGCTTGTCCATTCCTAGTAGTAGTATGCAAGTAGCAGGTATGTTAGAAGAGCAGCTGGATGGATTGTCCTGGGCTCATTTTCATGTTTTCCTGGACTAGAGAAAAGAGAGAGGACATGCCACCAGGGCAGGATGTTATAAACTCCAGGCTATATTGTATAGGGTAGAAACCTGGCAAGGTTTCTGTAGCCTCCATAGTCATGGCAGTGATGACAACTTCTATTTCTTTAGACAGCTTCCTTCCATGTATATATTGTCTAAGGGTTGAAATTGTAGAATCAGAATGAATCACAGAATGAATCATAGAATGGTTTGAATTGGAAGGTACCTTAAAGATCATCTAGTTCCAAACTCCCTGCCATGGGCAGGGACATTTCCCACTAGACCAGGTTTCTCAAAGCTCCATCCAGCCTGGCCTTGAACACTTCCATGTGTGGATGGGGCATTCACAACTTCTCTGGGCAACCTGTGCCAGTGTCTCACCACCATGACAGTAAAGAATTTCTTTACTGGATTAAAGGAATCTCATAACATCTCAGAGATTAGGACCAAAGGGGATCTTCTACATCACCTGTCCTGCCATGAAGTTGAGTCAACTTTTCCCAACCCAGTGCCATCTGATCACTACAACAGCCTTGGGTCCTTGGGCCACAGGGGTGTGGATCCAGCATCTGGATGTGTACCTCTGTGCTTCTGTATTTGATTCACTTCTTCTCTGCTCCAGAAGGATGTTGCTTGATTGAAGACAGTTCAGAGAAGAAGGTTTGGGGATGAGGAAGGCAGGAGTAGGGAGGGTACACATATCTAAGGATGGGAGGCATGTGCTGCCCAGTGTTATGGATAAAAGGTTAAGGGGTAATTTGTCATTGTCTGTAAGTACCTGCTTGGCAACGGTAATTTGAAATGAGAGAGAGCTCTTCAGTTTGCATCACAAAAGGATAACAAGATCCGCTGGCTGTGAGCTGGAGTGAGGTGGTGGATTTTCTGAGACAGAGGCATAACAAAAAGAGTGAGCAGAGGAAGGGCAACCATGGCCAACAAATACTCCAACCCTCCACCTTCAGAAGTTGTAAAATCCCTCTTTTCTCAACTGGGAAAGGGATCCACCTGCTTTCAACTGACAAGGGTAATTTGAGCAGAAAAGAATGCATAATTTGCTCCCCTCCATATGAAAATGCCAACATTGGCATTTTCTTGCAAACAGGGCCAAAAACATTGACATAGCAACATTTTCTGCAGCCAAATAATTCCAAGAGATCCAGTCATGCCAGGCCGTTTGGCTTCAGGAATTTTAACACAAAGGGCACTTAAATAAATTCCCAGATCAACATGCCTTACCTTGAGCTCGTTATCACATTCCCCAGCATTCTGCCGGAAGTCACGTCATCTGTTAATCAGTGTTTTCTCAGTTTGACACATTTCTTATGATGTCATTTTGCCCACTTTCATCTCTGCGCTGCTGGCCTTGTTCCTTGGCTGAACTACACCTCCCATATTCAGCTTGGCCATTGATTCTCACAATACGTCATTCAGCTTAGGCAGGGAAGAGGTGCTATTTGCATTCTGAGCGACAAAATTCTTCGGCAAAGTCAGCTCAGAATGCAGCTTGAAGTCTGAAGGTCCCACTTTGCCAATGCAATGTCCACAGGAAAGAAAAAATGTCACTTGAGACCAAAATCACAACAAAGTCCTTACTTCCTATCAAAAAATATATTAAAGTCAGATGCAAAATGAGACATTTCGTGTCTGTGTCAAATCAATCGAAAGTTTTCCCACTCCAAATTTAAATGGTATGAAGAAGCCCTCCTGAGAAACCCATTTGACTAAAAGGTCCATGGCCTGTTTCAGGAATGATCCATTCAGTGTAGACCAAGGTGTCTTTTCCACCGTCGGAGGATGTTAAACAGAGATCAGTTTTATTTCATATATATATAGAAGAAGCATCTCTATTTGCTCTGAACTTTCATGTGGGTGTTTCTAGGAGCCCTGTCTTCAGATAGTTGGATAGACCATGTTTGGTTTTACTAGAGACAAGGAGATGAGCTTGCAACAGGGGAAGGTTGTCCCATCATCCCGCTCAGTGTTGCATGTCTAAAATTTTTGGCTCCCAAGCATTCAGACAGACAAAGCAATTTTCATCCAAGCACACTGCTCCTGGGCAGCTGAATGCAACCAGACAGCCAGAGCAAGGGCTGGTTATGGGTAACATCTGGGTTGAGATGGGAACTCCCCACACACCAGTCATTCCCTGGACTATTTTAGGACTGTTTCTCCATAAAAATGAAAGTGCAATCTTCTCCCGGGCCCCAGCTGGGTAACTGGAACAAAACAGACTCTTGTTAGGCTTAAATCATCCAAAGGAAAAACTTGGCTTTCATGGCCTAATACTGGTTTCCACAGCATCAATGAAAAATCTTCTGGTGATTTCAATGGGAGATGAAGCAAATTTGTTATCTGCATGTGCCTGTTGGTAGCAATCCTTACCAAAGTTCTACCTTGAACACAGTTTCCCTTGCACATGCCAAATACACTGATAGTGTCCAGGATTAAAAAAAAAAAAAAAAAAAGAATGGGTTTGGTGACAGCTTGGCTGATGATTTATCACACCCTTTGGAGTGGTGCCCATCAAAGCCAAGAGCAGCTTCTCTGTGTGGCCAGAGATAGTTGTCCATCTGTCCAGTATTAATGCACAGCCTGGGGACATCTGTCCAGTCTCAACACACATCTTTGCAGAGGTGAAGGTGGTTTATGAACCCAGGAAGACAATATCTGAACCAATTAAGTTATTACAAAGAGACCCACGAATGCTCTAAAATATTGTGTGGTGTTAAGATTTCAGCTCTTGCCAGGTGACAGTGTCTCTTTCACCATTTATCTTGCTCTGAAGAGGAGGATGGCCACATTATCACCACATTGCTGACTAATGCACTCTTTTATGGCACGGAAAAAACACTCCCCAATTGTCTTTTGTGTTTTGACTTCAGATGGTCTGCGAAAGGCCACGTTCCTTCTCTTGAAGTCAGAAGCAAGAAATATGTTGACCCTTATAGAATGCTTATCCTAGAACATACATAGGGTCTGTCAGATCCAGAGTTTACCTGTACTCATGTTCTCTGTCAGCACAAAGCATCTCAGACGCAGGCACTACAATTTCTCTTGGCGTCCTGTGAAGGCAACATGCTTATGGAAGTTTTCCAACAGTGGCTGGCCCTGAGAGACACATGTGTTTCAGCTCGTTCTAAAATGAGAAGAAACATTTCCATTCTGCTTTCATCTCTAGCTGCCCTTATGAATGATCCAGAAAAACAATGGTCTTGACTCATAGCTGATCTTGTAGACTTACTTTCTGGAACTCCTTCACATGGGAAGATTCACCTCCTTTATCTTTAGTTGTGTAAAAGCCATGTGTCCTTTCCAAAGCAGAGGTTTACACTCTGTTTTAGAACATTGGATATAGATAAGGTGGGATGACTTAGCCTCAGGAAGCACTTCTCTCTCTGTGATTAGACAGAGGGACAAAAGTTAGTGGAGATGATGTCCATCGTATGCTGTCCATATGTTTGCTCCTAGGTATGTTGAAAGTGGCCTGAGTTCTAAGTACTGGCCACTCTTAAAGCCCCTGTAGAATCCCCAAAATAGTCAGAGCTTTGCCTGTTTCGGAAGGGATCCCACCTTCAAAACTAGTCCTTGCAGAGACCACAGATGGAGCCGGGGAGAGGGAGCTTCTCTCCTACTGCAATTTGTTGGTGACTGCATCATCTATCCAAACAGCAAGAGATCAGTAAGTGATGCCCACCTCCTTTTGCCTGCAATGATGTGAGACTGCTTGTCCCCCCTAAGTGCTCCAACAACATGGTAACAGGATACTCCAACACCAGTAGCTCCCTGCTGCTGACAATAAATTGACTCTGTCATGGAAGATCAGAAAGAGGGATGTACATCATTGAGGCAGTGACTACAGACCACACTTTCCTCCTTCTCAGTGTTGTATTGTGTAGTCAGGCATCTGCTCTGCCTCTCCAGCTGGCTAATACTCTGCTTCTCAGCCCTGGCTCCAAAGAAATGTCAATCCAGATCCTGTCAGAGTGAAAGGATGACCTCCCAAGCCCCAGCCTGGGAGGGTATTGGCTCCCTTCCTGAAATCCACATTGTTCAGGGACCTGTACAAATTAGTCTAAACAGCAACGTGGCCTTTAGCAGGGCAGAAGACAGGGAGATAGCCCAGCTGGGAAAAGGATTTATAGCCAGACAATGAGGATTTTTCATGGTGTGACATTTTATTGTGAGCTGATGTGTTGTCATGAGTCCCATGAGTTGCCACGAAGGCTGATCTCCAGCTTCTCTTTTGTCTACTGGGTTTGCTTCTACCAGGGATTTAGCACTAATGAAATTAAGGTCCTTTGGTTTGGAATGAATTATGACTCCAGTTCATGCCAGAACAAGAACTCTGCAAGAGAAGGGGTAACAGAAACATCTGATGGGGCTGTGGGATGGATCAAAGAATTAGAAGCAACCTTGTTCTTGGTAACAGGCCTTGTAGTTGTTCTTTTGGAGTTAGATTCATTCAGGAGAAACTGAACATCAGCTGCAGTCTGCAGCTCGGGGGAGATCTGTGCTGAAGAATATGTTACCTGTAGATGAAACATTAAAACGGGTCTTCATCATGAAAGCATCACACAGATAAGTTACAAATACAGGGTCTGCATTAAGCCTGTCTACTTTGACACAGTAGATTTGAGGATCTCAAGCACGGGAAAACCCATTTATGAATGGCAGGTGATGAAGCAGCTTGGCCCACTGTGATCTCAGAGAAGTAAGCCCAGGGTCTCTGATTTAGTGAAATCACTTACGGATTTCATATACAGCTTGGGAAACAAATGTGAGGATGACCATGGTGGGAACAACAGTGCAACAGTAGAATGTACATGACTACTAAAGCTGAGATGGTGACTTCCTTGACTTGACCCTATCCAGACCACTGGTATCTTCTGCCAGGTCCTGGGTTTCAAGCAGTCTCCTGACAGTGTTGCAAGCTCCCTCATCAGCTCAGATGAACCTCTTCTCAAACATGGTGAATTAAATAGGTACAATGGTCACAGTATCTCTGACATTGCTTATGGGACTTATATGTTTGTCCCTCTTCGAGCAGATCTGAAAATCTCAGCCAACTGCTGTCCATGCTTTGTTGTCTGGGACAGTGTCTTCCTTCATACCTCTTCTGAAGTGTGCTGCTCATATGCTGTGAATTACGAATGGTAGAGTCACTTGTGCATAAATGAAGTAAAAATGTCATGATGGAGGCAAGGTGCATAAATACCTGATGGTAGCTCATGAAGACAAGGGGCCCTACTGGAATGATAACTGTGGAATGACTTGATTATGGTGCTGTAAAAAATTCATGGCACAGGAGAGACTATCGATGCCATGCTGTGTCCACCTGTAGAACTGTGGGCAACACATCAAGATGTAGCCAGACCAATAGGATTTCCAGATCATTAGTTCTGCAAGCTGCAAAATGCTGCCACATGGCTGATGGAAAGGACAAGTAGGAAAGAAAAGTCCGAAGAAATTCAAATATGCTCCAGGAAGAGTCAATAAGAGAGCCAGAGCACCATCACAGTCATGATAGAAAGCCTTGGGTTTTTTTTTTTTAGCAGGACCAAGTTTGCAGCATATCATACTAGGACAACCAATCTGTTAGAAAAGAGTGAAGTTCTCAGGGACAATGGCCCTTCTCCAGGCTCAGACAGGAAATAAGATGACAGACTCTGGGCCACCCTGCAGAAGAAAGCAGAAGGAATTGCAACAGACCCTACAGGTTGGACGAGGGATTAGGAACAAAAGAGAAAATTTTCTTCTTTACTTCAGCTCTAGGATTCAGTTTAAGCACCGTCATTCTTAGCTGGGTAAAACCAGTGCATCTTCATTAACCAGCAAATCTGTGCAGACTCTGTCTTCCTGAAGATTTGATCTGCAAAGGACATCTCTGGGCCCAGCTGGAGGGAGATTATCCATCCATAGGAGTAGCCATGTGGAAGGAGGTTTAGAGACAGAGCAATCAGGCAATCGTTTTGCAGGAAAGCTTGTGCCAACGCTGTCAGTGTTGGCGTTTTTATCCTAACTCGTAACAGCTTCGTTACTGATACAGGAACCAGTAGCCAGGCAGGAACCATGGCTTCAGATAGCACCAAGGAGGCTTCTGTGATTTTACACACAGATGTTTTATAACAGGTGTGCATTGACCTGTGTCTTGAAAAATAAAAAAAGGGAATCAGATGAACAGCTTTATTTTAAACACAAGTTCTGTTTGGAACAGACCCTGGGGGGTAGTATAAAATTATGCAGAGAACTGCTGCTTACAACCAGCAGAAAATGATTACAGATGCATGAAGAGTAAGATTAATACAGCTCCTAAACAATTTACCACTGACACACATAGTACTGTCTTCTGAAATGATCTTCTAGAAGCACCATCTAGATCCTCTAGTCTGTGACTTAAATCTATCACCCTGGGTTTCACTCAGTTCTCTTCTTTCCAGGTGCCTTTCAACTCCACAGAGCGATCTTGAATGTGCTCCATTGTTATCCCAGCAAGGAAGGTTACACTCTCCATCTATGGTCTCTGCCAATGACATCTGGCTTGAATTTGAAGGGCGTTGGGGAACAGAGGCCAAGGAGGCTCCACGGATACAACTCTCACGGGCAAAAAGCAGAGAAGGACCAAAGTCAGTCTTAAAATTGTGTCCAACTGGTGTGAGCACCGTCAGCAACAATAGAGAATTAGGCATCTGCTTCCTTGAATGCGTGTCATGACAGCAAATCAGGGACCCAACCCCATCTCCTTGCAGGCAAGTCAAGAGAGCCCCTTGGCACTCACTGTTCTGCTCACAGCTGTTATGCAGAAAACCAACCTGGCACCTTTCCTGTGGTGGCATAATGGAGGAAAAGTGGGCAGAATGAGTAAAATGTGGGCTTGCGATGGGTTGCAACCATCCCAGAATGATGGCAAAAAGACCAGCAATTTGTAAAGCATATCACTGGAGGCTAGCAAAGTACACCAGCCTCTTATGACCTTCCTGTGTTCTCTTTGGGTGGCAATTGCTGGCCATCACCGGGCTACGTGACTCTGTAGTTGAAGCTGGGCTAGACAAGCCTTTGGTCTGTGCTGGTAGGGCTCTTCTGGAGTGAATTCATCCTGTCAGCTTTCTCCCTTCTTGTTCCTTCCCAAGCTGTCCTGAAAAAGGAAAGCATTCAGGAGGACACTGCAAAAAAAACCAATTAACTGCCCTACGAGGCTGTATACAACCCTTAGGACATAAGCAAACTGCCTTGGTGTGTTCAGGAGATAGATGCATCAAATGCAGCTCGACTGGTCGTATGTTACAGCTAGACTATGTTTTCACCCCGCAAACACAGCCCTGATTTCTCTTTGCTGAACCCCCTTCTCAGAGCAGTTGTAATTTATGAACGAGAGGATAAAGAAACGAAAAAGAATCCCGTCAAGGTTCCCTGTGTGCATTGTAAATTGTCCGTATATCAAAGATATTGCCCACATTGAGCATTTAATGCTATCAGTAAAAATATAATGTGAGAAGTTAAAAAAAGAAGTCGCTCACAAGGAAGAATGAATAATCTGTGTGAAATATTGAGCCTGTAAAACCAGCATTTCTCCTTTTGGCTGGAGTGCTGGTATTTCTTCCTATTTAATTTACACAAAGCAGTGATGAAAAAAAAAGGTAATAACAGAAATCAGATTCTGTAGTTGCAGGGAACCTGGGGAATCTGAAGGAGTTCGGGGACTATAGACATGCTCCATAGAGAGCAGCACCAGAGAGACTGATTTTTCAAAACCTTTCTTGTTTTCCTTACTCAGAGAAGTTAGTCCCTGTTCCTACATCCCAGGCATGAGGTCATGCCAGGAAAAAAAAAAAAAATTGATATTTTTGACTTTATGCTTATTCACCGGTTTGATTTTCCATGCAATTTTGACTTTTGAAAAGGTGACCTCAACCAGTTCTGGCCAGTGAAAAAAAAAAAAAAAGAGAGAAATAAATAAAAGATGGAAATATTAATCATAGAATCATAGAATAGTTTTGGCTGGAAGAGACCTTCAAGATCATCAAGTCCAACCTTATTCCTAGCCCTA
>WUAM01000097.1:944743-956367 GCA_024336885.1 Actenoides hombroni | reverse complement strand
TAGGGTTCTCCCCCCCGCCCGTTCATTCCCCCCTCCCTGGATTTTTGTTTGTTCTTCTTCTCTTTTTTTTTTTTTTTCTATAGCAATCATTTTGGAACGCATTTCTCACTCATTTTGCTCCCGAAGGAAATATTCAACAAGGGAACAATGGTGATGTGTCATCATGACGTTATGGGTCACTCATTCAGCGGTAGTAATGTGCCCGCTGCCCAATTGCTTTGCCTGTGTGCACTAAGCTGCTTCTGGAAGAGCTTTCGTGTCCTTTAACTCTTTACTGGATTATTGGCTCATGGTTCCAGCAACCATGAGTTTGACTTTTCAGAGGAACAAGCTGCAGAGCCTGCCCTGGCAAAGGGTCCACATGAAAGATGTTCCTTAACAGAATCAGCAGCTCTGATGGGGATAGAGGGAGAATGATAGAATCATTTTGGTTGCAAAAGACCTTTAAGATCATTGAGTCCAACCATTAACACAGCACTGCCAGGGCACCACTAAACCATGTCCCTCAGCACCACGTCTCCATGGCTTTCAAACCCCTCCAGGGATCATGGGGACTCCACCACTGCCCTGGGCAGCCTGGGACAGACTTTGACAATGCTCAAGGGGAACAAATTGCTCCTCAGGTCCAACCTAAACCTCCCCTGGGGCAACTTGAGGCCTTTTTCTCTCGTCCTGTTGCTTGTTCCTTGTGAGCAGAGCCCTGACCTCATCTGGCTCCAGCCTCCTGTCAGGGAGTTGTCAAAAGCAAGAAGGTCTCCCCTGAGCATCCTTTTCTCCAGGCTCAACAAGCCCAGGCCCCTCAGCTGCTCCTCACCACACTTGTGCTCTAGACCCTTCCCCAACTCCAATGCCCTTCTCTGGCCACGCTCCAGCTCCTCAATATCATTCTGGGAGTGAACCCAGTAGTCAAGGTGAGACATCACCAGTTAAAACTATCTTGACCCAAAGCACTGACGGACAAATTCATTGCTCTGAAGAGCTCCTGTGCTGTAGATCCTAGGTATGACGAGTTTCATCACCAGCTGGACAAAGTGTATGGTTGCTTGTATTTGCTGAAAGCCTTGTGGAAGGGCTGGAAAGGATTGCATCAGAAGATGTGAATGCTGGTGTAGCTCATGGTGGTGTGACAGTGCAGTCATGCTCCTTGTTCTGCAGTTTGGGAACGGACTATGGAGTTCAGGTCCATGCACACAACCTACACAGAAGCAGAGTCCATCTGGTTTGTGCCTGGTTTCCTAAAGACATACTGCTTAGGCAGCTGTGTTCTCTTCATTCATCTGTGTGTCTGGCTGCACACCTACCCTTTGATAGTAACTTTTGAATCACTTGGATAATTTTAACCAAAGGGACTGTCTCAATATATTAAACTGTGAATACATTAAACTCCCTTGGACTTAATGAAAACAGATAGCTGGGCAGCAGAAAGACTTTTTAATATTGAAGCTCATAAGATTATCTAAAAAAAACCCCAAAAAACTGTTAGACTCCAGAGAATCTACTCAAGCACCATGAGTTCCTCTGTTGCTCCCCAGAACTACGTATCAACATAATTAAAAGCTCTGAGACACCGACTCATCCCTGGCTCACATTTCCTGGTGCCATTTCTACCACCAGATAAGAGGTTTCAAGAGCTATTGGATTTGAATAGAAGAAATGCTATGTTCATTTTGCTGCCACACAGATGATGACACAGAGGAGCCTCGAGCTCTGTGAGTTTCGTTTGGGGGCTTTTTATTAAAAAAAAAAAAAAGAAAAGAAAAGACAATCTGTTCATTTCACAGATGCTCAACAGCTCTTCAGAACCAGTACAGGTGTGCACAGAAATAAATCTGCTTTATTTACTATGTAATAAACTCAGATGGAAAAAAAAAAAGAAAAAGGCATTTAAAAGTTTTTATTTCTTTTATTTATTTTTTTAAAATAGCTTTTCAATCATATAAAAGGAAATTCATGATGTTCAGCAGTGATGAAAACAAACCTAAGAATTTGGTCAAGAAGCAGATAAATGAGAGAAAAGCCTCTTACTTGGGGGGGGAAACAAAAAGAGTTGAAGTTATTTTTTAAAATGTATCTGTATTCCTAAGGTCCTTTTACTAATTCAGTCTTCAGTCCCTCAAAGACTCACAAATGCATCTAACTCACAGTATCATGAATACCTTCATGGTCTTCAGCCTGCTTTCTCATGCTGAGATGTCAGTATTTCGATCTGGTCACAAAAAGAAATTAAGTTAAAAAAAAATAAAATTGGTCTGGATGCTATTCATCTTCCATTCCACAAGGTTTTAATCTTCCTTGGTGTCCTTGTGTCTCATTTCAATGACATTTACGCTACTGTATCTCTCCACACATCTAGGTTGTCAAAGCCAACTATATTTGCTGGTGTCTGCTTCTAAAAAACCTACACAGACACCAAAAATTGATCCAGCGAAAGTCAATAAAAACGTGAGCATCAGCAAAGCATCGCAAGATAATCCAGAAACTTGCTTTTTAGCTTTTCCTGTATAATGGCCATTGCTGGGGTGAGATGACCACTCAAATCAACAACATAGTGCCCGCATGACTCTGGTGTAACTCAGTAGTGAAAAAAAGAAGCTGGGGATGGGATTCTGGGAAAAAGACAACTGAGATGGGTTAATGAAGTCTGAGTTTCAAAGTATGGGTGCCACAGAAACTCTGAAGAGGATTCTTTCTTTCCTGCCTTTTTCAGCACAACTAAAAACCATTGAAGGATGGGTGAAGGGAAGGATGTATTCATGGAAGGATGAATGATAGACAGGTTCAGAAAAAAAAAATGAACACAAAAGGAGTTTCTTCTTCGCACAAGCGGAAGAAGAGCAGAGGAACTCCTTGCTGCAAGATGTTGTGGATAATAAATGTTTACACTTGTTCAAGGGTAGAGTGGACAAGAACGAGCCATCCGCTGAAGGTTCATAGAAACCAAGCCCAGTCCTGAATGTCCTTTAGCCTTGAACAAGCAAAAGGTAGAAGATACAGGTGCTTGTACTTGTACTTTTCACTTGGCATCTGCTTTTAGCCCCAGTTATAGATGGTACTGGGCACATGATTTGAACCTGTAGGACCTTTCTTACATTATCATTCATCTGCTCTCACATCAGCCCTCAGAAAGTTTGAAATGGAAACTGAACTAGTCAAAAACGCTCTTTCTCCAGTCTGTGCAAGGTGCACGTCTGTGCAGTGTGCAAACACCACGGGGGAGGAATTAATCGCAGCCTAAAATAGCTGTGAGTCCCTGTTGGCTCAAAGCATGATGCTGATCCAGTAAGCGTAACATCCTTCAACTAAATCATGGACAGGAAAAGTCTTTGTACCTGCAGGTCGGTAAAAGTGTGAATTAGAAACTGTCCACTGGGACATGTCTCCATAATTAATAAAATGGGGCACAGGAGCGATCTTCGATCTGAAATCTAGTGACTGATCTCCACCATGCCTCTAGAGCAGGGTGCTCTTCTAAAGCACCAGAGCATCTAAAAGACTGGTGGTGCCCACACAGCCCAACACTTCCCCTGGGTCTCCTCTGGGGCTGTGATCCCCTAAGATTCTTGATTCACTCATGGAGTATATCCCAGACCACCCTGCAACCCACTGGAAAGAGGTTTTATAGCATGAAATGCTATAACTTCAGGGTTCTTAATATGGCATGAGGGCAGAGGTGAAGGTGCAAAGCAAGTTGGGATAGCGTTGGAGGATTGTGTAGGGCAGAGGGAGCCAGCGTCTTCTTGTCCATTTGCATTTACAAGTGCATGGCCATATTATTAATAATACTGTAGAGCAAAAAGCTCAAGATCAGGATCTCCTTGAGCTCAGCGCTGACAGACACAGAAAATAGCTCAGTGTCTTAAGAGCTGTCATGCATTCCACAGGGGCTAGCAAAGCACTGGCTTCCCATCTCTAGATGGAAATGGTTGCATCAAGATGCAAGACAATGAAGGACAAGTCCAGTGGAAAGTTCATTTGCATGCATATATTTTTTATTTTGATTTCTGATTGTCTGTCTGCACATTTTCTATTTCATGGACTTGGCTTGACAGTTTAATTTAAAAGCATTACCCCCACTTCTAGACCAGAATGTGGTCCAAAACAGGCTGAAATGTCTCGTTGCCAGTTGGCTGTCTTTCAAAAGAAGGGTATGAGAAGCAGGAACTTGCATAGTGGTATTACATGGGATGCAAGAGCTGGATTGCATCCTGCTGCTTTCTGATCCTCCTTGAGACTAACTCTTCAGTACTACTGCCACCAGAAGTAGAACACAGTTTTTCCTCAGGATGTCTTAACCATTCATGTCATGTTCTAGCACTGTGGTTGGGACCTCAGACAAGTTCACAGACCATCAGAAACTCCAGGTCATTCTGTGTCGTGGTCCTCAAAGCTTTCCAGTGAAAGTTGAGCTTTTTTAATTTCAGATAAAAACAATGATAATTTGGTGGTTATCCCATTTCCAGGGAGTTCTGACTAGGAAAGAAGTAAAGATTGCCTGTTCAAAGTTCAATTGCACTTCAAGATTTATTTGGCAGCAAAACCCTAGAACTGGCAGGAACATCGATGATAAGATCTTTCACAAAGAGGAAAGGTCTTTTCAAGCAAAACATGTTGTTTTCTGGGAAAATATGTCTGATCATTTCTTTACCAGAAGCAAATAAACAAATCATCCAACCAGAAATCCCTTTTTTTTTCTTCAAGCCTATGTGATTTCTTCCATTATATGTCATGGTTATCCATTAAAAAAAAAGGAAACAGCAGTGTGGGAGGCTGGGAAGTAGAGAAAGACCTTAGAAAAATTAAAAGAAGGAAAAAAAATGTTCATCTTAGCACATAGTTGTGAAGATGACTGCGACAAAACCCGTTAGGTGGTTGTGTGTCTGTGATGGTGGGGAAAGGGGCATTTATTTCATTCAATACTTTCTCTCTGACCCAATTAAACTATGGGTTGAATGCCTAATGCTGTCGGTGTCCACCCTGTTCTATTCCTAGGAATGCAGGCAAGTGATCTGGGGTTTTCTGACCCCACAAATGCAAGTCCTGTCTTCTCCTTGACCACCTCACCACAATGCTGTGAGCGATGGTGAGCCTCACCTCCCCAGGTGTGCTCGCAGAAGAGAGCCTCGGGTTGTGCTGCAGTCAGCTCAATTCCTCCTGCCTTCGCTCTGCCAACTTCCCTTTCCTCTCACAGCAAAGATTTAAGGAAGAAATAATAGTGGTAGGTCATTATGACATTTTAGTGTGTGTTTTATAGGGCATCATGACTCACTGATTCAGGGAAGAACTTTGCAGCTTGCTACGAAATTGCTGGTTTCAATCAATCCCGCTGGTGGCTTCTCTAGGAACTTTATGAAGTGCAACTTATATATGTGTGTGTGAGTGCGTATATATATATGTATATATAGGGGGTACTGTATTTTTGCTTCTGGAGGAACCAGTTAAAAGCAAAAATGAAAATACTGTGATGAAAACATGAAGCCTTAAAGTACTGAAAGTGGCACAAGACTCCATCAGGTCAGGAGAAGAGAAGAGCTGCCATGAATAGCCCTGGCAGGAACATCTTTCACCTCACTCAGAGAGTTAGTAGCATCGTCGTCTCTGTTTTCCTTCTTTCTGAGCTGGATTAAGTCACCACCTCCTATGAGCTGGATGAAGTCACTAGCCTCCTATGGCTGTAAAGCTCTTGGGCCAGCGATTTCTCAGCTTTGTGAGACTTCACATCATGAATGAGTGGGTCTTAAATCAACCTTCTGCTGCTGGTGCACAAAAGCAAATTTTCTCTGAGTCATTTTCAGTTTGGCTACTGCACAGGGAGGTCTGAGGTCTCTGAGGGTTCAGAGAGCTTGGCTACCACTGCTGTAGGGAGACTAAATATACCAGGTCAGATACAGGTGTATTACACTTTTTAAAAAAATATACCAGGTCAGATACAGATCCACATGTCTCAGTAGAAAAAAAAACCTAAAACTCTACAGTTCCACCTCCATCTTTTCCTGAAGAGAAAATAGAGACCCTGGAGATAGTATCACTAAATGTATTCCAGATTGGACATGGAGAAGATCCTGTGTAGTGGCTAAAGATGCTTAGAAGGAATTAAGGGGAGAGAAGGGGAGAGAAAAGGGCAAGGAAAATTATTTACTTTGATGGTGATTTTTTTTAAAGGTTTCTTCTTGGGTGGGGACAGAGACCATGAAAACTTCAAACGAGCTTGCGGGAAGTGTGAAAGAAGCATCTGCTCCCTTCTGGAGTGTTGTGTTGGGCCTTTCATTATGGGAGTGCACCAAGAACCCAGCACATCCCTTCTCATTGTGGGGATTGCAGAGACATCTCCATTGTCAGTTTGGAGGTGGCAGGGAGAACATAAAGGCTGGGAGAAGAGGGAGAGTGTTTTGCTGTTGGCTACTTTGGGAAGGGCAGGGGGTTTTTGGCTCATCCAAAAGAGAAGGATACAGAAGCATAGCTAAAGGGAGAAACTGGGGCAGAAGCTGCTTCCTCAGATGAGGCCACTGAGCTCTGAGGATTGTATCTTTTTTTTTTTTTTTTTTTTTCTGAGGGAATAAGTCTGTACAAAACACCAAAGTCCAAGAGAAGACAAAATTGGTGGTAATCTGTTGGAAGTGGATAGGCTACAATGAGCCTGCAATAAGACAGACATATAGCAAAGCATCTGTGGACTTGTTATCTAAGACTAGTATCTTGGCGATTAAAGGGGTGCAAGTTCTTTGTGAAGATGAGCGATGAGTTATGCTATAAGACAAAGTGCAGGAAAGCACTCCAGGAAGAAGGACATCCTGCTGGTGGGTGGGCTCGAGGGTATGACATAAATAGAAAAGGGCACTTCAGTGTGACTGCTTGGAGGGTGACGTCATGCTATAACGTGTATATCTCTGTAGACTTAATCAGTATGTTCTTCTTTCTTCTCCGTTTTCTATAGAGAGGACTTGCCCTCTTTATATAGGAGGTTGTACCTTTGCCTGGGATCTTCCCAGTTTTTCTCCAAATGGGTCCTTTGACCAGAGAGGTTGTGGAGTCTCCTTCTCTGGAAACTTTCAAAACCTGCCTGGATCACTAGGAAGAAGAAGAAGAAGACCAAGAATCTCTCCATGCCAGCAATGTGACTTCCAAGCTGGTCCCAGTGTGTAATACTGCTATAAACCCTGCCCTCATGGGAGAGGATTCCAGGGACTATATGGAGCTTTCTGACACCCAGCTCTAATCCTTCTGTGGACACCTTGTTGTAGGGAGAGACACAAATCAGGTCCCCAAGTTCTAGTTCCAAGAAAAGAAACCACTGCGGTCATGCTGTGGAAACTGCAGAAGGTGGTCATCATCAGCAGGAAGTCTAGTTGGAGGCCAGTAATTAGTGGTGTACCCCAGGGGTAAGTACTGGTCCAGTCCTGTTTAACATCTTCATTAATGATCTGCACAATGAGGCAGAGTGCACCCTCAACAATCCTGTCAATGACATCCAATAGAGGAGTGATTAAGATGCCAGAAGGTCATGCTGCCACCCAGAAGGACCTCAACAGGCTGGAGAAATGGACCATCAGGAACCTCATGAAATTCAATAACAAAAAGTGCAGCATTCTGCACCTGGGGAGGAACAATACAGTATGGGGCACAAGTATGTGCTGGGGACCACACAGCTGGAAAACAGCTTGGCAGAAGAGGACTTGGGAGTCTTAGTGAACATCATCTTGACCATTAGCTAGCAATGTGCTGCAAAGAAGGCCAGCGGTGTCCTGGGCTGTGTTAGACAAAGCATTGCCAGGCTACACCTGGAGCACTGTGTCCACTGCTGGGCTCCCTAGTATAAGAGAGACAGACTGGAGGGAGCCCAGTAAAGGGCCACAAAGATGATTGAGGGACCGGAGTATATCTGTTATGAGGAAAGGCTGAGAAATCTGGGACTGTTGGGCCTGGAGAAGGCTCAGGGAGTCTTATTCATGTCTATAGATCCCTGGAGGGAGGGAGGGTGCAAAGAGGACAGAGCCAGGATCTTTCCAGTGATGCCCAGTGATGGGATCAGAGTGCATTTAAGCCAGATGCATTTCTTCACCAAGTCTGTAGAAGCTTAAGGCCTTTGAGCCAGAAAAAATGTCTGAAATTTGTCAGTGGGTTCAAAAGTTATGAAGGAGAACTAAGACAGACAAGCAGATATTTCAGTTACATAAAGGGCTCATTTCTTCAGGAAGCCAGCCTAAAAAAATAATCACATCCTTTGCAGAAAATTTATGTAGACAGATCCATCAGATATGAGTCTGAACTATGCACACATCCAGGATTCTTGCTGGAGAGGAATCCTCCCACCCGTATTGTCTCACCACAAGATCCTGGCAGGAAGCTTTTATCTCAGCCAACATGTGTGTTGTCCCAGAGCCAAGATGAGACCTCACACCTCAGGGTTGTAGTCCACAGCTCTTGTTCTTCCTTGGGGGCTTCAAACATATCTGCCAAAACCAACAAGCCCTACCAGTCACTTTCTAGGTTATAGCTGTAAATCTGGTAGCACAAGGCTCAGGACTCTCGGAAACCTCAAGAGCAGTTGCAAGCATCTTTGATGCTGGACTCTCATTTCCTCTGTCTTGACTGGATTCACACAAGACCTAAAATACATGATGCTGATGCATGTTCTGCAGGAAATAAGGGTCCCTGCACCCAGACAATCTCCTGACTTCTTCCAGCAGTCTTGTATAGACTATTCTGCCTGGTTCTTGGCTAGCTGGAAACTGATGGAAGAAAGAAAGATCACAGGATACGCTGCTGCTCAAGGACACAGCACAGCTGTGATGTCAACCAGAAACACTGCCTTTACTTACCTCGTGTGCTTTATTGCCAAACAAGGAGAAATCCTGCTCCTTGCTGGTGTGTGGGTAGAGAGGAATGCGCAGCACTCCAGCTTTTGGTGTCTCTGCTACATTGCAACCGAAGAAACAGAAGTTGCTAGCTAAAAACAGGGCTCATTGGTGCTGCTTTCCGTATTTTGAGGTCAAGAGGGCCTTTTACATCATCCAGGACTTGCTAAGGGGGTCTAATATAAAGATCCATTGGCATTAGAGATGATCTACCTCCTTCAAACTCTAGCTGAACTCTGTGGAGTAGGTGGATCTCTTGCAGATTTTATGACCTGTCTTCTAGACTCTGCTGGTCAGCTTCACTGTCTCAGAATATCACAAACAGTGTATGTCTAGAATATCATTAGACAGCAAATTCGGACATCTGAATTGAGCTCTAGGCTTCCTGTGTTGCCCTTTAAACCCTGTGCAAGGCAACCAAACATGAACTGGACATTATGGCTTGTATGATGACCAGTACAACCTAGTCAGTACAGTCAGTCGATGAGGTAGATCTTCCTGCTGACATCTATATAAATCAGAATAATCATGGCCTGCGCTTCCCTGCTTGCATTGACTGGTTACCTATTGATTGCAGCAACAATAGACAAATAAATTGAAGGTAAACTCCCATGCTGTAGCCACTTCATCAAAAGGAATGGCCAGCATGGTGAGGTTTGCAGCTAAAAGAGTTATGACCACTTCAGGGCTCTGTAAGGATGGGTCATGGGGTAGATACAAGCAGGAAACAGAACAAAGACTAGATTGACCAAAGGAAATTCACAACCTACATATGTATGCCTTAAACTCTTCTTCATAGCATGACAGAAGTCACATAAAAAGATTGTTGTAGCAACATATAAAGCATCCATGGAGGCTGTGCCAGCTCCCATCAGGTAGAAGTATTGCACAGGTGTCAAAGAACATTGAATATGTATTCCTTAAGAACATGGGATGGGATGTGGCGAAATAAGGCTGGTTGAACAGGAGTCTTAGAAGAGCAGTACCTGTTTGGTACTGCTGAGATGCTTCGCCCTGTTGTAGACTGATCATAGAATCACAGAATCATTTTGGATGGAAGAAACCTTTCAGATCATAGAGTCCAACCATTCCTCCAGCACTGCCTGGTCACCACTAAGCCATGTCCCTCAGCACTACATCTCCAGGGCTTTGAAACTCTTCCAGGGATGGACACTCCACCACTTCTACTCAAGTACTGCATTTTACAGCAAGTAACCTTCCAATAAGGCTCTCAGTGCCATTAAGAAAACAACTAGTTTAAAAGCATCCCTTGGAGGTATAGGTACTGGAGGGTTTATAGATCCAGAGGTCTTCAGGGCAAGGGGGGGGGCATTTAGATCATGTAATCGCAAAAGATGACATTAGCAGAGAAGCCCTCAGCCCATCTTGGTCTGTGCAGAGCCAGTTCAGGTGTTTTCCTGTCCTCTAGCTTGTGCTGGAAGGACACCGTGGGGCTGGGGCCGGGGACCCTGCTACAAGTGGGGAGGGAAAGAGCAGGCTGGTCTCGCAAGTCATTTTTTTATAGGTGAGATTCAGCTACTGGAACACCAATAGTTGTTTTCTCGCCTGTCACATATAGCTCACACTGCATTTCCCCTTATATTTTCTATTTTAAACTAACAGAAGAAGCAGGGATTTCATTACTTTCCTCCCACAGAGGCCAACTACTCAGCACAGGTAGAAATGGCATCTTAATTTCCCCTTTACGGAGCAGGTTGATACCTGCTGTAACAAAAGGATGGCATTTCTCTTGAGAGCAGCCCGGAAAGCTCAAGTGAAATGATCAACGCGGGGAATGGACAGTCATAATTCTTTCTCTGATGATATTTGGAAATGAGAAATTAGAACATCCTATTTCAGTGGAGCTGGGGGTTGGGGCTTATTTAAAAATGGAAAGAGAAAAAAAAAATTAGTTCCCCTTTCCAGGAAGAGCACTTAACAATATGCAAGCAAAGTGGATAAAAGCAGCTCTGTAACAACCCCAATTGCACAGAGATTGTCTCCTGCATTCCTGCACATCTTTGCCTTTTTGACATTTAACTTTAATTTATAGCAATTTAGCTTGCTCTTAGAGGCTGCACTGTGCGTTTGGGGAAGCAAAGTGATCTGTTAAATGTTTGTCTGAAATTCAAATCAGGCACAAAATACCTTTGTCTTTGAGCTAAAAAGGACGAAAGAGGGTGCCCTTCACACCCCCCACACCCTATTGTCACATCTCACCCCTTTTCTGGGCTGGATGAGACCCTCAGGGAGGGGAAATTCAAAGCCATAGCAGCACAAGCCCAAGCGACAGAGCCAAGGGAATCCCCGGTACCCCCTCGCTGGGACTCTCTGGCTTCAGGGAGCAGAAAACCATCGGGATGAGCTTTGCCGGGGGTCCCTGCTCATGGCAGGGAAGAGGGGTCGTGGCTAGGCGGGCTCTCACTTGCCCCCCAGCACACACACCCAGCTCGGCCACTCTGCTGCCCATCAAATACTTCTCTGTGCAGAAAAAAAAAGTGATAATAATAAATGAAAGTCAACAGATTTTAATTTTTTTTTTGCACAAAGACTTTTTTTTTTTTTTTCCTCCCCCCCCACTTTTTTTTTTTTTCTCCCCTCTGTTCCAGTCGGTTTGGTTTTCTCCTTTCCCCCTGCATTTGGTTTTTGGTTTTGTTTCATTCCCAGGCGTGGCGAAGAGCATGCATTGGAGAGGGGCAGGGCGGTGGCGGGGCGCCGGGGGCCGGGGGGAGCGGGGCCGGGGCCGGGGGGGGGGGGGGGGGGGGGACAGGT
>WUAM01000097.1:932791-944643 GCA_024336885.1 Actenoides hombroni | reverse complement strand
AATATACTTCTTTTGGCATAAGAGAGACTAATTATTCTCCTATTATAAATTAATTAATAAGAGGACCACTACAAATTCATTTCACCCATTGGTCAAGGGTTACAAAATCAGATGCCCATAGTTAGATTCCTAAATACACAGTTAAGGTCTGAAATCAAGGAAAAAAACCTTAGGGAGGGATATGGTGCAGCTCATGTCCTGACCCCATGGCACGTGCCAGTCCCTGCATTCGTTCAGAGCTAGGGACTCACCACCGCTCACATTGCAAACTGGGTCCAAAGGGGAGTGATTCTGAGCTCAACCTACTTCCTGAGACTCTTGGGAATAGCTAAGAGCTCTTCTGAGCACACCAGACATGCTCATGATCACTGGCTGCACTGAGAATCGACTGCCCCAAAGATGTCATTGCTCTTTGTGTGTCTTCTCCAGCTCTGCGTGCCACGAGAACCATGCTGCTACATCCTTGGCTTCATTGCACCCCCTGATATCACCAGGGGTGTAATTCGGAGATGCAAAGCATTCAGAGATGGTGTAATTTAGGAGGAATCATTCTATCTGAGATGCTTGATGGAGTGAACCTTACATCGAACTCTACCCAGGTATTTCCCCACAGGTCAATATCCTGAGCTGGCCAAAACTAAACCAGGGGACAGCAACAGTGACGGGACACAGCATTTGCTTCATAGCATCCTTTTATTTAGCAATGAAAAGGTGACATCTGAAAGCCAATTAAATTCACTAATCCTGCCCGAGATCAAAAAAGAGCCAATCTTTTGCTATGTTGAGTAGCCAAATCAGATGACAGAAAACTCCATGAGCATCACCGTCAGAGCAGAAGGATCACGTGGCCATGAAAAGGAGAGGGAAGAAGAAATAAGACAACACTTTTTGGGCAGCCATGAACAATTTAGTGATTATGATTGCTCGTGAAGCCACAGCTTTCTACAGGTGTCTGGTGTTCAAAATTGTTGGCTACTGAGATTCTTCTCTGTTGTTTGTGAACATTAATTCACTGTCCAAAAATATCATTTTCTTGTGTTTATTTTAACAAAACTAAAGCAGTGATAGATGTCTGGGAAAGAATTCATTCTGACTTTTTTTTTTTTTGCCTTTTCCGGCTCATGAATTCTCTGCAAGTGACCTGCGATTTTCCCAGGTTTGATGATTATTCAAAATTATTCACTGATTACCCTTGTGAATATTCTTCGCCTTCCTTTTATTCATAAGGAGTCTGTGAGCAGGTAATGGCTGAAAGCAGGGACAGGTCTGAGGTTCAGGAATTGGTTGGGCCTCCAGGAGAGTTACGTGAGACAGTCCATCTCCAGTTGACCTTAGTCACATCACTTAATGCCTCTGGGCTACCAACTCCACATCTGAGCTGAACCTTCTCCTCCATGGCAAGAGCTCCTTTGATGATAATGGTGAAATTATTCGTGTCTGCAGCGTGCTTCTGCTCTAAGGTCAGCATAGGGCTAAGGTGGAAATATCCTGAGCCATTAATTCAGAGAGGTGACATAATAAAAGCTGTGCTTCTGGTTGGATGAGAAACTGAATATCAAGTTTCTGGGGCAATTTAAAAACTTGAATGCAAGTTCCTAGAAATTGGTCACTAACTAAATACGAGCTACTGCTCTCCGTGTGGGAGCAAGTGACTGAAATCCAATAGCCGTTTACATACAGGGCCTGTTTTAGCCTCATAAATCAGTTCAATACTCCATCCCCGCGACCATTCTTGAGTAGCAGCTGGGGGCAGCTAATTTCTGTAGCTGTTGCCTCAACAGTCTCAGTGCCAGGACCATTTGCAGAAAACGCACACTTGAAAAAGAGTCGCTGACACATTTGAAGAGGTTTGTTTAATATTTCCAGTCAACATCGATGGAAAAAAAAAGCCCTTCTCAGCTCTTGCTGTAGAACTTGTTAGAAGTGGTGCAAAAATCCATCCTCAGGAAGCCAACTGTCCCCGTGACATCCTTTTTCCATGGTAATCTGACAATGGGATGAAAACCTTTCTTGCAGTCCCCACCCCCACACCACTGGCCTCCTGCACTGTGTTTTCTTTTGCATTCCTCCTATAAACTTTCTATTCAAAGCCTCTGCTGCCGCTGGATGGAGGGGAGAGTTCAGGAAGTGTGACGACTTCAGCAGTGACATTTACAGGAGGTAAAAGCCCACGGTAACTTTGAACACTGACATCCGTCCTCACTTGCTCACACCACTCCTTGGATCACCTGACAGGCAGCCACGCTGGGTGTAGCTGGGACCCTGCCCATCACGATGTGCAAGTCCTGGCTTCCCAAAGGCTTAAGGTAACTGGAAGATGTGAGTCTTGGCCAAGATGCTCATCATTAACACACGGCTTCACATTGTGTGCATATCTCTATGTTTGCTTATTGCGTGGTATCTACTTTGTTGCCTCAAAGGAGATAATGTGGATATTAAGGACATCAGAGTGTCTTCTCTTCTGCATAATATTCCTCTTCCCTGGTAATTCCTGCTGGGAGAATTATTCTTCCATAGCACAGACATGACAGCATTTTGCCCATCAAGTAGGAGCTGAACTAGAGCATATCTTCTAGAAAAGAAGCCTTATCTCTCTTTAAAACATGGAGTGATATTTACCACTGGTTTTCCAAAGCTCTTGCAGTCATTACTTCTCTGTGCAATTAAAAAAAACCCACCAAAATAACCACTTTTCATTTCCAATGTGAAGTTTTTAAACTTCAGCATCCAAACATGTTAGAACAGCATGGGGGGGGGAACCCATCTGATGTGAGCTACAGGTTCCCTAACACCAGAGGAAAATGAAATCTTGCCAACTCAGGCATTTATGCCACATTCATCACCACTGTCTGAGCATGTGTGAACTGCATGGGAAACAGGAGCTGTTATCATTATTTTGATAGACCCAGCTTGTCTCCAAATGGCCTTGATTTTCCTCTGCCCCATCCCTTTTGTCACATGGGACATACTGGTAAGCTTCCATTTTTTTTCCCTTAAACTGTTTGGGGTTTTTTTTGTTGTTTTTTTTTTTCCATAAAATGCCTGTTTCTCTGACATGTAGTTTGACATCACTTCAGAGCATGAACCCATTACTGTACAGTTGGGTTTCCTCTCCCTTTTACTCCTTAAATGTCGCTGTTATAAACGATCAGAAAAATGACGGAGAGATCTGCTGAGGAGAAGAATGACAGTGCCTGACATCCATTGGTCAGGTGTGATCTCAACTCTCACCTTTCCTTCCAAAAAAGATTGTGTTCCTACTGCTGCAGCAAAGGATCATTAGAAGGTTTTGCTGCCAAGGACAGGTCACGAGCATCATCGGTCCATATAGCAAGATGGGGAGATATGAGAACGTGTGGTCCTTCTGTTTATGCCTTATGGTGATGCCTTGCAGACTCTTCTTTTTTGCCTTGGACAGCTGCAAAGACGTGAATTTCCCCAATCAAGTCTTACAACAGAAAGACAGAAAAGTTTTAACCCTACAAGGCCCAAGAATCCGACCACCCTCGCACACCAAAGAGGTAAGAAATAGTAAAATCCATTTAATTTTAAAGCCTCCCCTAGATTGTTAGATTGTCCCAGTGTGGGTATGAGTTACTGGTGCCTGAGGAAAACTACATGACACCTCATCTAACAAATTAAATGTTTCCATGCAATTAAAATGAAGCACTCAGCCTTAGTGTAATAAACTTGAGGCTATTAGTATTCCTAGCGCTGTTGCCTTCATTGTGTTTTACAGTGCCATAAATATAGGCTCAGCATGATGGCTCAGCAGGCACTGGGCATGGAGAAAAATATCTTGTAATATTTGTTATTAAAACATTAAAAAGTCCTTTACTTGAGCACACACATTTTTAAAACGCCTCTGACTTGGAGCCTCTGCTTTTAATCTCTCTGTGGCATTCCATCACCGCTTCTTGCTGGAGTGACAGGGAGAGCTGCTGTGGAGTGCTCCGTCCCCTCAGCTGCTCTGGGACAGGGAAAAGCACCTAAAGAAACCCAACGGTGGCTTGATGTGAAGACCAGGTCCAAAGGTGGTAGAAACCCTTGTGAGTTTTTCAAGGGGCTTGGATGCTGAGTATGGAGAATCATAGAATTATAGAATGTTTTGGGTTGAAAGGGACCTTAAAGATCATCTCATTCCAACGCCCCTGCCATGGGCAGGGACACCTCCCACTAGAGCAGGTTGCTCAAAGCCCCGTCCAACCCAGCCTTGAACACACCTGGGCATCTAGCACCCACAGCTTCCCTGGGAAGCCTGTGCCAGTGTCTCAGCACCCTCACAGTGAAGAACTTCTTCCTAATTTCTAGTCTAAATCTACCCTCTTCCATACTGAAGCCATTAGAAGACCATCCAGAGAAGAAGATGCTCACATGAGGAGAGTCATAGCACTTATGTGTAGTTTGGTACCTCCAGACTATAAGGGAAGGATCCACCTTCCCCAGCATTAGCTGTGGATTCAGCTTGCAGATGATGACATTGAAGTTCGGGTGCGTACACAGGGAGTGTTCAGGTCTCTGTTATAATTTGAAGGTGATCAAGGCATCTAGAGAGAAATTAGCAGCATTTGGGTTCACTTGCCCATATAAAGGTGTCTGGTGCTGTTGGAGAAGCCCTGGGGTATCTGACACACCTGTGCAGTTCTGGTTCACAGAACACATGATTCATGGGATACCCAGTCCCTTTTGATGGCCAGGTCGCATTAGCCGGAGGACTCAACCCATCTCATAGATTGAGACATCACAAAATAAAACAGCATGTTCTCTAGGTGTGCGAATTCTCCACAGATATGTTTTTGGTGAAGCCAGTGGAGATGATGGTGTGATCTGTCTGGCTGACTGAAAGCATCTTCTTTAGCGTGGGCTGAATCATGTCTTAGACCCTACCATTTACTCCAGAAAGTTCTCCTCAGGCTGATGCGCTTAGACAGAAATATTTCCCCTGAAGACAACCAGGTGTAAGCAGACAGAGATCATCTAAAGGCACTTGAGCACATGTTGGAGAGGACACCTAAAAGTCCATAACGTTCCACTCTGTTGCCTTGTGGTCTGACTGGGAAGAAGCCCAGAGAGAAGAGCTGGAGGATATCTGCTCCAAAGCAATGCAGAGTTTGTCTTGTGGGCTTTGCTTGAGTTAAATCACAAAAATGTAACTCTGCACTGAGGAAGGTAAAGCTGAAAATGTGATTAGGAATGGAAAGCCGTGCTGAAGGAGAGCAAGATCTGACATGGAGGTTGGAGAATAAACAGCAGTGTCTCAGGTACTCTAGCAGAAGTTATCCAAAAGAACTGGATTCCCATTTCTTTCTTTTTCCAGCAGCCTGGAAGATCTTCCTGTGAGAACCTGTTTCTCTCTCAAGTCTAGCTGAGCTGTCTTTGCAATATTTCCACCCATAGTCTCCTGTTTACATGCTCCTTAGTATCCCAGAGCAGCATTCTGCCTCTGCATGTCTCCATAGATGGTTAACACATTTCACACTCCAGTTCCCCTCCATGCAGCCTGACTAAGTAATGCATATTTGAAGACCAGGGTTGCAAGGTTTTTAATAAAATCCAAACAGAAACTTTTTATCCACTAATAGTTTCAGCTAAAAATAGGCAACAAATTTCTCTGCTGAGATTTACTCTGTATATACTTGGACATACGCTTGTGGGTTTGAGCTTTTTCCCCCCTTCTTTATGCACTGTGGAGGTACTGATTTCACTCAGTACTTGTTCTATCAGTTACAGTTACAACTGCCAGAATCACTCTTCTTTTTCAGTCACTGCTTCTTTTTTATTTTTATTTTTTTAATGACATTTGCTTTCACACTCTTATTTTTGCTTTAGAATTTCTTTCCTTCCATTTTTGTCAGCCTGTAAGGGAGTGCCACTCAAGTGACCATACAACATTATATGAAAATATCATACTAAATCATACTATATGATCATATTAAACCATACTATACGATCATACCAAATCCTCCTGAAAAGCTCAGCTGGGCTGGTCCCATACACCCTTGGATCCATGATACCATATGTCTTTCTACAGCTTTTGAAAAACTATGAAGCACCTTTTGAAATTACCTGAGCTGGCCAAAGAAAAAGCAAAACCAGTAAGAAATTAATCTCTTTCCTCAGTATTAGATCCTCCCTAACCTTGTCCCTTTAGAAAGGGACGTGTCATCGACTCCACATTATTTCATATATTCTGCATTTACCAGTTTAAAAATTTGTTTACTGGATTTTCTTAACATCCTCAGCAGCACAAAAATTGGGTGGTTGATTTGTGCTCTTCCACAGTTTCTGAGAATCCTCTTATTGTCTCTTTATCAATAGCCATCCAGGCAGCTTCACAATCTGTCCTTGTTATTACAGATGGATTTAAAACAAGGAGTTTTATCTGTCAGCTATTTCTGGCTCTGTATCCCTATCACCTCTGCCATCATTCCCCCTCCTGCTGAGCTTCAACCACCAGAGAATGAAATGCATTTTGGAAATGTCTTGTTTATGCCACATAAAGGATGAACAGCCTAGTTTGGGGGCTGCCCTTTTAGCATCCTCATGATGACCTTCTCAGCAAATCTTGAGCTGATTTATGAAGCAAAATGCCAGAAAGTTTGAAATTCAGCATGTGAAGGTACACACACGTGAAACCTGGCAATCAGGTGTGCATGAAGGTTACCTACTGGGAGAGTTTTGAATACAACATCGCAAAAGTTCTGGTTAGCTACCCGAACGCCCTTAAACTTTACAGACCATCACAACATGGCCATCTGGATCCTGGGCGCATGATCTAAAGAGCAAAGCACTTACCATTTACAGTACATAAATCTGGGGAGATTTCAATGTAGGTGATCATAAAAATGTAGAAGCACTAGAGGTCAGAGCACTTGAGTGATGGCAATAAAAATACCAACAATGCACAAAGCAAGACCTTTTCACTCAAAATTTCTGATACCCTTTGTTATCAGAAGGGAAAAGACAGTTCCATACCAGGCAGCAGAAGACAAACCAAGGCTACCTATCATAAAAGCTGGGGGGGAGAAATCTAGTCATATGAGACTGTGGGACCAATAAAAACATGCATTACCTAAGCTAAGAGATTCTCATGTATTTTTGGCACTCCAGAGGTTTTCTTGTTGCTCCAGGGGAAATGTAAGTGCAAGGCATCAGTCCAGAGCTCTGTCTCCTCTGGCCGTGGGTACTTTGCTCAGTGCCTCATCAGGGGAATTTGGTATTTACCGTTTGAATAAAAGTCCCATCCTGAGAGAACATCCTGCTGGAACTCACATGGCAATACATTCAATCCAGAGCTTTCTGCATTTTCAGACAAAAGAAGAAAGAAACCTACCAAACCTTACAGTCCCTGTCCTCCCTCCCCCACCAAGCGCACTCACCCTGGTACCATCCAATTAGTGTTAATTGATGCTTTCAGCAGTGGGAGATGAGGATGTCCAATTCCGTCTGTGTTTCTGGAGAAGGTCACTCCTGGTCCCAGGCTGAGAGGGAGGTGTGGGGGGATGTGCAGAGAAGTGTTCTGGAGAGAGGGACCAGGAGAGCACCAGGTCCTTCAGCAGAGATGTGGCTCCATCCTTCTTGTTAACTGTCACCGGGCCTTTTAATTACCCTTTCTCTCCCTCTCTGACAATTAGAATTGCAGCTCCTCCAGGATTCATTCGCTGGAGGTTGGCAATGACATTATTAAAGTCTGCCATGTACCAAATGTCAGGGACCAGTGCTGTCACATCCCCAGTGTTTGTGCACCCGGCATCAAATCCTCATCTCCCACCACTCCCAGTATGGATCCTCCTGGGGAAAACTTTCTATCCAGACCTATGTGTGACATAAATCACTCAGTGCTGTCTGGGAGGAGATGAGAAAAGAAAACAAGAGGCCAAGGACCTGATCAGAAACATGCGGACAGAGCAAATTACCCATGTGGGCATGACCAGCGGCTGCCGGGACTCACCAGCATCACTCCGGCATCGCGCAGCAGCAAGACCTCACAGGAGCTATAATTCTGTGTTAGTGCCTGATGGCCTCAGCATCCTCTTTCCTCTCCACAACTTTTTACAGCTGGATCAATAAGATGACACTGGTACATGGACAGAGGGGAAAGCTCTGTGTCTGAGCCTGTATAACATCAGCACACTTCCCATCCCATGCTCAGGATCAGATCTCGAATACCTCCAGAGTCTTCTCCTGATGAACAAAACATAGGCTGCTGGTTTTGGGGGGGCTCAAGGGTAAATCAAAATATTCAGAAGTTTCTTTGCTCTCCCTAGGACAGAGTTTAGGTGTTTTTTTCAAGAACTTTATTTCACAGTTATCCGAGTAACCACCTTTTTTTGACAAAAGCATTATCAGGCAAAATGAGACGTGAAATGGGAAGATGAGGAGGAAACCGATGGGGAGAAGAGACAAAACACCACCAGAGTGAGAAGGGAAAAACAGGAAGGCAGGAGTAGAGGGAGAGGATGAGAAGAGGCATGAAGCAGAGATCAAACAAGGGATCATGTGGCATTTGAGGACTGTAGGTATTGTCCTGGAGGGGTGAGGTGATCAGGTAGGAAGCAGTGGATATTCCCTCAAAGGGAATAATGGGGATTTGGGATTTTTTTTCTTCTTTTTCCAGCTCTGTATTGTACTTCCAGGCAGCAGTCCCTTCATGCTGTGCTGAGGGGATCATGAGGGACCATGTCGTGCTTTGGTACACCATGACTCACATTGTCTTGGGTGCTCCATGCTTTGGGTGGATATTTCTTGTGTCATCCCAGGTGTGAAAAGCTTTTGTTCAACCCAATATTGTCAAGGATGGGCACAGTAAAAGTTAGTAGAAAGGCACTGAGCAGCAACGTAGGGATGACTCCTCTACCAGACTGTCCATATCACACTATTCAGCATGATGGAAAGGCCATAAGCTGGAGGAGGATGTTACCAGCATCCCTTGAGGAGCTGCCACAAGGCATGGCACTCTCCTGGGCTTTGCAAGCACCTTCTGCACTTGCATGATCAGAGCCAGTACCAGAGTTGGTGGGTACTGCTCAATGACATCTCCAGTGTAGGTGCACAGCAAGGATGCGGGGACAAGTCTTCCTGGAATGAAACCACAAAGAGAGGGATGGTTGGTGAGGATTTAATCCCTGATTCTGGAATAAAAGCTTGTCAGCAAGGCAAGCTGTGAAGTGACTAATCTGAGTAAGATCTGTTCTAAAATAACAGCCTGGGAGCATGCTTTTAACTCTCTGGTACGTGTAACTTACCCAAATACTGGTCTACATACCCCAAAACTGCTTCTTTTTCCATCCTTGAAGCAATACTGACCTGCCTGGAGGAAAAGTGTGACAGTGACTACTCTGGTAATGATATGAGGGAATCTGGGGGACCTTCTAATAAAACTCAGTCACGAGCACAAATTGCACCTTTCACACTGGCTTTGGAGACAGAATCATTTCCATCTGGGGACAGGTGCTTTCGGGGCTGTCTTTATTTAAACAAATCTGTCTTTCTCCCTGAGACGGCAGATTGTAATTATGGCCCAGCACATTGGTCAGAACGGGAAGGACTGGGTGGCCAAATTTCCATCCGGGTAGGGAGGTGTCTGTCCTGACAGAAGGAGCTGTTGGAATGTGCAAAGCCACGGCAGGAATAAGAGGCAATGCACAGCAGTGAGAATAATGAGTCTGCAGCTTGACTCTTGGCTTATTTAAATTCATTTTAGACTTAGGGAACTTTTCCTGGGTTTTTTTTGCTTTTTTTTTCTTTTGCTTTTTTTTTTTTTTTCCCTTTTCTAATGTTCCTGTGTGGTTGAAGGACATTCATGCTGAAGGTAATTGGGTGGATTTAAAGCCCAATGCTCGCCTGTTTGAGATGCTCGGGAAGGAATTTTTCCCCAAACAAAGCAAATTGTCTCTGGGTCAGATCCTCAGCTGCTGCAAAGTGACAGACATCCTGTGACCTCTGCTAAGGATTGGACATAGTGTGCTTTAAAATGCTCTGTTTGTCTCCCCGTTGTTATTAATTTGTTAGAGGCTGAAAGCTTCAAAGGGAGCCAAAGGAACACAGGAGCCCAGATCTTATTGAAATTCATCCAGGCTTATATGAATATCTCCAGGGTACTTAATTCCCACAGTGTTTTTGGAACAGTCCTGGCCTTCAGGCTGGTGATGTGATCAGCACTGTAACGTGCAAACAAGCAACACTATTCCATCCGTGTCTTCTGCACCATGCTCCTTACCAAGGTGGTCGCTGAACCCAAGGAGACTGACGGTTGAAAACCAAGAGGTCCAAACAGAGCCTTGTCAGAGGTTTAGAAAAGCCCTAACCTCATCCCAACCTGGTGGGGCTCACAACTAGAGTGGAGTTTTCATGGGACCCACCGTGACCCTTCACAGGTTTCATTCTGGCCTCGGTGTAGTGTTGTCTCAGCTTTCTCAGCAAGGTAAAAGACAGAGTAAATCAGTCCCAGGCCTCATTGCTTGTGGGCTGCTTCTACTGAAAGGGACACATCTAAAAGAGACTGTCCACGTAGGAGTCACCAATGGTTTTCTGGCTTGTGATGTCTAGGAGACTAAGCTGGCCATTCATGAATGATCTCTGAGCCTATACTGGACATCTACGCAGCTCCAAAACATGCCCTAGCACAGAGGGTGAAAGATCTTCCTCTTTGTTAGGCCAGCCTGTCTTCCAGGTAAGCCATTCATGGCAAGGCAGTGGCAGAGCAATCTTTAAGCACCATTGGACCCAGGCCATCTTATAAGGGCACTTCACAGGAATGGACACAACCACCTCCTCGAGGGAAGGCATTTCTGAAGACAAGGACCAAAAACCTTGTTGCATGGTGTATCCCATTCTTGTCCAACAGATCTATCCAAGGATCCCCATTGCTAGGTATGTCAGCCTCCCACTCCAGGCATAGTTCAGGGCCTCCTGCAGACCAAGGATGGTTTCCACCAGGCAGTGAAGACAAGGGTGGTCTAATCTGAGGAGAAGGGGCAATCTTACCCATATGAATGGAAGTTAAGCTGAGAGAGACATGGCCTGAGGGACAACTGAGGTTTGCAAGGCCAAGGTGCCTTATGTCTCTAAGCTGGTACCTCTCTCCTCTTGAAAAGAGGGGTGTGAAGTGAAGCCCTTGCTCAGCTGACTCTGATTCCCATGCTTCAGGATCCCTCTAGTTGGGACTAAAGTTGTAAAGAGCACCTACTAGTAGATTGGGTTTGATTGGATGCGTTCAAGGCCAGGTTGCATGGGGTTTTGAGCAACCTGATCTAGTGGGAGGTGACCCTGCCTGTGTCAGGGAGGTTGGAACGACATGAACTTTAAGGTCACTCCCAACCCAAACCATTTTATGATTCTATGTTTGAAGTATGACCAAGGTCATCACATTCACTGGGGTGCAGAAAGTAAAAGGCCACACCTGCAGGGAGGAGCAGCCAGGACAGGTGGCACCAAACTCACCAGTGAGGGATTCCATCCCATATACATCATATTTGATATAAAGTTGAGGGATCAGGAGGGTCTCATCTCTCTTTTTTCCCTCTTCTCCTGCTTTGCTGGCTTTTCTTGGCTTGGCTCGGCTTCTTTTCCAGTTTCTTCCTCAGAACATCAGAGGAGGATTCTCTCTCTTCTGCCTTCAAACCCCATCTGGGTGTTCCTGACTCCAGTACCAGGATCCAGCTCCTGAACAGAGCTCCTGTCTGCTGCTGGGCCCAGTCTGGGACTTTCCTTGTGCCAGCTCCACAGCAGCAGTGGTGATGGTGACATAATTGCCATCGGGGGAGTTGCGTTTGATACTGGGTTTGTATATATTGTATATATTCTTAAATTACATTATTATTATTATTAATTATTATTATTATTTTCCTCTT
>WUAM01000097.1:915722-932191 GCA_024336885.1 Actenoides hombroni | reverse complement strand
GCAGAGAGCATCTGCCAGAGCTCTAAGGGGCTGCCCTGACCCTAAACCCTGACACTACATTTTAAAAAGCAAAGAGGGTTGATTATCTGGTGTCCCTTTGCACGTGCAGCTCTCAGCTTGCAGCTGCTGCTCTAACTGCGATACACAAATTTCTTCCCAGACAGGAAAGACTGTCAGCATAAAAACAAAACAAAAAAAAAACCTACAAAAATACCCTAATCCTGCAAACTTAAGCAAAGAAATTTACATGATTTTGGAGCTGAGCAACAAGAATCATCCCTGAAATGTCTCAGTGGGAAGTGGTTTAGTCTAGCTTCAAGAAGCAAGCCGTGTCCAGAGCTTGGATTCATGTTACCCTGGGATTAAAAATCAGAACTGGATTTCCTCTGCATCATTTCCTTTGAATGGAAGGGGTGTGAGGTGGGAAGTTATGGTCACATTGGGCTGCAACCACATCGTCTCTTCATAGCTAAGGGGAGGAAGCCAGAAGAAGTTAACTAGTAAGGGTTTAAAAATGGGAAGTTTCATCTTCTGAAAAATGTCCTTGTTTTTGACATTTGTTCATCTCTTGATCTGAGCCACTGCAAGCAGTACATTGAAAAAAAAAATAAAATATTGGATTAAACAAGAGAAAAAATCATCTCCAAGGTAGTAAGATGTAGCTCAGGCAGTGACAGGGAATGTCAGATACCCTGTGAGCTACTGTCCAGGCAAAAAGAGAAGCACACGAAGCAAACCTGGGGCTAACAGCACTGAGAACTAATAGTTCCATGAGGAATTGGCAGAGCCAGAGATGAGTGCCAGTGCAAAATGAGAAGCTTTGTTTGGATTATTCTCCATTGAAATTCTGTTAAAATCAATTTCCTCATCAATTTTTCTTAGTTCTGAATCATTGTCATTCCCAGTGAGATGTAAAAGCTGCTTTTGGCCATTTGGGGTCACTGAACATATAAGAACTGGGCAGGTTTTAAAGCATTACAATTTGAAAATGCACATGGTCAATTTTTTTTTATTTTTTTTTTTTCCACATTGTAATTTCACTAAAGTGGTCCAACATCATGAACAACCCACACAGAATAAATATAAAAATGTTTGCAATGCCACACAAGAAAATCAGAATAACTGACATAGTTTGCAGTGCTCTAAGACCATTTCCACTTGGATAAAACAGAAAAATCCTTTGCTCTTTTGACTTGACACTTGTTTGTTGTAAAAATCTCCCTCACAAGGGAATAAAGTTGCAAAATTCTCTTTCTCTCAAAAAAAAAAAAAAGAAAATTGGCAATTACATTCATCCACAAAGTGTATCTACAGCTTTGGGGTCCTCATCCCCACTTATCTGCATCCTTCCAGCTATACTGATTTTTTGAGTGAAAAAAGAAAGCAATCCCACTCACCTTGTTCCACTAAACTACTGTTCAGCAAAATTAATCTTCAGCTCCCTCAGCTCAGAAGTCAATACACCTGCAAAGGCTTCAAGTTTCCACACAACACATCTCCAACAAAAAAACCACATCTCCAACCAAAGGCTCCTCCATCTTCTGGTTATAGTCGTGGCTTCAGTCAGAGGAGAAAAAGGAGCCACATGGGAAATCACTAAGGCCCTGCAGATCATTTTGGCTTCCCTTTGGTCCTGGTGTTGCTGCTGTAGACCATCAGCCTGTCTTTCAGAGATCCAAACCCCTGAGAAGGTTGGGCTGCTGGATTAGACATGTCCATGAGGCTGCAAGATGTAACAGAGAGGTTTGTATTCACACTACGTTGTTGTATTCATAGCCTAAAGGATTAACAGGTTTGTTTGGACTGGAAGGGACCTCAGGACTTTTCTGTTCCAACCTTCTGCCCAAAGCAGGGTCAGCTACCTGATCTGGTAGGGATATGACCAGGTTAGTCAGGGATTTGTCCAGTCTGGTTTTGAAAACTTCCAAGGATAGAGACTGTATTGGTGTCTCAGCCCTTTCCAGTCCTGGAAGATGATTTCCCTATTGCTAGCTTCGCATGTATTTTGAGTGTGAAGGTCTTATCTTAAGGAATCAGTTCTAGGGAATAGTTGGCTGTTACCTGCCACCTGTGAAAAAATGCAGAAATCCTCAAATGGTCCATCTGGGGCTACGATTACAGGTCCATAGAATAACATGATGCTGCATTTCTGCCCTCGTGTCTGGCTGAAAAAGTCTCTACTGTTACAAAAAAAACCCCAAAACTTGGCTTCACCTAAGTCCACAGAGACAAAAAAAGACCCCAAAACCTTGGATGACAGGCATGGAAGAACTGTCCTACAGCTTAGCCCCTTATCCTGCTTCTAAGAGCAGCCACAGTGGAAGCTGTGAGAAGGATATGAACAGGAGCACAAACATGAAAACAGCACATGGCTCTGTGTCATTAATAGACCTCACTGGATTTTCCACTGTGAATTCTGAATGCACCCACTGAATTATGGATTCCCACCAAATACACCATGGGCTACATGAAGAAGAGTGTGGGCAACAGGTTGAGGGAGGTTCTCCTGCCCCTCTACTCTGACCTAGGGAGCCACCTCTGGAGTATTGTGTCCAGTTCTGGGCTCCACAGTTCAAGAGAGACCAGGAGCTACTAGAGAGAGAGTCCAGCAGAGGCTGGGAAGATGCTGAGAGGCTGGAGCATCTCTGTGCTGGGGAAAGGCTGAGAGCCCTGGGGCTGTTCAGCTGGAGAAGAGCAGCCTGAGAGGGGAGCTGAGCAATGCTGAGCAAGAGCTAAAGGGCCCTGGGGGACAAGAGGATGGGGACAGACTCTTGTCAGTGGTGCCCAGTGACAGGACAAGGGGCACCAATGGGCACCAACTTGAACCCAGGAGGTTCCATCTGAGCAAGAGGAGAAAGTTATTTGGTGTGAAGATGGCAGAGCCTGTGTCAGGCTGCCCAGAGAGGTTGTGGAGTCTCCTTCTCTGAAGAGATTCCAAACGCTTCTGGACATTGTGATGCTGACCTCCCTGCTCTGGGTGACCCTGCTGGAGCAGGGGGGTTGGACATGATGATCTCCAGAGGTCCCTCCCAACCCCTGCCATACTGGGATACTATAATTCATCCAATTGACTTTCCAACTGCTGTAAGTTTCCAGTGCACACCGCATAGTGCATCAAGGACCACTGCCCCTAATGGCTAAAGAAGCATCTTCTTTTGTTCCTTTTGATCCTGCCTCCTGCTGCTTTCTTTTGATGTCGTGGTACCTTTGAGCTGGGAGAAGCAGTCCAACACCCAGGGCTGCATCCTGGCTCATGCTGTGAATAGTGCCTGGAGGCAGAGTGGTGTTGCTATTCCCTGCTCCAAAGCAAGTGTGGACATCATAGAACTGTAGAATCGTTTAGGTTGCAGAAAAACACCTTTAAGATCACCAGGTCCAACCATGTGGAGGATGTATTGCTAATGACCTGTATTGTTGGCCAGCTACCAACTGCATTTGCACTACAGAGGCAGGGGAAAATATATTTGGGTGCTTGTGAGTCCCTCCACTCTCATGATGTAGAGGATTACCTAGAGATGAGAGGGCTTAGACTATATGAAAACCATTCACCCATCTGTGTTCCAGCTTCTTTGTTTACAAGCTGGGCCTATCTTTGCTTTGAAGAAGCCAGAGGACACAATTTGACTTCTGTGACACCTTTATCCCCAGGTGTGTAACCCGTGGTTTATAGAAATTATGGAACTGTGTGAAACTCACCACCAGGGAAAAACATTTCTGCTGGCAAATGAAACATCTCTCCAAGTCCTCTTTCAGTGTAAAGGGACATCAGAGCTGTGGTTTAAAGCTCAGAGAGGAAGAAGCTCCTTCTGCCATCTGATGGTGAAGGGAGGGAAGGAGTCACAGCACTACATCTGCTCAGGGCTTTGCTGGAATTACTGAGGACCAGACCTTCGAAATGAGGGTTTGCTTTTTACCCTTCAACGATTGGCACAGACTGAGAAACATGGTCACAGGGTGAGCTTCCATTTCAGATATCCATCCTTAATCTCTTCCAGTGACACTTGCAGTGGTCACCAGAACAGAAGCCAAATTGAGAGTACTCCCTGGGGTGCAAGCTGAAACACTCCGAAGGAGAAGATGTGAGGCTGTGTTTGTAGGTGTGGGAGTGACTCTTTGAAGGTACTCTACGTGCCTGGAAGTTTCTCAGGGATATTCTTCTTTCACTGAGAAGACTATGGGAAGCTACTTGTATTGCAGGGATGTTCTCATCTAACCCGCCCATAAACTAGTGACCTATATCAAGAGGAAACTGTTTCAGGGAAAGGAAGGCTTTAGAATTGACTTAGGAACAGCATTACTGGTGCAACTCATCTTCTAGCCCTTGGAGACTTTGTTTCTTCCCTCAACAACTGCCCCACAACCTGACCAAGATTGTTGTCATTGCTGTGTCACCCCTGATCTTCCACCAGTCCCAAGCATGGAGCAAATGGTCTCTTTCCTCTGTTCTTCAGACTCCCTGCCTGCACCCAGTCTCTCCAGTCCCTGCAAAAGCCAGTCCACCCAAGCATAGTGGTGCTTCCTGTGGAGTGCTGTGACCCTGCTTTTTGAGAGTCCAAATTCCTGCAGCCCTGGAAGGTCCCAGGGGGTTTGACAAGGCAGTGAGCTCTCTGTCACTGTAGTTAGATGGTTCTAGTGACCGTCTAAGTCCCAAGTCTGCAGAGTGAAAGGTAAATCATGCCCCTTGTCACTGGCGTTGACTTGATGGAGGTCTGGGAGGGAAACAAACCCCAGCCTGCATCAGAATGGTAGTCTTTCAAACTGATAACAAGGGCTTGATTTTATGGAGGGTGACATTCCTCACATTTTTCCTTGTGATTAATGCTTTCCTTGTATGTCCTTGCCACATTACGAACTCCTTGGTTGAGCAGTAACCCTTCGTGTGCTGCAGGACACATCCAGCAAGCGACGATAAAGTCTCAAAGCTAGACCCATCATGGTGAAGAGTTGGGGGACAGTCCTTAAACCCTAGAAACCTAAGTGCTGGTGGGATCTGATAAAATAAGTCTGATAGTTGAAAGATGCCTCACCTACGGTCCTGGTCACTTTGAGGATCTTCATGTGAGAGTTGTGGTGTAAATCATAGTTTTGAAATGGCTGAGCTGGCAACAAAGATGCATGCCAGAGCTTTGGACCTTCTCAAGGCTGTGGACACAGCTTCTGCAAGGTTGTGTTTGGGAGACAAGCCTTGCAGAAAGCACTGTTTTGATGCAGATGTCCCTGTTGTCCCGGTTGTGGGAATGTATCTGGGCAAGGGCCACCTAAGAGCAGCCCCCAAGTCAATGGCAGAGAAGATCTGGACAGAGTCCAGAGAGCCTGAGAAGACATTCAGCATGGAAACAGAGAAAAATAGCCAAGGACCATCCTCCTTTGCAGTCTGCTGTTGTTTGAGGTCATGCTGCAGAGTTCATACCCCCGTAGAGGCCTTGAGAAGAGCACACAACTGCATTATCACTTGCTTGGCTGCCCAGTGCAAACTCGGGTTGACTTCCAAAGCTGAGTCATGAAGTAGGATGGCACAAAAAGGGCAGCATCCCTTACTCATGCATGAGATATAAGTGTGTGGGAGGAACAGGGGAGCTCTTGGGTTTCCAAGGCCTTTTGTAGGTCTGAAACAAGAGCAGTAAACTTCAAATCGAGATCGGGATGGAGAAGATTATTATTCCACGGACTTGATGATCTTGAAGGTCTCTCCCAAGCAGAACAAGTTGATGATACTATGTTTTATTTGCTGATCAGTGGAAAAACTGGAGCTGGTATCACTGGATCAGAGACGTTAGCAAAGTGAGAGTTGGTATGGTTGCTAGTTTTCCTTACATGACTTGTTTATGTTCTGTGTGGTGGCAGCAGCATCTGAGACCCGAGTCCTTCATGGATGTCAGACCTTGACAAATAACAAGATAAGAAGTGCTTTTTCCAGGGGCCACAAGAAATCCTGAGAGTGTCTCATCACAGAACAGAATAGGTGTGTGAAAGCAATGGACAGTGCTTTCCACCATGGGTCCCGTGCATTTTATTCAGATGCCTGTTTCCAAATGGAGTGTGAGTATCTGCATTTAAAAGACCATATGTCTCTTTCACATCACTTTTGGTCAGACCCTCAGCATTTCTCAGAGGTTCCATTTCTTTGTTTCTCAGCTTAGCTCATTTTTTCCCTTTGCCTTTCCATCATCTCAGGGCACATCCCTTCCTCGACAGTGAGTTTGCAGTGGTGGCTTCAGTGCTTCTATTCTCTGCAAAGCTGCATGAAAAGGAAGCCAAGAAACCAATGTTAATTGCAACAGTAATTAAAAGCCAAGTGCGACTACTCAGTCAAGGGTCAGCTTGGGTGAAGTCCCAGGCACAGTAGCAGACAGGCTGTTTTAGGAGTGGAAACGTGCCTCATGCCTGAGCTCTGAACACTGCAGAGCTAATTGCCTCTGGAGCAGTGTTGAGCTGGGAGGGTTGCCCAGCTTTTAAGACCTGAGCCAGGCTCTACCTGGAGCCATGTGGCAGCAAGAGCTTGTCCACATCTTGAACCCAGAGGCTGCATGGCACCACAGTAGGAGCTCACAGACCAAAAGGCAGACAAAGCTTCCTTCCTGAGATGTTTCTGTCCTTGGGAATCTGTGTTGGGAATTGTAACAAAACAAGTGGATGACCTAGGATGAGATCAGTCCACAGAGGATGTACTTTCTTTCCGTGGGGACATGTGTGACGGGTACAGTTACACAGCACAGCTGTGTAGAATCTGAGCCTGAGCCTCCTACTCTAGGGTGCAAATAGGGAGTAGCTTCTCAAATGTCATGGAGGTATCACATAGATTTTTTGGAAGCTCCCAAGGGGTGAGGGTTCCTTGATTATTTCTATTAGCCTGATAAGTGTGTATTTCATAGCATATATTTTATCAGGGTTGTCACCTGGAGGTCAATTTCATGGTCTCACCTCTTCTGGAGTTTGGCGCTAGAAACACCCTGAATATTGGTCTCTGCTCCTCCTTCCTTTCCTTCCTCTCTCTTCACTTTACTACCAGACCTTTCCAAAATGTCTGAATCCATCTGTGAGAAACTAGTGTGAGATCAGACCATGGTGCAGTGGCACTTAACTGCCTTTCTAGCTTCCCTCCATCCTAATGTTCTACACTAGAAGCATCTTCTCTTTGAACCCTCCCAAAGACACTCTCCCACTGATTTCCTCTGGAGCAGTGTTTACTCCACTCTCCCTACATAAAGATCCAAGCTGTCTGGTCACCACTTAATCAAATACCCTTCTGGGTATCTTGACTATTTGGCAACAGTACACTTGAACAGTTGTTTTGGAAAATACTCCAGCAGGAAACCTTTGTCCCTTCCATCCCACTGTGGTGGCATCGTCCATGTGACTCTGTAGCCCATTGTATGGCAACAAAAATGGCTCTTGTCTCTCCTAGTTAGAGGCACAAGGATTTACCAAAAACGGTCAGTTTGTAGAAGGCTACACAAGAAGTATTTCAATCAGATGGAATTACATTAACTTGGTAAGAAATCTTCATATTGCTTGAGGCTATGGACAAGATGAGTCTCAACTGAAGCAGACATTCAGAGAAATATTTTCTTCAATTGCTACTACTGGGTCATGGGAAGGAGTTGTGGTCCTAAGTTCTTGAGGTAATTGTATCTCTTGGGGCTCTCCTGGAAAAGGCAGAGGATTTGTCTGCATTTCTTGGCTGGTTTTGAATGAGGTGATCATATTTTGCTTCCTGGGAAGGACAACCTTCCCAATAACTTCAGAGCACCTGTCCCCAAGTCAACATCTGCTCATTTACATTATTATCCGATATAAAAAACACACATTGCCAAGTTTTCTTATAGCTTCCACAGGAAAGAGCAAGATGCAGTTTCTCTCCATGAAAGAGTGTGCAAAGAGTATGTGGTTTAGTAATAAAGTCTTTTGGGTCCAGCTCTGGTGGATAACTACACACAAACCAGTTGGGAAAGTGCCTGCCCAGAAATGCACCCAACAGGTGTCAAAGTTTTCAGTATCCGGTGAGGGAATCAAGATGATTTTATGAACCAAGGTGAGATGGATCCAAAGAACAAAGTCAAAGTAGCCACCATTCAAAAGTTTTCCTTGCTTGTAACCAAGTTAATCCTGCCAGTCAAGAGAGAAAGAGCAGTATCTCCAGTATCGCCTTAATGGTTAATACAACATTATCCGAGTCATTTTGGGTCATCAAATGCTGGATATAGACAATGCCACAGGCATCATAAATCTGCATAATTGGTACTTAAACAGTAATAGTGGAATCAGTTACAGCCATAATTAAGAGTGTGAAATTTCAGTGTTTATTACACCGGTGTAATGAGGACTGATCCTCTCCCAGATTAAAGTGGAGCAACTCTGCCATCAGCCACCACCAGGTCTCCAATCTGCACAGAGTGGCATAGCTTCATGGATGGTGATAGCAACACTGACTTGCCACCAGCTGAGGATCAGGCTTTTCTCTGTGTGCTCCCGCTCAGGCACAACAGAGCTCAGAAAAGACATGTAGGAGCAAAGAAAACATCTTTTCTCCTTCTCATACCCCTGAGCCTCTTCCAGGAAAAGACCAAGCAGTAGACGATAACAGCTCCTTGGGCTGACCTGGGGAAGGCAGACCTGTGATTGAGATATAGGTCTCTGGGGATGGCAACAGTTGAAGTCTTTCCAATTAGCACTTTGGATTGGAGTCAAGAGCTGTCAGGGCTTTAATTTACTAACCTGTGTGCCTCTCCCTATATATCCATGTGACAGCTCATTCGTTTAGGGTTGATAGAGTGTGTGGTTGGCCTCTAACTGTTCTCCCATCCATCTCCCTCCCCAAATTGCTTCCTTGAGAACATTTTCCAAAGAGGAATTTCCATGGCTTGTGGACAGTCGGGTCAATTTATGCCAAATAGTTATTCCTGATGAAAAACAAAAGCTCACGTCTCTCCAAGTCCTTTTTACACCATGAGACGGGGATGTTGGTTGGTACCCATCACCACAGAGAGGAGTTAATATTTTGCTGAACTGTGTCTTGAGCAAGTTTTTATTGAGCTTGTTGGACACCAGCAGAATGGAGGAGCTATGTTGATCTTGTTTGTTCAAGGTTAAAACAAAGGTTAATAAAATTGCATCCTGGTCAAAGTGTTCCCTGAGAGGACCTGACACTTTGGCCCAGAGGATAGACTTCCTTGGAAGACAGGTGTATTTCATGTCCACCATCCATGTGCTTTGTTTGGGGTAGTCTTTTTTTTCTGCCTCCTATTAGCCAGCATCTCCCAACAACACCAGCACTGAATTACTGTTGGGATAAACATGGACACCCTTCCTTATTGATTTATTTTTGCACGTATTAAATGTCACCACTTCCTGAGCCTGGCAGGAGCAGTAAATACAGCCCAAGGTTCAAGAATACACCCAAGTATGAGTTCCCCCCAGTAACTTCCTGAGATCCTTAAGCATCTGGAGGTGAACCAAAAGCAGAGAACCATTAGCAGATATGCCATAGAAACTCTTCTTCTTGCCCTGACATTTCCTTCCATGTACAAGCCACTCTACATCCTCATTAAACATCACGGTTTCCTACCCAGAGCTGTCACTATGCCTTCCTCTTTAGAGTGCAGCAACATTCCCAGTGACGTTACACAAGAATATATCTGACAGGGTCTTGTATCCAGAAAGGACCTGTTTGTTCTTAGAGCACACAAATGCAGACTAGCATCTGGAGTCATTCAGGCCTCGTCTGACTTACCATCCCACCCAGAAACTCTTGTTCTGCTCAAATTTCACCTGGTATTAAACACCCTCAGTCTACATGCCCACTTTTAAACCACTTGTCTACAGTGGGGTTCTGCTGGCCAAGTAGACAGGTCTGCAGTGTAGAAGTCTCCACTGGAGCTAGCGGTCTGTGTTCCCTTTGTAGGCAATGGGATGAAACAGGGCACAAGCCATCTGGTCTACTATAGAAATTTAGTTTGGAGGTGGTGAGTCATTCCTAGAAGTACCCATTTCTCTCCCTTGATTAGAAATGGAGCGTGGGCAGGTAATTCAGATGGAGATGTGTACACTGATTTAGAGTCTTCCAGAGTTAAAGTTTAAAGACTTCAAATGATGTGAATCCAAACGACCATAATTACAGCGTAAATAGGAAGGAAAGACATTCCAGCATCATTATGATACTCGTGGAATAAGGAACAGGAATAAAAATGTGGAGCCAAGGCCACATGTTCTGCTATAAAACAGGAACCATAGGTCAGCTTCCCAGCTGGTGGGACCCTGATCCCTCTTTTCACTTCCATACTCCTTGACCGATGAACCCAAGTACCAAAAAGAAGTGGGGAGGAGGTAGAACAAGAGCAGTGTGAGGATGAGCTTGAAGATCAGTGTAAGATCCCACAGTTTCCTAGTGTTGGTGAGATTTCAAGGGCGCAAAGACACCTGTGTTTCAACGGAGGCTGACGGGAAGCAAATCCTTCATGGTCTTTTGTGCCTTTGAATCTTTCCTATTCAGCTGCATTACAATAAAACCTCCTGTAGACGGAGAGCTGTGAGGGGGAGCAGGGATCAGAAAGCAGTGAGCAAGATCAGTCTTGTTAGTTGTTAGACTGACAAGAATAATGGGAAGGAGGAGGAGAGGGCACAAGAGAATGCAAAAGCATTAGGCAGAAATTCTGTGAAGCTTATGCAACCTAAAATAAAATGTGATTTGCACGCGGTGCCGTTTAACCTCACGGCCCCGTGACTAATGAATTTTCAATGCTGGGGGATAGAGAAAACACCACAACAACAAGAAGAAAGCTGTATTTACCCACAATTAGCTGGCAAGCAGCAAAAGGACGGTGTTTTCCCCAGTCTACCTCGCAAAGCTTTTTCAGTGGTGTATCTTAGGGGGCATCGGTGGGAGATGGACAGGCTCAGCACAGGACTTTAATTCTCAGGCTCTGTCTGGCTGATAAAGATTTTAATTGGAATGTTTATATTTCCAGTCCTCCAGCAACACAGATCTGCTCTGATAATGCTTTTTAAGTGACCAGAGGTAACATTTAGAAGATAAATGTGTTGTCAGCTGCCCACTGGATTACACAGACATTAAGGCCCACTGAGGATTCATTATCTATTGTATTTTGAGGGTTTTTAATGAGTTTTCCAGTCATCCACCTCTGGTTTCATGGAACTTTGCCTCTTCCCTCTGCTTTTAGACACCAGACTGGATTATCGCCTGATGTAAATCAAGCCACTTTCTGTGACTGGCTTAGGTGAGCTGTCAGGTAGGATGCTGAACAGCAGTCACACTGAAGACAGGACACTAGAGTTGCTGTTCTTATTACAGCCTGAGTCCAGCAGCTTTCATAGATAGGGGTGTCAACAAGATAAGGTCCTAGGAAGAGAAGCAGCCTTCCATTCTCAGCTAAGGAAGATAGACCGTATCTACAAAGAGACAAGAGTCACCCTCTACCTGATCTAATGGCCCATGTGGCCATCAGTATTTCTGAAAACATGGATCTGAGGATGGCAGAGAAGAAATTTGTGGATGCACTTCCAACACCCGATGCTGAGACCAAGTTTCAGTCCCTAAGTGACACCAGTTCTTGTTTGAGGGTAGGATTGCCTGGGTAGCGAATCATAGAATTATATGATGGTTTGGGTTGGAAGGGACCTTTACAGCTCATCTAGTTGCACTCCCCTACAGTGAGCAGGTTGCTCAAAGTATCATCCAACCTCATGTGGAATGGTTCCATGGATGAAGCATTGACCACCTCTCTGGACAACCTGGTCCAGGGTCTCATCAGCCTCAGCATAAAAACAATTCTTCTTTCTCTCCAGTCTAAAACTCCCTCTTCTAGTTTAAAATCATCACCCCTCGTCCTGTCCCTATCTTTCTGACAGGCCCCTTCAAGTCCTGAAAGGCCACCAGAAGGTCTCCCCAGAGCCTTCTCCACTCCAGGCTGAACCCCCCCAGCTCTCCCAGCCTGGCCTCCCACCAGAGGGGTTCCAGCCCTCCCAGCATTGCTGGGGCTCCTCTGGCCCCGCTCCAACAGGTCCATGTAGTTCTTGTTCTGGGGACTCCAGAGCTGGGCACAGCACCCTGTGGTTGTTTTAAACAGTCCTGGAGCACCTGACAGTGCTAAATCAGAGAAAGCTGCAGGCACTCTGCTATGGATCTGGCCTCAGCAAGGGCCAGAGGTGTCATTCCCTCCCTGGTAAGCACTGGCAGTGTCCTATGCTATTTGTCTTCCCTGTCTCCAGTGACTTGATTAGCATGAGGAAGTCAGTCCAACACAGAGTTATTTATTTTAAGTGAATGTGGGACATGTTCCAAAGTGCCACACTGACAGCCTGGGAAAGCATGGTCCTGCATTTACCCTGAAAATAGGGACAGGAGAGAAAACAGCCATACAGGCTTCTCTACCCACCATCTTTAATGAGGAACTAACAGTTAGGAAGATGCATCTCCAGTTAGAAGACTATTATCCCCCATCTCTTAAAGCCAATTTGCAATTGCTTCACAGCAGCTTGCTGAGATACCTCCTCTCCAGGCTAGAAAACATTTCAGATGAGTGAGAAGATCCTTCAGGTCTTTACAGATGGATTTCAACAGCAACCTAACAACAAACAATGCTGGAGACCTCCAGTTTGTCCCTCTGAAAGCCCACATTTGTCTAAAAAAAGGAAGAAACCCAAAAGGAGTATTTTCCCTTCAGAGGTGATAAGAGGTGAATTTTTTTCCCCCAAGATTTCTGGTCTGTTCTGGTCGTTTTCTTACAGCTTAGCAGAGCCTGTTAGACTCATTTGAGCTTGGGACCATGGAGACGTGAAATATTTAGAACTGGCACTAGCTTTATTTTCAGTCCAAAAGGCAAAATCAGACTCTGAAGATTTATATGCTCCTTGAATAAGGCAGAGAGGAGAGCTTTTAATTGATCACAGTTCATTTAAAGTGAGAGCTGAGCAAAGCTGGGGCTCTTGCAGGGTCAGGACTAACAAAGAAATGCTTCCCCATGCCCTTGGAATTATTGGTGCTATTGGCAAAGTTCTCTACTCCTGGAAAAATCTTCCTCCTAGCAATATAACTCGACCTCGGATCCCTTAGAGAGGACTGTGCTGGGCATGGCACACACGTGCGTGCTCGCAGGGTGGATGCCATGTATCACAAAACAATGTCTTCTTCACGCCCTCGTGACTGCACCTAATGAATGCGCTGCCCTCTCCCTTCGATGCAATTATAGAGACGTGTGGAAGGAGCAGGGAAACCAATGGAATAATGTCCGGTTCACAACAGGAGGAAGATTTACTTTAACCCAGGTGATTATCCCACTTAAATTGAGGTTTGTGAAAGCGCTGGCTGAACAGGGATGCTCAAAAGAGGGTTTTCACAAAGAACAGAGGGTCTCCTTTACAGCTCACTCCTGAGACAGCCCGTGGGAAAATTCACTGTCCTCTTCTTCCTTACAGTTGGTTTAAGAGCTGGGGTGACCAGCTATGGTTCTCCACCTGCATCTGGCTACCAATCTGCTGCCATACCCGGGTGCTGTGGTGTGACTGGTCGTGATGGGTCAAATGCACCTCTGAGGATGGGTTGAGCTCTGCAGTCCTTCTGGGGTCACTGCCTTGGGCTTTTGCTCAGGAAAGATTTTTACATCATTTCTCCTCTCTTTTCTCCACTTCCCCACACAGAACAGGAGTGATCCCTTCTCCCTCTCGTTTTGGGCTGTAATCCCCAAATCATGGCTGCCCTCAGCGTTGCTGGATGATCCGCAAACTCCAAAGGAAGAAAGCAGAAATTAATAGTCGTTGACTGGCTGGGACCAAATATTGTGTAAAATTCAGTGAGTCATTTTTCACAAAGAATTCATTCAATTAAAAATGAAGGGTTGGGGGCATTGTGTTATTTGTGAATATGGGTTGAGTGTAGCTGATGGCTTCAGCTGAAAATAAAAGTATGGGGATGATGGAAGGGAAATGTCAAAATGTTTCTTTTCAACCTGTCTTATATTTCACATCAGAAACACCAGAGCAATTTCAAAGCAAAACCTTTCAGCTTCTATTTGTCATTTCAAAGTGGAATTTATCTCAGAGTGGACCTATTTGTTTTTAACAAAATAGAAATGAAGAAAAAAAGAAAATAATTAAGGGGTCAAGGGAAATATTTTTGGTTGACCCTAAATGATCATTTTTTTTCAGTTTTTGGTTGGTTTTTTTTTCCATTTCTCTCAAAACAAGGTGAAAGTAGTTGGGCTTGACTTACATCAGATGTTTTTTATTGATTTTCCAGTAAAACCAGGGACCTGAAAAAGAACGATTCCCAGGCTCTGAACCTTGCTCTGAACTGTGCTGTATCTCTTGGTAGCGTGGGTGGAGTACCTTCTCCTGATTATAAATAGTCTGTGCTTATAGACAGTAATTGAAAATATCAAGATTTGAGAAAAAAACCCAACAAAAACAACACACACAAAAAAAAAAACAAAAAAAAAACCCCAAGAAAAGCTTTCTGAACTTCTCATCAGCTTCCAGCATGCTGGCAGTCCTTGACCCTGCTGTGGTTTTAGCTGGAAGCACGTCAGTCCTTGGAAGATAGGCAGGACTGGAGACAGTGCTGGGTCAAGATGCTGGATGTGGAAAGGGTAAGGCAATGAGCAAGGAGCCTTGAGGTCACTGTAATGAGAGTGAAACTGTGCCACTGACAGCTTGTTCTCTTCCCACAGCAGCGGAAGCACCAGGGGAGGAAAGAGCCCAGTTCTCATTAGCTCCCTGAGGAGAGCATCTCTGCCCATAACATTTCATCTGATCCCATTCTCCTGGGTTTTCTCTCCTGGGAATTAGGCAGTGAGCACAGAAAAGGAACAGAATTTGCTCCCTTGGAGTGTCTTATGCTAACACAGTGACCAGTGCCTCTCAGGAGGTGTAGCCTCTAGTTAAATAGGCTCATAAGTGCATGGTGATTTGTCTACGCTTCCTCCTGAGACCTGCAAATTGACCTGCAGAGTCTGGCCCAGAACCTGATGGGCAGATGGCATCCAAAAATTCCTACTAGAAAAGAAGTTGAAATATTTGAATTCTGGTCTGATGTCATTTATGAATGTGGGTCATCTTCCTTGCAGATTTCCAGTGCCTCCATGTTGTCCACTCTGAACTGCCACAGCCAGATACACCCACAACCTTTTCCTTAAAGAAGTGGGGTTATATCTGTCTAAATCTTCCCTTCCTCCTCCCAATAACTCCCGTATCTCTCAGTTTCAACCAATTTCAAAGCAGCGGGAATGTTCTTAGAGCTAATTAAGTCAGAGAAAAGCAGCATCAAGGTTGGGGAGAGACAACCATAACCTCAGACAGGACGAGTGAAACACAGGCCACCGTGTTAGACACCAGAGAATCCACATCAGGCAACAGACTTTAGGTCTATTCTAAAGATAGAAAAAAAAATCAACCAGTCAACCAGGAGAAAGAGACGGGGCAATGGCCCCCATGGATGAAGGTCCTGGTCTCCATGGTTGCAAACAAAGAGAGAAAGTGGGTTTTGTTCTCAAACACAGGGGTTTCTTTGCAGAGGGATGTGGTTGTCTGGGGAGAGATGGTCACATCTCGTGACCTTGAACCTTTGCACTCTCCTGCTCATACGTTCAACAACAGAACCCAGACTGGTTTTCAGGCAACCAGGACATGTTTTATGTACTGTGTTGTCTTTTCTGGCCTTGGACTTTGCCTCAATCTGGCTCAATATATTTCAATATATTTCACCACAGGACAGACTTCAGTGCTGAGCTCCACAAGACTTAGTCTATTGTCAGGACTCAAGGAGCTCGAGATGTCCTGATGACACCCGACACAGTTTTTTTTGTGATAGTTTTCTAGAGGTGGACCAGGTCCAAAGCAGAACCTGACATGTTGCCATTGAGAGACCATGGTGTAAATGCTTTCTTCATCACACAAATGGGGAGTTGGTGGCTCTCAGCAGTGGTAGTAGGAAGGTGGAAAGAGAAGATTTCCAGCCACCCCAATGCAAATCTCCACTGTAAATCTCCCTTGAAGACTCAGACATATGTTGGGGCTCTTAGCACTGAAATTCAAACAAGCTGGGATTTACTTCCTGGACACATCTGTATTCTCCTGGGAGAGGACTCTGCTCTGTGTTCTGTCAACTCAGCATTGAATCTATGCTCAACACCTCTCCCCCTCTACAGACACCATTTTTATATATAAAAAAAGATAGAAAAGGAAAACAAAACAAAACAAAAACCATACAAACAAACAACAAAACCAAGATAACAAACAAAATAAAGAAAGCCAAGAGCAACAACCTAAGAAATACCATTAAGAAAACAGTTGCTTCTGCAGTCCCAGGGGGAAAGCACAGCAAAAAAGAGGATCTTTGGAGGCAAGAGCCCAGCTAAGCAGGCATAAATTCTCTGTACAGAGGCTGTGAGCTGCGAAGTTTCCCACCCTTGCTCTCAACCTGATTTCTGGGCAGCTGCACACCAAAAAAAAAAAAAAAA
>WUAM01000097.1:904045-915622 GCA_024336885.1 Actenoides hombroni | reverse complement strand
GTTGGGCTCTGTCGCGCTCCCCCCACCTCCGCAGACACAAAGATTGCCGGACATGCAAACCAGAAAAAAAAAAAAAAAAAAAAAAAAAAAAAATAGGAATAACAAAACATCAAAAAAAAACCCTAAAAGCAAAAAAAAAAAAAAGAGCTTGCAAACTAATCAAGCCATACTTTATACTCCTTCTAGACAGCACTTTGGGGAAATTGCTCTTCTGTAATGTCTGTCGGGGAAAAAGGGAGAAAGAAAGACATCTTTTTACATGTGCATTTTATTTTACAGCATTACAGAGAGGACCAAAATGGTCCAGGGGGAAGGGGGTTGGTGCTCACCCCGAGTGCATATTGACTCCAGTGGAGCTGGTGGATATACATTCATTCATGCCAGATGAGAAACAAGGCCTGAGGTTCTCATTATACAGACAACACTGAATCCTGATTTATTGCTCCCCAGGAATGGAGGGAGGGAGATGAAGGGTCAGGCAGAATAAAATCCAGATAAAGAGGAGAATGGAGTCAACTGGGGTCAACCGGTGCTGCTGAAGTTTCAGGGCAAGCAACTTGTTTACTGCAGCAGAACTTTCTTCAACACCACCATGAAGCACAGCAGTCCTCCTTTTTCAGGGTCATGTAATGGGATGATAGAGCCCGTGGTGGGGGTAAAGCTGGGTTTGCAGAAGTGATGGAGGCTGCCTCCATTCCATCCACCATGAAGCAAGACTAGAAGATCAATACAGCTGCTGGGACTCAGTATGGCTGAGAAGATCCTCCAAGCTCTAGAAAGCGGATGAGGGTGATGGTAGGGGAAGGTCACATGAAACCCCACACAGACTTCAGTATTTGCAAGAGGATTTGGCTTGGAGATTCACGAGGCCCCAGTTCTTATGTCTGCACCTCTTAGAAGAAACAGAAAGGGTAACTTTGAGAAGAGATACACCCAGAGCTTCTCTGGACTTTCCTCTTGAACCATGGGAACTCTTGAACATGACGTAGTTGTCTGTTGGCACAGCTGTGGACTGACCCTGCAAATACAATAGCCCTGAGCAAAACAGTGTTTTCTGGAGTGGAAAAGAACTGGGAAAACTGTGTGTGCAACAAGAGTACTCTGAAAGTTGCAAGCTCTGGCTTCCTAAGATTTAGATGGGTCTACCATTTTCTAGATAAAAGAGAGTATAAGACAAACAGATAATCCTGTATTCCCAGTATGGGTGAAATAAAAGCATTAATAAACCAAAAATATTAGTGGAACTATCTTCTCAGATAGCTGTATCTGCTGACCATGAGATATAACCCCATGAGGAACTGAACACACAGCTCCAGGCAGGACCTTAGGAAATGCTGCTCTGGAACTTGTGGGAATCATAAACCATCTCAAAGAAGGGGGTTGTCTTCTCCACTCACCCAAGGATGTCCCATTTCAGAAGGAAAAACAAAGCCTCTAGACCACATGGTTTAGTCTGGCCAGGCATTATTGCTTGTGTCTGGGAAATGCTGGATTGAACAGCTGGGTTATACAGGACACTGAGCTAAGTGAACATAGGGGTTTCTCCTGGCTTTTCCATATGAGCATGCATCTTGACAAGGCTGGAAAACCAGCAACAGAATTAAGTAGAAGGAAGACCCTTCTCATGGGAACCAGACATTTTGAAGAAACTCAGAATTAGTCCAGAGTATGGTGCCAGAGAATCAGACACTCTGATAAATGATGTCCTGTGAGGACCAGGGGGAGAACCGAGCTCCTTTCCCTTTGAACAGCAGAAAGATCTTTAGGAATACAAGGGAGGAATAATAACTTCACAGATCTCCTGCTGACATCCTTCTCTGTTCATGTTTGGTTTCCTGGAGTAGGTAGAAAATAACCATGACTGATGAAATTCTGAGGTAGGAAGCTCTGTTTCTGCGCTCTTATCCTCCAGCCCAGGGGGAAGATGAACTACAAGGGGATGTGTTATAATTGGGATTGGAAGCAAAGAATATCCTCAAATGCTTCACTGGAGGAAAGTCATAATAGCACGTAATTTTAGAAGGTGTGGGAGAATACAGGCCTGGAAAATAATGTTTTCCTTCACTATTGGAGTGCTTTTTGGCAACGCTAATTGGAGAGCGCAGGGTAAGATCTAGGATGCTACGATGCTTAAAAAATTCCAAATACAGAAAGAATTCCTGGTTAACAAAATGGAAGATTCCCTTCTAATAAACTGGAAAGCACTCTCTGAAGTACTAATACAAAAATTCGTCTTCCAGGAGGGGTCTCTGAAGTAATACAGACATATTTGGCCCGGCAGCTAGATGGGAAGCCAACGAAGGTACAATTATCTGGGCATTGGTATTTGTGGAAAGTGTGATTTGCCAAAGGGAGTGATCCTGGTGTGTGATGCTGTGAGCTACCTAAGTGTGAATGGCAGTAGCTGTGACATCCATCAGTCACTTGATTCAGATGGAGAAGTCTGGACAGCAAGGGTTTAAGAAAAAAGACGGGCTTGGTGGGATTTCTCCTAGAAGATGATTCAGTATGTTAAAAAACGGCATTGCATCCAGGGAGAAGCTGTTAAAACATTTTCAATTACACCATTTTTAGGAGTGGTTTGAGGGAAGTGAACCAATTTTATTTTATTTATTTATTGTATGTAGAAAGTGCCTGCTGCCTTTGAAAATGCTCACATTTCTCACTGAAGACTGAACTCGGGGAAACTTTTTACCAAAACCTCACAGAACACTTGGTTCGGTGAAAGGTTTATTTTTTTATCCTTGAAAGAGCAGAAGCTTTTCTGGCTTGATTTTATCTCTATTTTCAGGAAAGAACAAAACATTTGCCAGTCTCACGTCACCTTAAAGGCTGGTGAGGTCAGAATCTTGGCATATCTTAGGAAATTTGGAAAGGTTCTCAAAAGTTTCACTTCAAAACTGCCTTGAGGCTGTACTTATATCATTTGAGATAACGAATCAATGGATGATACTCACATCAAGGCCTTGAAGAATCATGAAAAAAAGCTTTGAAATCAGTGCCAATTTCTGGCCCTGGATTCTCCAAATCGTGGAGACAGCTGCCAAGGGCAGATCCAAATGCCTTCTATTCCAAGGAAGATCTAAGCACTTTGAAATGTAACCTGATTCAAAGCCTGGATCTGAATTCTACTGGAAACACCTCCTTTCTATCCAGCGATGCCGTCAAAAAGCATCAGAGGCACAAGAACATCTAATCGGGACAAATCCAACTGTGCATCAGGATCTATTTTTTTTTTTTTTTTTTTTTTTTTTTTTTTTTTTTATTATTATTATTTTTCATTGATGGTTAGCAAAAGGGAGGACAAGATACGTGACAAGAATAGCATACATGAGAAGATTGACTTCTCTGTGGTGGTCTTGTTGGTTTGCTTTAGCATCTCTCTGCCACAGGCACTAGGATAGTCAATCTGCAATGGCTAGAGGCCAGATTGAGGCCAGGCAAGGACCTCACGTGCAGAAGATGATCCCCTCCAAATCCAAATGAAAGTGAAAGTTGGTTCCCTGCTGTTTTGTAGTGTGCCAAGACTTTGCCAAAGAGTAGATTAATCTCTCCCAAGAGTAGAGATGTGGTTGCAATGCTCCTCACCCTGATGCTGGAGAAATGTGTCCATGGGCAATGTGCGAACAGGAGGACAACCAAGCTACAAACCTCCATTGCACGGAGCTCTCTGTGACATGTTTGCATGTCAGCATCACATGTTTCAGACCTTTTGTGGTTAAAGGACCTATTTGCAGATAACATCCTCCAGGGTTTTAGGGATCTTGGGTTCCAGCTTGAGAACCTGCTCATCCAGACACCCACCTCAAGGACTGGAGATGGAAGGGTGAATTTATTCTTGCACGATACATGTCAGAGATTATCACCAGGGAAAAAAACAACAAAAGTTCCTTGGGCAGGGGCATGGGTGAAAAAACACAGGAGAGATATTGTTTTCTTGGGGTCTCTGAAGATACTTGAAAGACATGTAGACAGGGCACTTAGGGACGTGGTTTAGTGGTGAACTAGCTTGTTAGATTTATGGTTGGACTCAGTGGTCTTAGGGGTCTTTTCCAACCAAAATGATTCTATGATTCTTGGAGTCAGGACTTTTCCGGCAGACTGGTGACCCTCCAGATAAGCATAAAATCACTTTTTCAGCTTGAATAAGAACACTCAAGGAAATGGTCATTCCAGCTCATGCATCCCTATTCTTCCCTAACCCAAGGATAATGGTCAGCTTAGATCCTCTGATAAATTTCTCAATGGTCAGACAAGAGAAATGAAAGGTGTTGACAAACAATGGCCAGTGCCTGGGTGCCTGGAGCAGATGAGTGCCGTGAATTGTCCCCTTGCACAAAAATACTGCTTGCCTGACGATTTGCTTGCCCAGTGAGGATGTTCCTGAACACATGGAAGGGATGGGATCATAACTAGATCAAACTTAAACCAGGCTCCAGAACAGCCCAAGACACATCCAAATGCAGCACCTTGGCCTCCTCCCTATGCAACCCACCTGATGTGGCCTTTCAGTCCTTCAAGGGGCCTGTCAGAAAGATGGGGACAGACTTTTGAGCAGGGCCTGTTGGGACAGGAAAAGGGGTGATGGTTTGAAACTAAAAGAGGGAGATTTAGACCTGACAGAAGGAAGGAATTTTTGACAGTGAGGGTGGTGAGAGCCTGTTCCAGGTTGCCCAGAGAGGTGGTCACTGCCCCATCCCTGGCACCATTGCAGGTGAGGTTGGACAGAGGCTCTGAGCACCCTGCTCTACTTGCAGATGTCCCTGCTCAGTACAGGGGCTTGGACTAGAAGACCTTGAAAGGTCTCTTCCCACCCAAACCAGTCTATGATTCTATGGTTCTATGCTTTCCAGCACTGTCACCCATTCGTGGATTTATACACAGCGTTTCTGCACGATGTGAACCCAGCTACAGTCCCACAGGCAGGTTGCTGGCTGCGGGGTGAAGCTGGCTGGCTCCTTCCCCACACTTGCATACCGCTCCCTGACCAGCTCCTCTGTCAGCAATTTGCTGGCCACTGAGTGCATTTCTAGCAATTGCCTGGCCCCAGAATTAGATGAAAGGAGAACGGTCGTGGAAGAGCTCCGGAGATTTGCACTTCCTCCAGCATCCTGAAAGACTGGCGCATTCGCAGACACAACACTCCATTATTCATGCCTGAAAGATGGAAAATAGGGCACATTATGATATCAAAACCCAGCGCCTAACATCACTCACGTTGTAGGCTGCAATTGAAAGCATATATCCGTCTGTATTAAGATGGAGAAGTTTCTTTTCCCAGGGAAATCTCTCCTTCCCCGCTGCCACGTGGGGCACAGCTTTCTGGCTGCAAGCTGAAGAACATCTGCCCATGAGCTCGGGGCAGCAAACTTCATCACAGCCCAAGCGCATCTTGATTTGCATTCTGATAACTGAGATAGCACCTCTTATCTGCTGTTTTTTTGGAAGGAAGGGTGTCTGTATATCTGGAAATGCATGCTGGAAATCTGCGCCCATGGAGCTGTAGCTCTGCAAATGCCCTTTCCTGTTGAATCCACTGTTTTTTAACTAGTTCTGTGTGGGTCGGTCATGCAACAGGCTTGTTTATTTTTGCAGTGACCTGGTGTTTTGAGACTGGGACCAGAACGAGGGTCAAACCTTGGGAACAGCTTCTTCAATAGGACTAGCCTGGCAGGACAGGGACAAACAGCCATGAGCATCAAACATAGATGCTGCTGCTGCTGCTGCTGCTGCTGCTGCGCTGCAGCTGTCTTTTTATGTGGACTCACAGTCTTCTAGAAGTGGTGTTCATTTCTAATAGAGATTAGCTGCTGTAACAAACCCAGAGGATTAGCTTCAACTCAGGTACCTCTTCACAGCCATTGCTCTCCAGAGTCAGTGGAACTAAGAAGACACGGTTCATGTCAGAAAATGTAGACATATACCTTGGGACAAGAAGAACTGAACCCTGCTCTGCTCTGGTGAGACCCCACCTGAAGTACTGTGTCCAGCTCTGGAGTCCTCAGCACAAGAAAGACATGGACCTGTTGGAGCAGGGCCAGAGGAGGCCACAAAGATGTTCTGAGGACTGGAACCCCTCTGCTGTGAGGACAGGGTGAGAGATTTGGGGATGTTCAGCTTGGAGAAGAGAAGGCTCTGAGGAGAACTTCTTGTGGCCTTTCAGTACTTAAAGGGGCCTGCAGGAAAGCTGCAGAATGACTTTTTACAAGGACTTGTAGTAATAGGAAGAGGGGTGATGGCTTCAAACTGGAAGACGGTAGATTTAGATTAGAAATTGGGAAGAAGTTCTTCACTGTGAGGGTGATGAGACACTGGAACGGGTTGCCCAGGGACACTGTGGATTATCCATCCCTGGAAGTGTTCAAGACCAGGTTGCCTGGGGTTTTGAGTAACCTGGTCCAGTGGGAGGTGTCCCTGCCTGTGGCAGAGGGCTTGGAATGAGAAGGTCTTTAAGGTCCCTTCCAACCCAAACCATTCTCTGATAACATGATTCTAAAACCACCTGTTTCTCCCCTCTGACTCTAAATAAAATCTCAGTGACCACCTCCTGCAATCAGCCTGACACATATTTTGAGCTCCAAGCCTTGTCTTCCATGTTTAACACCACCAGGCATGTCCCTGAGATAAGGCAGGGCAAGACCAAGGTATGTCAGGAAGGAAGAGTCCTGGCACTGAGACCCTTTGCTGCCAGTTGGCTCACCGTCAACAGGGACTGCAAACATCTTCTTCTTTGACAAACATCTGTTTGTGCTGACAGCAATGATGGGTGAAGGGAAGATCTTCAATGAACCTTGGGAAGGGAAAGGTTTCAAAACAACAAGGCAGCTGTGCTCAGTATGTGTTTGTCTTCCAGCAAAAACGTGTTTCTTGTAATGGCTTCTTACCCTCAAATAATTCTTAAGTCCCTGGCACCTCTCCCAAACACTACTGAATTTTTAGAATTGGGGGAACTGAGGCAGGCAGTGGTAGCAGAAATGATCTTTCCAAGAATGCTTAATCACTGCATGCCAGAGAAAAGGATGAACCCATATTTCTGAATGCTTGGGCCACTGCTTTGAACATCAGAAATGTACGTTCCTGAATGTGATATTGCTCTCACTCCAACTTGGCAGGGAGAATGTGGGCTGCAGGTGACCTGCCTACAGCAGTTTTAAGGGAAAAGGGAAGATTAAAGGACAGAACCAAAAGCTCATTCCTTGTGGCACCTTTTACACAACCATTTCCCTTTACAAGGTCCCAAACATCCATTAAGGAAGCTTTTAGGATCAGACCTTTTTTTTTTTTTTGTCTCACAAAATGAAACCAGGTGCCCAAACCCCAGAAGTGGCAGCAGCAATAAGACAAACCAAACTGGCAGATTCACCTCCAGAACCTGGCAGCAGCGTGTGGTCACCTTAACAAAGTCATCACGGGATCATCCATCACCTCAGAAAATTGCTGCTGCTCTAATTAAAGAGAAACTGTAAAGATTTGGTTGGGTTTTTTTATCAAATATTGGAAAGTGAAGGAGCTCATTGCCAAAGTGATTAAAGTCTTCGTTGATGTTCACAAGCAGGAGTTTCACTCAATAAGCATCAGTGATGGATGATGGAGGGTTGTTTCTGCTCAGGAGCAAAGGGGTTTGATTCTGCATGGACCAGAGCATGGAAGGGGGTGTTATGTTGGTAGCTTTTCTTGTAGTTCAACAATGTCTCATGGGAGGGGATGCTCACTTGTCATCTAGCTGTGATGTGAAACAGACCCTAAATAGGCCCTTTCACATGAAAACAAAAAAAAACCAACAAAACAAAACAAAACAAAACAAAACAAAACAAAACAAAACAAAACAAAGGGGGTTTGGAGTATATTTATTTATTACCTTTTCCTCTGAACATCTCCACCTTCTTAGTCCCTGTTCCTGCTGCAGCTGCTCTGGGAGCGTGTTCCTCCAAACCAGGAACCTGGGTGAGGTCTCAGGTAATCCCATTGCAAAGTCACACGTGTCAGGGTTTGGGGTGAGCAATCACCTCTTTTCCATTTCTCCCCTTTCCTGACAAAGAAGCCATTTAGGTTCTTGCTTATGGAGGTTTTGAGCAATGGAGGAAATCACAGAATTAGGAGTGAGAAAAGTGGGTTATTTTTTTCTTTTTACCGAGCAGGTTTTCACCAGGAAAAAATGACTGTGGGAAAAATGTTCATATTTCATCATCAAAACTGAAACCATCCTTCAGTCATCAGTGGCAACCTTTGTCGGCTTTCAACAAATGTTTTGAGGTGCGCAGGGGCTTTGGTAGTTCCGACAATGTCTAGAAAAAAATAGTCCTTTCCCCTTTTATTCCACCTTCTAATCACATCCTGCCTCACATCCCCCCAGAACTGCCTGTACCCTGCTGCTTTCTCCATCCCAGCTCCCAGCTTTCCTGCCCTGATGGCATTTTTGCAGTTTGCTTTTTTGCTTGCCTTTTTTTTTGTTTGTTTTTTTGCTGCCTCTCAGGAGTTTCGGTAACTCCTTTCCACTGAATTTTTTATTTTGGCAAAAGTGTGAAGCCAGCTCCTTTGGGAGAAGACAGGGGAGCATTTCCATTTCAGTGCTAGGGACTAAAAGTTACCAAGTGCCAATGCCCTTGAAGCTGTGCACCTTCCTCTGATTTAATATATAGCCTTTATGTGAAGTTAAGGGCAACTACCTTCCCTTACAGAACCACTCCCTGTGACAGCCTCACTAATTAGTTGTTATTAACAGTGATAACAGAGCTATCAGTTTTAATAGGCAGCAGGTTATGGCAATTACACTGATTTCACTGGGTATGAGAAGGTGGAGGTTTGGCTTTGGTGACAAACAGGCAGATTTGGGCAGAGCTGCAGGGTAGAAGGATGCTCCCCAAGGCATGAAATGGCTGAGAAGATGTACCAGCCAGTGGGACTGTGGAGTGTGGGAGGGTAGATATCATATATGTGTGGAAAAATTGGAAAGGCAGATTTGGAAACTTCTCTTCCTCTTCTCTTCTCTCTCCTTTTCTTTTTTTTTCTTTCTCCTTTTCTTCTTCTCTCTCTCTTTAGTTCCCTTTCCCTTCTCCTCTTGTATTTTGTCTCTCTCTTTTCTCTTCTCTCCACTCCCCTCCTCCAGGAGAAAACAGTGGGAAAAAGAAAGATCAGGGAAATTACAGGAAATACTGATATATTCTTGCTTCTCACCAGCCCTGGCTGAGTGTCTCTGGTGTGTGTGAACTGGTTTTGCTCACTCCCCTGGGTGGTCATGGAGAGCAAGGCCAGAATTTTCACAAGGTGCCAAGCACCAACCTGAGACCTAATTTTTATACAAAAAGTAGTGAAAAGGAGTCAGAGGTCCAAGGATCACCTGGCTGAAGGGGTGAGGGTGTGAGAGGAACCTCAGAGGTCCCCACAGCTCAGCTCATCAATGATGCTGACAAGTCCACCTGCCTGGACCTATCCAATTAACCAGAAATGTGGAAACACTGCTGAGGACCACATTGTCCTCCCTCCCCACCACACTCGCAGCCTCTCCAGCAGCATAGGATTTCCCTTTGTGTATGCATTTAATTTTCCCTACTGAAATTTTCTTCATTAAATCAGCCTTTGGGACCAAACCTAAATACAACAGACTGACGCAGCAGCCCATCACTCCTCAGGAACACATTTACCAGAGGCAGCCCCGGCCGCTCTGTTTTCCCCATTATCATCCAAGCTGACAAAGACATCCTCCTCAGATTTCTGTAACACCAGATCCCCATAGCCCCTCCTGCTTCACTCACTCCCCTCAAGCTAACAGCTTGTCTGGAAAGATGATCCACCACACAGAGACCCTGGAGTCACGGATGCAGTGATAGCTCCTTAGCGATAGCTCTTCTGTCCCTCAAAGCTGGACCCCCATGCCCTGTACAATGCCCTGGGGAAGGCACCTGACACAAGAGTTGGAGCAAAGGCATGAGGCTGAAGGGATTGCAGATGTGAATCGCCTCATGCTTCTACTTCGTACTTGCTTTCATAATCAAATTCCAGCAGAGTCTAGAGACAACCACTGAGATCAAAGCTTTGCTAGGCGCAGCATTGAAAAAATGGGTAGAGCCTACCCCAAAGAACTTCTGATCTAAGCTTGGAAAAGCTCTGAAAGTGAGCTGCAGAAAGTAATTGTCTTGCCCTGGGTCCAAAGGCTTGACCTTCAGAAGATGGGATCTCTCATCCCATGGTTTATCTTAAGGCACAAGTGGTTTTTGCTGGCAAGTGTGGATGTCAGAAAAAGCTTTACAAGGTACGGTATGGAGAAACCATGTCTATTGCTCTGTATCTTGTGTACGCCCTTGATGAGATGTTGCTGGATGGTTTGCAGGACTCGGGCTTGAACTGGCTGCTGTGTTGGAACATGTGGGCTGCTGTGGCTGGAGCTGCAAGAGTCGATGCATCTGGTAGTGCTATAAAGAGTGCTTCAGGTGCTAGCACAGTCACTGTGAAGGGTGATGGAGCTGTGCTGAAAAGCTGACATCCCCAGACCTGAAGCGGGCTGGAAAACAGGACTTAGGAAAGCACAGACCTCCCAAAAAGACTGCTTTGCACAGCATCCTGTGTGGTAGCAGCATTCTGCTAAGGTTTTACGTCTTGCCCATAAATTTACAGTGTCCCTATACTGCTTCTCTTTCTCTCCCACATCAAAGCTACCTTCTCAACACAACCTGAGATCCCGGAGGGCAACAGCTCAACTAACACTTGTCCACTTGCCATGGGCAAGCTAACTCTGACTCTACAGAAAAAGAAAAAAAACAACCCAAACAAAACCCAGCCCTTTTTGGTATATCCAGAATGTCCCAGAGCTGATACCCATGAGGGATTTTGATTCAAAGTAGTTAGAATAAAAGAGGTGCAAATGCTGATAAATGGTCCTCTTCACTTTTCTTTTTTTAATCTCTCACAAAGCAGAAAGAAAAGAATGGCACAGGCTCAATTTCTATAATGTTCTGTTTTCATCTGTAAGAAGAAAATTTTCAAGCTTAGGTGCCAAAAGCAGGAAAATTAAATGTGTATTTAGACAGTTAAATAAGAGGCTCGATTTTCAAAGTCAGCAATACCCTGTATTTCTATTTGCTACCAGAAGAGACTAAAATCTTACTTTACTTTTTAGATTGTATTTTCCACCTACAAAAAGAAAACTTTTTTATTTCCAAAGCATTCCCACAGAAAATGTCCATCAGGGGATGAGGGGCAGAAGTCCACTGAAAAACAACATACAGGGTTTTCCCTTTCAGAGTTCACCTCTTGGCAATAGGCAACGTAGATGGATTCAATAACAACAGAGCTACAGTGATCAAAGGTCTCATGCTCAGCTGTTCTTCCATTTTTTTTTTGCGGTGANNNNACCCCAAGCTACTGCTAGTGGAATATAGGAAATGATGGGACTCTCAGTGCTTATGTTTGCCCTCAAGCCTGTTTCTCCACTTTGCTTTATGGTATGAGAGGCCCTGGCTCTGGGCAGCTCTTGGTCTTAACTCACCCTCTGACATCAATTGAACTAATTAATTGAACTAATTTCATCAATTGAAATAATTATTTTATTATTATAATCTTAACACACCCTAATTATTAATC
>WUAM01000097.1:868542-880597 GCA_024336885.1 Actenoides hombroni | reverse complement strand
ATGGGGGAGGGGGGGGGGGGGGGGGGGGGATTGGGGTGGGGGGGGGGGGGGGGAGGGGGGGGGGAATGTTCCTTCATGGTGCTTTTGTTTTCTAACAATGTTGACATTATGTGGAGTAACCGAGTATAAAATCTGCCTATCGTTTGGGAGCTGGTGTGCAGAAAAGATGCTATTATCTGAGCCTTTTATGCCTCCTTACCCTGTCTGGATCAGAGGAGATAAATGCGTAGATAGGAGCCTCAGCTCCTATCTTTATTTAAGCTGTCAGGTACTACTACGTTATTTTATGCTGATTGTTATAGAAAGCCTCCACAAAGAGATATATGTTCCTATACTCCCCCACGTTTCCTATTTTAATCTATAATTTAATAATAAAAGAGATGTATTTCCCTATATTATTTTTGTTTGTAGTGTCAGTGCTTCTCTTTCACTCTCGTTTCTCGAATAAACATTCGCAGGCACAAAGCGCTTGAAATATGCACATAATCTATCTTCTCCCTTCTCTTTTGGGCTCCCTTTCAACTATTATTGCAGCCGTACATTAATTTACGCGTTAACACAAAAAAACCCACCCCATTTTTAGTATAAAACAAGTTCCCCTTGGGGATGGCAGACTCGCGGTGAGCGCACACACATGGATCCATGGCCATAGTCACGTTCAAGCACAGTCCTGCACCACTCCCCCATTCACAGGGTTCCCAGGTCTGAAGTTAAGCACACGCACACATAAAATGAGGCCAGTGCCACATCTGTTGATGTGAAATAGTCAATAGAAGCAGGAACAGGTTGGAACATGTTGCCCAGAGAGGTTGTCGATGCCCCGTCCTTGGAGAAATTCAAGGTCAGGTTGGATGGGGCTTTGAGCAACCTGCTCTAGTTGCGGATGTCCCTGATCCCTGCAGGGGAGGTTAGACTAGATGACCTTTAAAAGTCCCTTCCAAACCATTCTTAATCATCCTTAAGCCCTGTCCTACTGTTGTCCACTCTGGTTACCTAACAGCTCAGTGAGACAGTTTTGGATCCATAGTTTTTTCCAGGCTTATTTTACGAAGTTGTGCAGATAAAACCCAAGATGTCATCGGAAGCAAGGGGCTGACCTCGGTTTCCAAAGAAACATTTCCCACCAACGTTAGCCATTTCTCAGCTATTCCTCTACTCTGAGGCTAAGTTACAACTGAGTCATCAGCCAACAAATGTGAATAGGAAATATATGGAGCACAGAGCTTTGCTTGGCTAAGTCTGTGTTTGACCTCCTGCTTCTTCACAGGCTTTGGCAAGGACAAGGACTTTTTCTTCCTTTCTTTTTTTCTGCCTGAACTTCTATTGGATTTACCTGTACACACCCCCATGTAGCAAACTATCCAGTAAGCCCAGTGCTTGCAAAGGGGTTACTGGAAAAGCAACTATTTGACATATTGAAGGACAAGGAGAACATTGATGCCCAAGACTGATATGTGGGGGCCAGGAGAGACAATGGAGGTTCCATTCTGGGTAACTAACCAAAAGTGCTCCATCTCTAATCACAAAGCATTCAGATGTAAACTAATCAGTCTGGTGTTACATGGAACTATTATGAGATGCTGGGTTTGACTTACCCATCAGGGCTTGGAGAGTATCTTCCAGAAGATTGAGATTCTTTCATCATATCAGGAGATTGAGCTTCCCATAGGTTTCTGGGAAAGTTAGGTACCTTAGAAGGAGGTATGTCATGAATGCCTATGGGTCTGGAGCTAGCTAGCTAGTGTACATCTAGATCTTGGGTGAGTTTGCTTAAGCTGAGCCCATAACCATGATTTCTCTGCAGAAATCTGCATCTTGGTCTCTCTCTCTAAGATCTGTGACCTTGCCTGCTTGAGACATCGGTGTGAATATCAGACAAATGGCCCCAGACAGCGACATAGGAACTACCTATGGTTGAAGGAAGCAAAGGGCTTGTGAGCTGCCTTTGACTCGAGTTTAACAAAGGCCCATGAAAACATTTCATCTCACTTTTTCCTCTGTAAAAATGTCTTTCAATCATCTGAAGCTGCTTAGAATCATTTGTCTTTTGGGGGAAAGTGTCTGTCTTCTGTTTTGCTTTTATTTTGAGGTTTAAAAAAAAAGTAATAGCCCTTTTCGACCTCAAAATTTTCAATGAGCAGATAGCACAGCAGCACTTGGGAACACCAGGTTGACTGACCTGAGTCTGTAGCTGGGCTGGGCTGTGTGACCAGACTGTATCTCCTGAGGGGCACTGTGACCGTATGCAGAAGTCCTACTGGGGAGCCTGGCCTTCAGGAGAGAAGGGTAACTAAAGCTGTCTGAAAAATTCCCAAGCAGCAACTTGGCAGCATTTCAGATCTAAAACAGTGAGACAATTAGTGGAAGTAGTTTCAGTCTCGATTACTTCCCTCTTACAGCAGAAAAAGAATCTGTGGAAAAATGGGACAGTTTCTTTCCAAGTGTGTTGAAATTGTATCCAAAAGGAAAAGGGAAAATGAGGGAATCCCAACACTGGCCCAGCACCTCTTACTCCTGCGCATCTGAATCCCCTGCCATCCAGTACCCACCTCTCTGCAGCATCTTCTCAAGTCCTAGACATAGAAACTGTAGTAGGAGTTACAATGGTTGTTAACAGCATTTTTACTCTATCGGATCTAAATCCAGCCCATAGTATCCAAGCCATAGGAGTTACATTTTCTTAGGAAAAAAAAATAGGAAAAGTGAACAGCTATGTAAGGGATTCCTTCTGCTCCTGTGTCAAAATTCCTGACAGGACAAATTACATGAAAAAGCAACTGGGAGTCACTGAGTCGAATACACATGTCTCTATTTCAGTGATTTATTCTTTTTTTTTTTCATCTGGGTCGATATTACTGTCTTTAAACCTCATATTGTGCTGCTGCTGACAGGTCAATGGGGCTGCAGAATGTTTCTCAACCTCCACCACTTCTTGTGGTAGGTTGTTTTTGGAGATGTACAAGAGCTCAGATTCAAAGAGGGACCGAGGGCACGAAGTCTACCTGCTGATTCCTCCACACTGTGTTCAAAGCAAGGAGCAAAGTTCCTCTGTATCACAGAAAAGCAAAGTTGGAAAGGATTGTTTTGTCCTCTCCCTGCCCGTTCATAACTGGAATTTAGATTGGAAAGACATACAGACCATCTTTTCCAGCACACTTCCCAAGACCTAGGAAAACTCTGTAGTGCCAAGTATAAACACATGCCCCGTGAACTCCCTGACACATGGTGACTATTGATCACCTCTCCTACAAGGCCAGGCTGAAAGAGTTGGGGTTGTTCAGCCTGGAGAAGAGAAGGTTCTGGGGAGACCTTCTTGCAGACTTCTAGTATCTGAAGGGAACCTACAAGAAAGCTGGGGAGGGACTTTTTACAAGGGCTTGCAGTGACAGGACAAGGGGTTATGGCTTCAAACGGGAAGAGGGGAGATTTAGATTGAAAATTAGGAAGAAGTTCTTCAGTAGGAGGGTGGTGAGACACTGGAACAGGTTGCCCAGAGAAGTTGTAGATGCTCCATCATAGGAGGTGTACAAGGCCAGGTTGGATGGGGCTTTGAGCAACCTGCTCTAGTGGGAGGTGTCCCAGCCCATGGAAGGGGGGTTGGAACTAGATTGTCTTTAAGGTCCCTTCCAAACCAAACCATTCTATGATTTCTGCATACGCTGCATGTCCCCTGGGCTATGAGCTTGACCACTCACACCCAACCACATTCACCACTGCTCTGTGTCCTTCAAGGACATAGACACAGTGTGAAGTGCAGGACAGGCTCAAGAACAGACTGAAGCATTTTCTGCCCTAGGGACTCTGCACCCATGTTGCCCACATTGCTGACCAGCATCCAGCTGGAACACAGGTCCACAATATCTACATGGTGGTTCAGAAGAGCTTAATTGAGACCAGATGGTCATCTTCTGTGTTCCTGGTCCATCCAGTCCACTGATGTCTCTGCCTCCTAAACAAGTCCATATGGGAGTTGTTATTGGGACTGACAGCATGGATCACGGGTGTGTAAGGACTCGAGAGTGCTACCAATGACCTGAACTTCTGGTGAAGGACACAAACCTGTATTTATGTTTTTCTTCCTACACAGACACAGAAATTATACACATTTTTGCTTCCTGTAGGAAGTGAATCCCAAACATATGCAAAGAAACAAACTAGCTCAGTCCCACTGCAAACTTTTGTCCTCTTCCCTTGGCAGCTCATGACAACCAATTTCTACCTGTGGCTGTGTAACAGGCTCTGAAAGGCTGCCCACCTCCCCAAAGCCTGCTACAGTGAACCTCAGAGATCTGCTCTAATCAGCAGGTTTGCAGAGAAAATGAGATTTTTATTTTTTTTTCTTCCTGGCTGGCTTCCAGCAGCAGCAGCTCCAGCTCTCCAAGGCACATCTCAATTAATTAATACAGTCAAACCTTATTATAGACAATCGCTGGCCAGAAATTACTCAGTCCTGAGTTCTCTTTGCTTTTCTCCTTGTTGTTGCTCACTGTTGCTTTCCTCCCTGCTGCCTTTCTCACCAGCAAAGCATGCCCTGGCAAAGCCTGATGTAAAATAGGACCTTCTTTAGTGTGAAGTGGAAGTTCAACCCTTCTCCTAGCCCAAAGCCCTGCTGCAGTCAAGGTTCTCAAGCAGATCTCAGCACAGCCTAGCCAAAAACCATGCAGTCAGCCAAGGCTGGGAGACGGCAGGTCACTTCAGTTGGGGTCCCAGGAGCTCTTCTGTTACCTCAAACTTGGTGGAATAGCATTGAGCTATTCCTGTGAGACAAGAGAGAAAGTGACCCAGAAAGCCTCTGTGATGGGGACCACTGAATCACCAGCACACTCAAGACCAAAGCACACAGCAGTGAATAGAAATGGTGTTTGGTTTTGTATCACCAGGCACAGCAGCTGCAGAATTCCTCACCTGATTTTTTTGATGTTTTGCGAAATACTCAAGTGAAGGCAGGATGAGTTATAGTCCTTAGGGGCAGTACATGATGCCAAGGCTGGGGCAATGCCTTGAAGATGGAGGCAGCACTATCCCCTGCCTGTCCTGCCTATTGTGAGCTGCTACTTAATTGAGGACGTGTGCTGAGGGTGGCATTTGCTTCCCAGCTTAGCAGCATGGGCCTGGGGTACCCCCAAATCAGGAAGGTCCCCTTACCTCAACTGCCACCCTACAGCAGCCTCATGTGTGAGCCATGGACATGTGTCGGTGATGTAGCGATGCCTGGGCACGCAGCTTTCAAGGGCCCCAGCTTCCTCTGAGCCTGGGAAATGAAGCTGCAGGCATCAGAGACATGGCCTGGAGGGTGGTTTGGGGTTCATCCTCAGCAGGGACAAACCATGTCCAAAACCAGACTGATCTCTTTCAAAACAGTGGTGGCACAGCAGGAGGAAAGGCTGCTTTGTGCCTGTGGGTAAATGAGAGGCATTCTCCAGGGCTGTCAAAGCAGCATTTTTCAACAGCCTCAAATTATTTTTATTATTATTATTATTTTCTTTTAACATGAATGCAAATATGTCAGTCTTTCTAGGTGGCTTCATTAAGTACCCAGAACATCACTCAGAGACTCACAATTCTTGTCAAGTACTGACATCCTTGTCCATGTTGATTGCAGAGTCTGAATTCCTCTAACTCATGATGGAAAACAGGCTCAGGGCAGGATTAAAGGAAAAAAAAAAATGTATCTAGAAGATAATAGTGATTGTTCTTCTTCCTTACAGTCACTAAATAACAGGGCAGATACCTGCCAGAGTCACTGCAGCTTACACCTAGAGTAACCCAGTGCTGTATCATGGTGGTACAGGCAAAAACTGGGTCCCATCCTGGATTTTAGTGGGTTTGAGTTGAGAAGATGTGGGGCAATGCCTCATCCCCTCTATGTGTGGGAAGAAGGAATCCCTACCTTCTCAATTTTGCTTCTTCATTGCACAAGAGGGAATCAAGAAAAGTGCTTCAGGGTCGTTGTTAAAGCTGATCGAACTTAAAACAAATTGACTAACAGCAGAAAAAATCCTTTTATTGCATAAAGGTCCTGATTTGTCTGTTTATTCTTATAAATGCATCAGGCTGTTTCTTTGAACCTCAGTACATGCCATTCCATTTCCTGGGAATTCTACCCACCTTTTCCCCCCAGATATTATCAAATAGGGTACATTTATCACTCTGCCCTGTACCTCCTGCTCCGAGACCACCTCAAGCTTCAGCTGTGGCTGCTGCACCATTTGTTGGGCTGCCCTGGTGTGTCAATGTGTTCTCCCTTCTTGAACCTGGCCTTGAGACTCAACACTTCTCCTTGAAAGCCTCAGCCCCTAGAACTGTGTGCTTATAGGAGAATTTAACTTCTTTTCCCCGAGCATCCACCAGTGATAGACAGGGAGAGATGCTAGACAGCAAAATGTAGAAGACTGTATCCTCCCGTTCCTTTTTTCTCCTCTCAATTGTGTGTCATCAAGAAGACCTCCCTCAAAACATGGGACAACTCAATATATTTCCTAAATATGTGAAGCACAGAGAAGTGCTTTCTACATCTACTTTGAGGCCAGGCAGCTCAGCTGAGAGATGTTTCAACATGCTGTAAAAAAACAGTGGAAGAAGCAGCTTTGCGGAAGGAAAAGTCATCACCAGCTACCTCTGGTCCTGCTGCATTTCAAGACCAGTCAAAAAAAAAAATGTGTTAAGGATTTGAGCAGAAGGCACAGCACATGGAATGGCTCAAAGATATTGAGAGAGGATCAGAACTATGGATTGAGATGTGGATGGAGAAGACTGTGCTGGCTGATGTGCAGGGAGAGGCAGTTTTAAGTATGTTTTAGCAGCAGTGTGTCTAAAATGCCTGAGCCTTAACTTTTGGCTATACAAAAGAGGAGTTGCAGGCTCCCAAGTCTTTGAGACTTTGTTCGTTTGTTTAATGAAGGACGGGCACTCCAAAAAATTACAGACTGAACTGGGAAAAAGGAATGAAGGAAATCTAAGGCGCTAATTAAAACACCGCAGTCGCTGGTTTGTCCCTCTTACAGCCATGAAAGCTGCAGAAAGCTCAAACCAAGCCTTCCATTTGATGATGCGGTGATATTTTACAGCTGAAGTAACGTTGGCAGGGCTGGCTTATTATCAGCCTTTGCAGAACCATACCTGAAAACCCTCCTGGTCCCTGGAGTGGCAGGGGGTCATTTCTGGCGACCCTTTTCAAATCAAAGACGCTGTTGCACAGAGGAGGTATCAGGGTGTCTGAAAGCAAAGGCGTCTTTGGAGAGGTTCAGAGCACATGTTTACAGATGAGGTTTTCTTAGCACACTGGTTGGGAGCAGAGAAATGTGGATGGGATGACAGATTGCAGCCTTTTAAAGGCAAAGGCTGGGAGCTATAAAACCAGCTGTGTATGGAAAAGCAAGCAGGAGTCACAGAAGAAGAAAGAGCAGTCTCCTGAGGTTAAACTCTTTCAACTTGAACCATACCAACGTTTAATACTTACAACTTTCAATACTTAAAGCGGACTTACAAGAAAAGTGGGGACAGACTTTTTAATAGGGTCTGTAGTGCTAGGACAAGAAGTGATGGTTTTAAACTAAGAAAGGGAAGATTCAGATTTTATATGAGGAAGAAATTTTTGATGCTGAGGATGGTGAGACCCTGGCCCTGGTTGCCCAGAGAGGTGGTCGCTGCCCCGTCCGTGAAACCATTGCACGTGAGGTTGGCCAGGGCTCTGAGCAACCTGCTCTAGTTGCAGATGTCTCTGCTCACTGCAGGATGGTTGGACTAGATGACCTTGAAGTGTCCCTTCCAACCCAAACCAGTCTGTGATTCTATAACATCCATTTGGTTGCACTGAGCTCTGAGGAAAGCAACCCTCTGCCAAGCCCCCACAGCCAGACTTAGAGAGGGGACCTGTGACCAGATCCCAGTGGCTGTCATGGGGCACTAAAAGGGCCTGGCCAAACTGGTTTTGATGTATCTTGATGGCACTGTGGGGAGAAGCAAAGGAAGATTTTAATGCTCCTCTCCAGTGCTATTGTGGTTTGGTTGTCAATTTTTCAGACCCTCACCTCTCACCACAGCCTGAACTCTTCAGTCACTTTCCTTGTTTTCTCTCAACAAAAAATGTACCTATTTTCCAGAAGTCACCAGCTGTATGCCTCTCATCACCCCCCTTATGATCTGCTTTGTGCCTCCCTTTCCTACCCCTCTCTTCCCCCCCAGTACCAGCACTCATCTCCCACCCTGCACCACTGGCATCTGCACCTCCTTATACCCACTCAAACCAGCAGCTCCCTCCTGAACCACCCCAAACCATTGTGTCCCCTCCCATGGAGGCAAGAGCTCAGCCACAGTGCTTGCAGAAGAGTTCAGGAGGTGATACCAAGGTGGGAGGAGAGGAGGAACGCAACTTGGCACAACTCAGGGGTGTTAACTGGAAGCTTTTAGCTTTCCCCCGCCCACTGGCTACTAAACCCCTGTGGAGAGAACCCCCAAAAGCTGCTTTGGAACACCAGTGTTCACACTGTCTGTAATAAGACTCCTCTTTTTCATCGATCTGAAAGGAGGCAAAGAATTTTTCCTTGTAGAAGCATTTCTGGTTTAAGTTTATTAATGCTCAGAAGTGCTTCTGGCGTCGCTAGCAGAGTAAAGACGAATTATTGCAACGCAATTAAAATGATACGTAAATTATCGGCGTAACATTTGACAAGGTTGTAAGTTTTCCTTTAAAACACACAGCTCCTTCCCACCAAAGCCCTAAACAGCAGACGAAACCTTGCACTCTCCTGACTCACCTGACACAAAAAACCCCCCATGTCCGTAGGAGCCGTATCTCTTGATGCAGGACCTGAGGCAGGTGGCCTCTGCCTTTGTGGGTTTTCTTTACTTGTATTTAGACCTTAATGTACAAATATATTATTCTCAGGGTCTGGAATAGTTTGCAATCTTCTTCATATGACCCTGAAACTCTTCGTCTGAGAAATGCTGCCACGTACAATTCCTTGTAAGCTATTGCTAAAGGAGGTTTTTATCTGCTCCATAAGCAGAGATAGGAACTTCAGTTAGCAGAGGCAATCCATGCAAAACCCGAGTGCTGTGTTGGCAAAGTGAGTTATAATAATGGTTATAGCTATTCCAGGGCTGTAGCAGGAGCAGCTCTTCACTCTGGGAGGTTGGGTTTGGGCAGAGGCACGAATAAGTTGAAAGCAGGGATTTTTAAGCTCAGCCACTAAACTAAACTGAAACCCAGCACGCAGCAGTTAATGGGCAAAAATGGGCACAGGCTGTGCTGGATAACCGTGGTTCTTGGGGGACCAAGATCTCAGAGGTCACTCAGCTTCTACCTGTTTCTTAGCACCTGGGAAAGCATCACCCACTTGGTTTCAAAAAATTAACTCTTCACGCTCCTTTAATAGCAAGTAAATGTTGGGGAGAAGCCGCTGTTTTCAAAGTTATACCCAGGGGAGCCTGTCAGAGGGAATTTAATGTAGATTTTCTCAACCATCCTGAGACACAAAACTTATTGATACTTAAAAGAAATTCCAGCAAACCCATTTTAATGCTGCTAGTCCCTATGTACTGGGGACCAGGGTGGTGGTAGTCACTGGTCTCTGCGATTTCTAACCTTGGTGAAGGCAATGGTGAGGGGGTGGGATGGGTGAAGGACTCTCAGGGTTCCTTGTACCTCTTGTGCCAGTGCATGAATGTCACCGATGGCAGTTTTCCTCAGGGCTCTTTGAGTCTGAGGTCTTGGTCTCCAGGTTGTTTTCTTTTCTGTTTGCCCCCAGGTCTTCATACCCTGATGGGAAGCAGAGACTGCTCTGGGCCAGTCTTTCCTCAAATCCCAAAGCAAGCAGCTAAAAAAAACCCAAACAATGTTATGTGTTGTAGATATTTGCACCCTCATTTTCACTCTTTATCCCCTCAAAGGTATGATCTTAGGGCAGAGAGAGTGACACTGAAAGTTTTACTCATGGTTGCAGCTGTCCTGTGGCCTGGGGCTGTCGTTAAATGGCTACTCCAAATATCTCATGATTTTTTCCCCTCTAAGTTCATTTTTTTTCCAAAATTTTGTGGACAAGATCCAGTAACCAAAGCCAAGTAGTTAAATCATCCAGTTCTTTTCTTTTCCACTTTTTCCTCTTGTTTGCACAGGACAAGTCTTGTTGGCATCACGAAATGTTATTTCCTTTTTCAGCCTTTCCATAGTTTTTTTTCTTTATTCAAAATCTTTTAAGGAGGCTTTTACATTCTCTATTACACAGTGTTTGTTTTACACATTGTATCAAATGCCCATCAGTATGATATTTATATTAAGTAAAGCATCAGTGGAACTCTTATCCTCCTGAACAACCTTTCAGTAGGGACAGCACTGAGGGGGTCACATGGTTTTGAGTTTATATGAACAGTGTGTTGTGTATCTGGAAGTGGCAGTGGTGTTGGTGAGGCTGAACAGGCTATCAGGTCATAACCCTGCTTTATACTTATGTTTTCTCATGTCATGTAATGATATTTGTCCTGTCTGTGGATATTTGTCACATAGTCTTCATTCTGTTCTGAAGACCTTTTAGCTAGAGCTTAAGGACACTATCAGAAGATATCTCAGACTGTACCTACCTATGGAGAGAGGGGCAGAGCCTCTTGCAATGTTTCTTTTGCAAGCGTGACCCTGCACCTGAAAAACCCTCTTACTTTAACCCCTGCCCAGGGAGAAGGTTTGCAGGCTGGTAAAACATCTCTTTGGATACGGGGTGGCATAGGACAGACAGAGGAGGGACATGGTAGCTGCAATAACAGGACCCCCAGGGACCCAAGGTGGAAGCTCCTTGATGTGAATTTCAGTGGGAACACCTGTCAAAAGTAAAGTTGTAGCGATGGGTTCCCCCTCCTGTGCCTTTAATTGATGCTTATCCTCCTTGTTACTCCATGGAGGATAATCTGGAGCGGTACAAGGTGGCATCATGCGGACATCAGGTAGACAACCTGTGGAACTGCTCATGGAAGGGTATTGTGGATGTTTACATGGGTCCACGGGGAAACTGGACAGGTTCCCCGAAGAGAAATCTACTGATAGTTGCTGCCTTGTGTAGAAACCACTTTTTGCTCGGAATATGCACAGGATGAAAATAGCTGAAAGCTGGAAGGGTACAAGAGGATAGTATCTTGCTCTGGCCCCATTTTCATAGTCTTCTGCAGGCATCTTCTGTTGGTCACAGCTGCACACAGACTGCTGGATGAGACACACCACTGAACGGCTGCTGCTATGTAAATCTGGGTCAGAGGAGGTTAAAAGCCACTTTGTGGGGTCAATGTGTGATTTAAGGACCACAAAGCAAAGGTCTGCCCAGCATGACCCTTCCGTGTGCTCCCAGCTTAACATTATCAGCAGCTTAAAAACTTCCTAACTCAGAGGTTGTATCCAGTTACAGCATCCCAAAATCCCATCATGGTGAGGGTTGGAAGGGACCTCTGGAGATCATCTAGTGCCACCCCGCTGCCCCAGCAGGGTCACCCAGAGCAGGGGGCCCAGCAGTGCAGTGTCCAGGTGGATTTGGAATGTCTCCAGAGAAGGAGACTCCACAACCTCTCTGGGCAGCCTGGGACAGCCTCCCACACCCTCACACCAAAGAATAGTTGAGCATTTTTGACAGCCACGAAGTTGCACAGCCGAATTGAGAGAATTCTCAAGATTGGAGATGTGAGGAGTCAAGTTGTCCCTAGAGTGTCAGACCTCAAGGGACAGCTTCTCCTGCCAGTCCAGACCTCTTGAGGAGACCCCTTGGATCAATATTACTTGGAGAATAGCTTGAGCTCCTCTTTTCTAAAAAGTGGTCAAGTATTCCTTTAAATCAATTAAAAATTAAAAAAGTAAATTAATTGGTCATTCTTAACTACACTCTGAAAAAGTGTCAATTGAAGATTTGAAGACAATAACAAAAAGATAAACAGCGTGTGAGGGCACCTGGGGCTCTCCACATGAACCTCAGCTACTCAGAGGAGACAGAAGAAGCCTCTCAAGAAGGCCAAGTCAGAAGCAAAGCCCAAAGTGCCTTGAAGCCTTGATTGGCCCCACTGAGGGTCATTACTGACAAAA
>WUAM01000097.1:851349-868422 GCA_024336885.1 Actenoides hombroni | reverse complement strand
GTGTGCTGGGATTAGTGCTTGGGATTGTTCATGCCCAGGGTGCTTTCTGATGCTAATCAGGCAGGTGAGGGAAGAAGGAAGATATAAGCCTCTCTCCTAGGGTAAGAAGGGATGCGATATCTTTGCTAAGTGAAGAGGGAATAAAAACCCTTCTAACCTGAAGTCCATGGCAGCCTGAGTCAGTAACTCGAGGCAGGAGGGAAGGAGGGGCAGGTTTTAAAGAGCTCCTTTATATACCTGGAGTCAAAATACTTCTTAGTAGCTCTGATCAAAGTTAAAGACAAGCTTTTCACCCATTCCTCTGAGGCAAAGCTGGTGACATCTTTCTGAATTCACCAGCCCCAGTCCATCTGTTCAGTCCCCCCTGAGCTGGACAGACTGGTCCTTGCTGGGCTGTCTCAGGTCTATGCAAGGATGCAGGTGAAAAGGTGGAAGAGTCCAGCTCTGTGGATGTGCTCAGGGTGGGGAGATACCCCAGAACCTCGTGGCAGCACTGGGAAGGATTTTTCCCAGCGTGTGTGCACCGAGATGGATGCAATAGTGCTTGAGTGATTGAGACTGGGGTGGATTTAAAGGGGCTTTTGTAAACTTCTACAGAATTATTTTGTTAGGACTGGTTTAATTTTGGTCCAAGATGAAAGAAAGGTATTAATTTTGTTCCCAAAACAGCTTTGTCAACTTACCTCTGAAGCCTTTGAAATCCAACAGGGAGCAAGTGCATCGTGACAAGCTACTCCTGGTTCCTCCTACGGTGTTCAAAATGACCCTAGGTCTTGCAGGACATCAAGAGCTCCAGCTCCTACCCTTAGATAACTGATCTTCTTGAGACCCAAATGTCATCTGCATTTGCTGTCTCAAACAGGGGAAATTGTAGCAGCTTCACAGGACCTCAACTTGTCAAAACTGGCTCGTGTAGTGATTTGTGTTTGCCAACAAGTTTTCCTTTAGTCCATGAATACACAGGGAAGAAACCTCAGGATGAGACCACGGACCTCACGTGGGCCCCAAGACTGAGATCCGGTTGTGAGAGGGAAAGCGAGAAAGGGAGGTGGTCTGGAAAGGCTAACTGAGCACAAACAAGAAAAAAAAACAGCTTAGTTTCGTGAGTCAGGAGCTTGTGCCTGTGCAAAGAGCAGCAGTGCAGGACCTATGCACGCTTGGCAAGGGTGGAAGGAAGGAGTGCTCACTGCTCTGGGATTAATTTGCCTCACAGAAATGTGATCCCGAGCAAACCAGTTGATTTCCATTGTCCAGGGGGGAAAAAAGGAAAAACAAAGCCAAAAAGCACAAACCCCAAATACGCTCACTGAAGAGAATTGCAGTGGTAAATAAATAAACATGGACATATCCACACCCAAACCCCCAGATTCCCAGGGAAATTCTTAGCTCTTCATCCCCACATATATGAAAGTTCTCTGCTGATTCATGTCTGCTGAAGTTCTGGCTTAACAATTTTAAATGGCCAGCGTTCCTTTAAAAGATAACCAGCACCTCCAAAGGCTTTTCTTCCTCCTACCCACCTTCCCACCAGGATAAAAGATTCCCCTGCATAATAAGTGGCCAAAATGGAAATGGCACACGAATTTTCCCTAAGGTGTGCACAGCTGAGCATCTGCGGTCTCAGCTGGGAAGTTCAATTTTATTCAGCCATTCAGCCCGAGTGCTCAATAAAAAATGCAAGAGCAACAACAAGAATGACCGGGAAAAAAAAAAAAAGTCAAAAATCAAAGGGCAAAGGAAGGTAATATTGCTGCCAGCTAAACAGCCTCTTTTAATCTGGGCTCTGTCCTCCTCCTTCTGAGGGGGAATGGTGGTGTTATTTAAGTCAGATGAGAGGGAGAGATGGGATCCTAGGTGTGCGGAGCTGGAGTGGTTTGAGGAGATAAGATTTAATTTTCAGAGGCAGAAGCTGGAGCTTTGTTGTTGCAGAAGAGTAGGGAGGGGTGTTGGGGGGAAGCTATGGCAAGCAGGAAAGATGTTTAGACTTCGCTCGGTATCATCGTGGGGTGATACAGGGCTGGATCTGTGCGGTCAGCCAGAGGCAGACCCCGCTGGAGAAAAAAACCCCACAACCACTTCTGTATTTTTTCAGATGGGGATTTGTTCTGAAAACTTCCTTTCCTTATTGGGAAGAGGTGGGATCTCCTAATGATATAGGCCCTGCATCTTTTATGGCATCCAAAAGCGTCCAAAGGGCATGGAGAACCTCTGGATGGGCATACGGATGCTTCCCAATCTCTCCACTGGTTACAGTGGGAGCTGAGACAGCTGCCAGTGACATGTTACTGCCTTACAGATGGCAGTGACACGAAGCTCCATGCTCCAACCCCAAACTGGTCAAAGATATCTCTTCCTGCTTATGACACTGGGATTTCCCTTTCCCTGTCCCTGTAGCTAGTGGTGGCCAGAAGGACCTTCTGCTGCTGAAGAAATGCTTAAGGATGTTTGGCCAGTTAACCAGTTTTTAAGGAAGTTTGGAGATACACAGTGCAGTGCAAGGCCAAGTTTTCCAGACATAGCAGCTCTCACTGAATCCCTGGACAACAAATAAACAGCCTGGCCTGGAGAGGTCCTGGCCTGATTTCTTTGATGCCTTGGTTTTGGAGGAACACAGGCAACTTTTGGCACCTCTGACAGGAGGTCCACTGTTATGCCAGGAGTGGTTGCAGGTAACCACTTTCAGGATGTCAAATATCTTGGAGTTACAAGAGAACTTGTGCAGCTCCTTCATGATCTCCATACTTCCAGCCTCTGCTCAGAGCCTGCGTTTTCCAGCCCGTTCTGGGAAATTCACTCTTATCACTACAGATAACTCTATGGCATTGCACAGAATCGTTGAGGTTAGAAAGGACCTCTGGAGATCATCTAGTCCAACATCCATTGTCAAGTACGATCACATCAAGCCAGTTGCCCAGGACCATTTCCAGCTGAGTTTTGAATTACTACAAGGATGGAGACTTCACAACCTCTGTGGGAAACTGGTTCCAGTCCAGTCACTCTCACAGTAAAAAAATGTTTTTCCTCTGTTTAGTGGAAATTCCTGTGGAGGCCCATTGCCTCCAGTCCTGTCATAGAACACCACTGGGAAGAGTCTGTCTCTGTCCTCCTTGCTCCACCCAACAGGTATTTCTCTGAAGGCAGAGCAGCGGTCACCATGCAGAGGCAGACTGGAGCCAAGTTCAGGGCTCAGCTGAATTTCCCAGGTCAGGAGTGTGTGAAAACTTGAAGCCATAGGACTGGTCTGAGCCTTAGGAGAGTATGGGCTGTTCCTTCTCTGCCACTGCCTTTTAGTGTACCCCTGGGGAAGCTACCTCCCCCTGTCAGGTCCACGTCTGCCTTGTCTCTGCATTAAAAAACCCACAGTGATGGCTTCTCCTTTTTATTATTTTAAAAACATTTTAGCGTACAATAACTACCCTCAACTCAAGAAATTCCACTTTTTAGGACTGAAATGGAGCAAAATTTCAACAACAGCCTTGGCTTGATGAGAACTGGGTGGTTTTTCTGTGTTCCAAAATGCCTGGGTTTTGTCCCAGGGTGCTCAGGAGGTGCTGGGAAAAGAGGAGTGAGAAAAGGGGAGGATTTCCTTGGTAAATGAAACTGTAGGAGTCTGTACATCATGAATGATAAGGAAGAAAGGGGAAAAACATCAGTCAGACATGCAAATTCCAGCTGAATTTGACTGCTCTTGCAGTCACTGCTTAAAGACCCAGCAGGCGTAAGTTCAGGTCCTCCTTTTGTAACTCACCTCAGATGCAGTCTGAGAAATGTGGTGATTTGGTTTATGCCTATCCAGAACCTCTTCAAAGAGCTACTCCAGATGCCTGTTGGTGTTCAGAGAGAAGGACCCAAGTGTTAGTCTGGCCAGGTGGGATGGAGAACTTGTTTGCTGGTGTTCAGCCATCAGTTGTTGCTACAGTAGCATTGGTTGGCATTGCTCTGGGATTGCTGCATGATGGGCACCCAGAAATGTCCCATGATCACCTCCTGTTGACTGAGATCCATGTAATGAGCTGCCAGCAAAGCACTGGTAGAGCCAGCCAAATCTCTGTGGCCAGGATTAGGTATGAGTGGTTTGCAGCTGTGAACTGTGGCTCAGAATACCCATGTCCTACTCTCAGGTTTCAAGTTATCCTTTTTGTTAGGATCAGGGTTTTCTGCTGTGGTCTTGAAGACCTTCACAGCAGGGACCATCTCTCTCTATGCTTGAGAGGGAGGTGGTGACATGGAGGGGGACTTCATTGCCTTGTGTTCTATAAAAATCACAATTCCACCACCGTTATACCCAGAATGAAATAAGTGAAGTGAAGCATCTTGCCCAGGACCGTGCCACCAGTCTCTTTCGGAAGTGGGAACATCCCTGAGGATTCCCAGTTGTGTTTGATGCTTATCAACATACCAGCAGGCTTTTCAATGAGAAACTCAACCTTAATCATCACTATCTGGATGGCCTTGATCAGACATTGGAATGGGCTGCCCAGGGAGGTGGTGGAGTCACCGTCCCTGGAGGTGTTTAAAGAAAGGCTGCATGTGGCACTCAGTGCCATGGTCTGGCCGATGTGGCAGTGTTGGGTCATAGGCTGGACTTGATGATCTCAGAGGTCTTTTCCAGCCTCAGTAATTCTGTGATTCTGGGCTTCTTTTTGTGCTTAACTAGTTGCCAAGCACTTAATCGGAAAAGTGACTCAGAGCTTTAGGGGAGTGAGGGAAAAAAAACCCACCCTACACTGTCACAAACAGGTAGGGAAGTGAGGTCCCAGCAGGCGTTGGTGTGAGACGGTGAGAACTCTCTGGATGCCTGAGTGGGTAACATTCAGACATCCTCCTGGATTCATAAAACTGGGGTCAATAACACCATTACTGGTGTTAACTGTCTTCCCCACTTCCCAGAGTGTTAGCCGTAATAAAACAGCTCCCCAAATGTCAGGTTGAGCATAAAGGATATTAAAAGCCTAATGGAGCACAGTCACGCTTCTAATTGTGAGTAAAAGACCAGCAAACGACTGAATACCCAGACAGGGTTGTTTAATAATTAGGCCAGGATGCAAGAGATAGGATTCATCTTGCTGCCGAAAACCAGGCACGGCTTCTGATGGGGGGAACAAAGAAGAGCCTTTTGCAAAGGCAATTTGAGGCGAAACGTTGCTGGGAGAGCACTGTGAAAAATTTCATGCATAGGGTCTCAGCATGCATAGTCAACGGGTGGGTGAGCTCGCTGCACTTACTGCCCAGGGAGGAGACTGCCAGAACTAGATGTTGGTGAATCAGCTCAGTTTAAAGAGCCACTTTGTCGTGTTTGCTTTCATCTGAGTTTTCACATCAAAGAACTCATTTATCCTCTCCTCCAAGCAACTGCTACAAGAGACAGAGCTGTCCTGCTACCTGAGCAGTAACAAAAATGCAGCGGCTTTGAGCTTGGAACATGAAAGACCATCTTTGTGACCCTGCTTTGACTTTGACAGTCTCCAGAGGTTCTCCTCAGCCCTTGATTACTGCGCTTCTCTGGATGATGCCATCCCTTTGTGTAACTGCACTAAACTGGTGGGGAGATGTTTGGCATTGCAGAGAGATGGGAAGTTTTCCTTGTCTGACATGGGTACATAGCACTTTGACCACCTCCTCTCACCACTGTGTAGGAGGGAGTCACCTTTGGTGACTCCTTCCCAGAAAATGACCATCAGTGCTAACATGATGGGAAGACCGTGGCCAGAAATGGCAGAGTGGATCCATACAGGAAAAAGAGGTTGGTGAATGCCTGTGACAGATAAACAGGAGGTGTTTGAGAAGATCTCAGTGCATTTTAGGGTGCAAGTGTCCCACCAGTTCTGGTCATGGCTGGATTTTGGGACACATGAAATGATGTTATTGCTCTCTCCAACTACCTGAAAGGATGTTGTAGAGGGGTAGGTGCTGGTCTCTTCTCACAAGTAACTAGTGGTAGAACAAGAAGGAATGGCCTCAAGCTCCACAGGGGGAGGTTTAAACTGGACATTAGGAAAAATATTTTCCCTGAAAGGTTTGTCAGGCGTTGGAACAGGCTGCCCAGGGAGGAGGTTGAGTCATCATTCCTGGATGTGTTTAAAAGCCATCTAGGTGCTTGGGGCTATGGCTTAGTGGTGGACTTGGTGGAGTAGGGTTAATGGTTGGACTCAATGATCTTAAAGATCTTTTCCAACCTAAACGATTCTATGATTCTATAATCTGCTCTTGACTCCATTGGTCGTGTTTCCAACAAGTCCCGTGGCACTTTGGGCAAGATCAGCAGAGTGTGATCACTGGCATGCTGGCCCTGTTCCAGCAGTAATAATCATATCCTGCCTCAACAAATTCCCATCGTACTCTCAATTAGAAACAATTTTCTTCTTCACTTCATGATCCAAACAGTTGCCGCGATTAATTTTGTGATGTTGATTAAACAAGCCAGTTCCTATAGATGGCTGGAAAGGAGTCCATGGGGACTCAAGCACTGATGGAATGCACATATAAATAGAAATCAATAGAATGAATGGGTTAATTCCGTGCTAATACATAGTACTGGAGGAAAAGTTAGGCTAATGAAAATACACGTATTCCCTCAACTATTCCATTCCCATCAGATGATTCATCCACTAACCATCCTTTCAAACAACATTAATGATATTAAAAGTGTATTTACTAAGTGTACGTGACCAAGGGGGAAAAGGAGCACAAAGCTGCTTTCACTAGGCTTTGCCTTGCCAAATTCTATAGGGAAGGTGCTTTCTCTGGATTTTTGCAAGTGAGCTGGGGAGAAGAGGAGAAACAGGGATCTGTTCTGAAAAGGGGGATTTTCCTTTGAAGGTGACCAACATTTTGCTAGTGATGGCAGGATGGATTGTCTAGATACGGCCCCTTCCCTAAATCTGCCCTGGGCTAGATAAAATCATGGAATCATTGGAAGTTTTGAGTTGGAAGGGATCTTTCAAGTTCAGCTAGTCCAACCCTCCTGCAGGGAGCAAGGACATCTGCAACTAGAGCAGGTTGCTCACAGCCCTGTGATCCCTGGAGGGGTTTGAAAGCTGTGGAGATGTGGTGCTGAGGGACAGGGGTTAGTGGTGCCCTGGCAGTGCTGGGTTAATGCTTGGACATGATGATCTGAAGGGTCTCTTCCAACCAAAAGGATTCTATGTTTCTATAATGGGTTTGCATTATTGCATATGCAGGACCAAAGAGCCTTTCAATTGTGGCCCTGTGTGGTCGGTCTGATAAAAAATGTCCTTTATAGGCTGCATCCAAAGGCCACTTGGGCAGCTTATGAGAAACTTCAAAAACAAGACAAGAGCTTGCTGTGGGACAGTCCAGAGACCAGCCACAGAGCAGCCTCAGCCTTAAAACAACCCCAGCTGAGCAGGCGGTTCTTCTAACTGAGCAGAGCAGGTTGCAAAACCTTTGGAGTTTTGTTTCCCCTCTGTGGGAAATATTGACAAAACCAGAGGCAAGAACGACAGTCCCGGCAGCCCGCTGAATCTTTGGCAAAAGAGAAAATGTTTTTAGTCCAAAAGGGAGGTGATTTGGATCCTGAGCTGCATCCGTAATGCATGCTGGGAGATGAACTCCAGCTGCAAAGCTCAGAGCAGAAGAGAGACAGATTGCAGGACTCACCATGGCCACAGTTCAGAGGCCACGTTTGTTTCAGTCTGGGGACATTCAGGTTTTCAGTTTAAAGGCAAAAATTGCCATCTTTTTGTCCATGCATCTCCATTCGCTCTGTGCAAGCTTTGGGTGGGTAAAAAGAAATGCTTCGTCCCACAGCAGTTTGGGAGCCAGTGCTTGGAAAAGTTACTTAGGAGTATCTCCCCCGAAGCTGGAAAAGGAACCAGTTTAAATCACCCGGACAAAAAGCTTTGTTGCAAACAAGCAGCAGCAGCCACTGAGTTTCCCACGTGTCCTAGAAAGATTGATGTGGAGACTGAGGGTCATTTGTGTCCCACTGCTGCTCCTGCATCTCCTGAGGTCAAGGATTCCCTCTGCCAAAATCCCATCACTGCCCTTGGGTTTGGGTTTGTCCAGTGAGGCTGGAATGATAAAAGGGGACATTTTTTCCACCCCAGGAATGCTACAGCTGATTATTTCTCTTGGCATCCCACTATCTCCAGTTTTCCATAAATCACCAGCTGAATGAGTCCTGTTATCTGCAGAGGACCTCTGCTTTCCATTAAAAGTTGTCTTTTTTGTTTGACCCTAGACTATCCCAATTCAGTAAACTCAGTAAATTCAGTGGTTGGAGCTGCTGTCAACATGGGGATTAATTTGTTATTAATGATAATCAATTTTCTTTCAAAAATCGCCATTCAGCACAACTTTTTTCCCTACAAAACAGGCCTTTCCCGAAGTGAAATGTAAGGAAGAGGCTCTTTCATTTTGAGGAGAGAAGGGTTGGTTAAATAATTTGAGGATAATCCTTACTTTTTTGGTTTAAATGGGGTTTCTAGTCAATTCTGCTTTGTAGAGTGACTCCACAGCTAAATATGGGACTAGTCCCTCAAAGTCACCACTCACTCTATGGCACAAGCATCAAGCTTCTCCCTGCCCTTACTCTCTCAATGAGTTGCCATGAGACAGTGCCTTTACCCAGCCATGCACATACAATGTCAATACATTATTTGTCTTAATTTACTAAAAGTGACATTGATTTCCAACTTCACCTACCCTTCTTCTGCACCTGAGCTCCATTGTGGTTTTCACATAATGAGCTCTGTTTTCAAAAGCACTTACGTAATGTGGGAACCTCATTTCCAGAAGTGTTATGCAATTCTGGGAGGGTGTCTTCTAGACTGCAGGATCAGGAGAGATCTCTCCTTTCTGTGCCCATTGGTGTGTCTTGGACCTGGCCCACCACTGTATCAAGGGTTCAGCACACATTGGGGTCTGCTTTGACCTACACTTTGGTCTCTAGAAAGGAAACCTGGATGCACAGCCTGGAAGGACTCAGGGAGTGCTCATTTCTCCAACTCTTCTTCTCCTCTCTTGATGAGTTAGCAGTGCAGAGATGTATGAGTCTGTCTTCACTGGGGCTACCTTGAGTTGGTGGCTTCTGGGACTAGTCATGGGTGTGAACAACCATGGTACAAAGTCACTCCTGGTGTGCATGCACATCTGTGTATCATTTGGACTCCAGCAAGAGGCAAGATGGACATGAGATGTCTTTGAATTGTAGAATGGTTTGGGACCTTAAAAATCATCTTGTTCCAGTACCCCTGCCATGGGCAGGGACATCTCCCATTAGACCAGGTTGCTCAAAGCCCTGTCCAACCTGGTGTTGAACACCTCCAGGGATGGGGCATCTACCACCTCTCTGGGCAACCTGTTCCAGTGTCTCACCACTCTCAAAGTGAAGATTTTCTTCCTAATTTCTAATCTAAATGTCCAGGGAGGACAGGAGCAGAGCAGATCAAGCTCAAGCTTCTGCTTCCTCTACTCCCAAGCTAAAACACATGATCCTACATACAACCCAGTGACCATACTGTGATGACACCAGGGAAGAGTCTGGCTTGCAGTGTGCAAGTCACATGTAACTGGCATGTGCACTGGTTCTGAAACTGGTGCCACAAGGCAAGGGATGTGACAGACACATTCATCACTTGATTTTCATCTGTTGAACGTGTCTTGCTCTCAGAGCAGCCAAATACCTGCAGTGCTCAGCAGGAGGTCAGTCTGTGGTGCTCACTTTGATACAGTCCTACAAAAGAAAGTGGCAAATGTAAACCAAGTGTCCTGGTTTTCGTTTTCATATCCTTCACTCCTGATTTGTACCACAAAGAGGACATGACTGAATATTCAGAGCAGAGACTCTGCAACAACATTGCTGACCACTGGCAGAACCAGAGCCTCCCCAGTATAGTTGTTTGTGTGTCTGGAAGAGGAAGCAGAGATGACCAGACACACCAGCAAATCATCCAGCTCATGAAATTTACCTTTTATCTCATACTTTTGTACATCACTGACTTCACTGCAGGATTGACACCACCAAAAATAGGACCAGAGTCTTGTGCACAAGAGGCATCTGTGATATTAGCAAAAGCCCAGAGCTCACCAGACTGAGCTCTATGGAAATACTGTGGCTTTAAAGTGGTGTAACTGTGATTAAAACCCTGTCCTTACATTAATTCATATTTCACAGGCTTTTTTTAGGATGTCTCACATTGTGAGTCCGCTGGGGAAATTCCAGCTGCATGTTCTAGATTCATGATCTGTTTTATTTTGTCATCTATTCAGTCTCTTGTCACTGTGGCTACTCAGTTGAAGGAGAGGAAAATTATCGTGGTTTTCCCCTAGGCTGATGTAAATCAGCACAGCTTCTGTACAGTCATCTGAGTCAACCGTGTCTTCACTTGGCTGTGCCAGCTTCTAATTTCATGAAACTGGGGATTCCTCCATAGAGAATGGCGTTGCAGTGAACTGGGAACACGCAGCACAAGTGTAGTATAAAATTCCCAGCTCTCAAAAAGCAACCTAACAAGAAGAAGCTGTCTAAAGACAGGGTGGATGGGGAGGAATGGTGCCTGGTTCATGACTTAGAGACGGTACACAACTAAGCTTGCAACCAGCATCACTAGCAAGAGGATCATCTAGTTCAATACCTGGCCCTCAACCACCAACCTAGGCTTGTAGGAGACATAGGGGTCTTGAGGGCACAATGCTTCCTGAACTCAGGTGAGCTTCACAGGCCAGAGAGAAGTTGTCCTGGGTTTGGTCAGGGTTAATTATCACCAGCAGCTGCTCGGCCAAGCAGCTGGGAGGAGCTACAGCTGGGAGGGGCCCCACATGGGATAAACAATCCAACCAGCCAATGAGAGAGTGGATGCCACTCTGAGTCCTGCTCCTATATAAGGGGAGGGATGGGCCAGGGGCGTGGTGCTGCTTGTTTTCAGCTTGCTTTGGTGTAGTTGGAGGAGGAGAAGTTGGTGTCTCAGGCACAGGTAGAGCCTTCCTGGTTTCTATCACTTGCTTTGTCCATCATTTGATTAGTAGTATTGTTGTTTTCTTCTCTCTTTATGTTGTTATATTAAACTGTCCTTAACTCTCACCTTTTTTTTTCCTTCTGGTTCTCTTTTCCTATCCCACAGGAGTGGGGTGAGGTGGGAAATGTTGGATGAGTGACTGTGTGGTGTTTAGCTGCCAGTAAGAGGTTAAACCAGGACAGAAGTTCAACCTCCCTCAAATATGTTCCCACTAAGTCTGTCCTTGAACAGTGCCCCACAAGAGCTGCAAGAAAACTGGAATTGGGTCGTGTATGAAATGAGCACTTTAGAGAGGATGGCTGTGGTCAATGGTGACTAGAGGTGGCTTGAAAGAAAGTGGATGCAGCCCTAAAAAAGAGTCAAGGTCAGACTGAAATGATCAAACCCACTAAAGCACTTGAGAGTTTCATCATTATTTAATCAAACACTGCTGAATTGATCCCTTTGACAGTGGAGGCTATGTCCCAGTGAGCACTGACTGCCTTCAATTACACTGTGTTCTGGGATGAGCTCCTGGGTGCAGTCAGGCCATATAAGCAAGTCACCTTGGCCAGGTAAACCAGCTATCCATAGACACCTCTCTACCGTGCCTGGACCTAGCTCTGGAGTGCTCCAGGTTCACTCCCAAAGCACTGGGAGTTGCTCCATATGCAGAAGTCAACATCTCCAAACCCACCTCCCAGCTGGTGGAACCAAGGCATGAAAAGCTTGGGGATCTGTCATCACTAGGAACTAGACCAGCAGCTATCAGATGAGGCTCATTGAATGCCTGCAAACCACACCATCCCACCCAGCATATGTGCCACCTCTCCAAACCAGGCTGTGTGTTGTCTTGTGAGACATAAAACATAGACTGTGGTGTTTGCTATTGATCCCATGTCTGCTCCGTAGATGTAGAGTACTTGGGGAGGGATGGGGTTCAGCTGTGCCTGGAGGTGAGATGCCTGTGCTCCTCTCTAAAGTATTTTGTAAAGCTGTGTTTTGGAGATACTAAGGACAGTGGGAGGTCAGCACAGGTCCATTGCATCTGCTAATATCTGGGAGGAGAGGAAGAATGGTCTGATCTTAGAAGGTTGATGTAGAAAAGCCAAGCAGTCAAAAGGCAGGTGATGACAGACCCAAGGATGTCTGGGCAGTTTAATTCCTTTGCCCTGGTGTATATCCATCCTGATATAGTCTTTAATTGCATAATTAAAAATATTGATATTGTTCTTGGACAAGATAACAATCTATAGTGTGGAGGTATTGAGCAGCTGAAGACACAAATCTTTGTCATTGGTACCTGAGTAAGGCAGATGCAACGAGCTCTTTCTTTATCTCAATCCAAGCTCCAGGTTGCCAGGATGGGAGGAAAAAATGCAATCCCTTGATGGTATTTTGGTAGAGAGAAGAGCTGGGGACCATGCTAGTCGCAGTCCTGATGATTTACTGACAAAATGTTCTATGCAGGACTCAAACCCTTCACGGACATGGGAATGAAAACTCCAGACTGGAGCAGACCAGAGTAGCTGTGCTGGATGCCAAAAAAAAAAGTGGGGATGTGCCCCCTCCCCATACCTGGGTGGGCAGAGTTTGAACCATTGCCTCGGTGGATTAAAGAACTGCAGAAACAGTTGGTAATTCTGTGAAGACCTTCCAGGGACAGAGATTTTTGTTATCAAAGAGTTTTCAAAAGGAGGAGGAAAAAGCCAACAATTTAAACCTCACAGGGAAAGCAGTAACAGGAGGTGGGGGAAGAAGTTGGGCCAGATACAACCCAAGGAGCCAAAAGAAGCACATTTCAGCAAGCAGGGTGATTAACCGTTGGAACAAACTACCCAGGATGGTAACAAATTTCTTTCTCTTGAGGTTTTCTGATCAATGGGGGCTCTTCTCTGGAAAATATACTTGAGCCGAAGACAAAGTACTGTGGCTGCTACCACTGTAAGTGGATGCAATCCTTTGGGCTGTGCAAGGGAGGAGGTCAGCTCTGACCTCCTGGCCTTTGACCTTGCAAATCATAGCATCCGTTTGCTTTCTGAAGGGGCCCTGCCTCCCTCACGCAGGCAGTGCTGAGGGATTTAAGCAATTACTTGCTGACCACAGCAGAAGGGTGCTGCTCGCCTGTCCTTGCTGTATTGTGAGTCCTGATAGGGGAGCAGCCAAGTGCTTCAGACCTTTCTTTGCTTCCACGCATGGGTGGTTTTTTTCCTCCAAATAACCTTACACTGACCCCCTTCTAGACTATGTATCATCTCTGTTCTGGTCAGAGACCGCATCCACCCTCTGTTCGTCCAACGCAGACCCTTCATTCCGACAGCCCCAACGCCTACTCTGATTTGCTGCCTCTCCTTGACCTTGTTTACTCCGTAACAGCTCCATGTGAGACCACACAAGCAAGGCAGCTTGCACTCACACCAGCGTCCTAAAAGTGCCCATCTTCTGTATTTCCAGCAAGATCCTCCTCTGAGATTGTACCAGCTCCTCATGGGAGGGTCTGGTCTGGACACAGACTTATGCCTGTTTCCTCCTGGCTGTCATCTCTCCCTTGTGGTTTCAAATGGGTGTAGGGACCTGCTGTTCCTAAGGGCACTGTGGTGACTGCCTTGTCTGAAGATTCCCAACCTTCTGCATTGGGATCTTTCTGCTGTTGAGCCAATGAGAAAATACTGTAAGAGTTTAATTCTTTCTTGGGCACTGGGAACCTTGAGTTCATCCACAGCTGAAAAAACACTTTGAAGATGAAAAGCAGCCGCTGCAGCCCTTTGTCTTATTGTTTATCCCCACACACAGCCAGGAACGCTGGCCCCTGACTGCAATAGCACTTGCGAACAGAAGTATGACTCTATAAGGTGAAAGGCAGCAGAGGAACTGGACTTGACTGCTAGTATTGTCTCTGGCCAGGTCCCAGAAAGCTCTGAATTACTTTTCATCATATGATGGAGGAAGGGGGTCCTCACAGCGGGTTGCTGGCACGGTTTTGTGTTGTCTTCAGCAGCGCAGCGTTGAGAGAAGCCTCGATGTGCCATGTGGGGGTAAAAAAGGGTTATTGAAATAATAAATGCCATTCAAGGAGAGCTATGATTAGATAGACTTTGTACAGACAGTTAGGAGGAAAGCTGAACTTTATTGCTTGTGGCTCTTCCAGCTGCCTCTGGTCTATTCGAACTCCATGACACTTAATATCAGATTAAAAATTAAGCTTCTCTAAACTGGGAGACTGAAGTCAACAGAGAGCAGGGAAGAGAAACCAACCCCATTGTTACCTATGTTGATTAGGTAATAGAAAATGTGATTTCCCTTTAAAGGTCCTGTCGATTTAAGTGTCTGAAATACACCGATGTGCAATAGAGTTTTTAATAGTCGGCATGTTCCTGGTAACCCTTCATAATCAATTTCCCTGATGCTCTCCTCTTGTATTATCCATTCTAATCATCTTCCCCCAGTTCTCCTCAGCAAGCAATTCTGAATTTCAGGCTTGCTTGCAACCTACTGACCTCCTCCCACCAATATGAAACCTATGAATAATCATTGGAAGTGTGTCATAAATAATTGTATGTGTGCTACAGCCAGTAATTAAATTTTAGGATTTTGCTCCTGTTCCTGGGCGACCTCTTCCTTTACAAGGGTAAGAGAAGCCTTCAAGGAAGTTACTCAACCTTTATATGGATCAAGTTGTCTTGGATTACAAGATCATTTCTTACAACAAAACTCTTCTTTGGTTATTTGAGCTGGGAAAACAGATTTCCATGGCAGAAATAGGGAGGGAGTAAGGAGAAAGTTCAGCATGAAGGTTCAAACCTTGCTTAATAACTTATTATTTAATTTCTTTTCATCCCCTGGGATCTCTAGGCTGGAAGGAACACATAATTGCCATAAATGCAGGTCTAACTCAGGTGAAGACATTGTGACTTTGGGATGCTGTTTCCTTCCTTGGTGTTTCAGAAGTGTTGCTTTCCAGGGGCCCCAGTGTTTATAGCAGGTGACACTTTGCTGCTGCGTTGCACTGTGAAAACCCATCCCACCTTTAGCAAGCTCTGACTCTAGCTGGCTGCCTCCAAGTGCTTTATTTAATCCCTGACACAAGCCAGAGGTCTTCTTAATCACTTTGCTGCTTCCCCTGACAATGAAGTTGATGATCCCTGCCGTGGCCACATTTGACACCTGGCTCTTACAGCAAACATCTTGTTCCTACGTGACCAGGATTAAGCTCTGAGGGTTGTATCCCTCTAATTTCAGATGTTTGCCAGCGATGGGGCATCCACAGCTTCCATGGGCAACTTGGGCCAAGGTCTCACCACCCTCAGAGTGAAGAACTTCTTCCTATTTTCTAATCTGAATCTCCCCTCTTACAGCTTGAAGCCATCACCGCTTGTCCTATCCCTACAAGGCCTTGAAAATTGTCCCTCCTCAGATACTGGAAGGCTGCAGTAAAGTCTTCCTGGAGACTTCTACAGGCTGAACATCCCCAACCCTCCCAGCAGAGGGGTTGCAGCCCTTGGACCACGTTTGTGGCCTCCTTTGGTCCTTCTCCAACAGGTCGCTGTCCTTCTTGTGTTGGGGCCTCCAGAACTGGGTGCAGTATTCCAGGCAAGGTCTCCCCAGAGTGGAGCAGATGGGCAGGATCCCCTCCCCTGCCAATGCTGCTGGGGGTGCAGCCCAGGGTGCTACGGGGGCTTTCTGGGCTGCATTCACACATTGTTGGCTCACGTTGAACTTTTCATCCACCAGCACCCTCAAGTCCTTTTCCTCAGGGCTACTCTCCATCCATACTCCTTCCAGCCTATATGTGTGTTTGGGGTTGCCCTGTTCCAGATGCAGAACCTGGCACTTGGCCTTGTTGAACTTCAACATACCTAGCTCAGATGGGATCATCTAAATGAACACAAGATGATTCCCATCTTCCTTTCTCTGCACAGCCCTTCTCTGACAAATAATTATTTGGTTTTTTTTATTTCATTCTGAATTTTCTATTTTATTTTTTTAACACTCTGCCCTCATCATTCATTACCTGGCCATTTCTTCCCACCTCCTGCCCAGTGCCTGAACTCATCCTCTCTAGGGGAAACCAATCTGTCATCTTGGGTTTGGACCAACCCCAAGACACAGTTTTTCTTCACTCTCTCTCATATTGTTTCTACTCTGTTTCCTTATGCTGTGGCCTCCACGTTGCCTTTATGTCTTTTATTACCAACCGTTAGCTGGATGAAGTATTTCTTTTGCTCTCCCTTTTATGAGATGTATTTGAAAAGACTTGCCAAAGCTGCTTAGATCTTGCAGTGCTGCTTCTTACTGCTCTGCGCAGCACTCTAAATATTACACAAGGTACAAATATGAGGCTTGCATTCCTTCCAAAGGTAGATGTTTTTCTTTTTAACCCAAGTTTGATGATTAAAATGGCACCTCTGTGTCTCTAGCTCGCAGTCCCTGATATTCTGGGCAATGTAGATAGATGTTGTAAGAAACACTCCTGTGTGTCGAGTTGTATAAATGCATAGGCTGTAGTTATTATGTGACTGTAGTGGTATATACTATAACATCATGCTTGTTTGGGATGAGAAGGGTGGATTTCAGCTCTGTCTGGATTATTCATGGCACGTCCCAGCTTGTGAATCCTGGTTTTTACAGTCTCAATGTCCTCTTGGAGTTTTGTTTATTTTAGTAGAAGTTCTCATAGTATTGTCTCCTTACTCTTCCAACACCACCTGCCTTTTTCCCTTCCATGACTTTCCACCCCATGTTTGTTGCCTGTCTACTCCCATCAGACTCACTGGTTAGGAGGATGATCAGAGTGAAGATCCCTAGTCTGTAGTTGCTGAAGGCATGGAAGTGTTTCCAGAGAGTAACTGCAAGCACTTAATTTAGATTTCTTTATGGATTGCCTAACTCTTAATCAGCTCTGGGTTGACTAACTCTCTACAGTGATGCTGTAATATATATATTAACTAACTATAGAGATATTGTGGCCAGGAGGTGGAGGGAGGTGATTCTGCCCCTCTGCTCTGCAGAGATCTCCCTGCAGTGCTGGGGCCAGCTCAGGAGTGCTCAGCACAGCAGAGACAGGGACCTGGTGGAGCGGGGCCAGAGGAGCCCCAGCAATGCTGGGAGGGCTGGA
>WUAM01000097.1:839274-851109 GCA_024336885.1 Actenoides hombroni | reverse complement strand
GCCCAGAGAGGTGGTGGCTGCCCCATCCCTGGCACCATTGCAGGGGAGGTTGGCTGGGGCTCTGAGCAACCTGCTCTAGTTGCAGATGGCCCTGCTCCCTGCAGGAGGGTTGAACTAGATAACTTTAAAAGGTCCCTTCCCACCCAAACCATTCTACGATGATTCTATGCTATTCATACTTACATTTAAATGCATACATATATAGATATATACACACATAGAGAGCTGCCTACCTAAATTCCAGCTGTCGTTCATCAGCGCTTATTCCTCACTGCCTTTTCCTCTCCTCTTCTCCAAGAAGCTTCTCCAGTTTTTCAGCTTTGTTTCTTTCTCCTAGCTCAGTTTCTGCCTTATTCAGCTCCACTTACACTTTAGGCTTGCAGACTCCAGCCTTCATGTTTAAAAATCTAGTGTCAGAAGCAAAAAAAAAAGGTTGTCATGAGGAGAAGGGATGATAGATAGACCCAGTGACCTGGGTTGGTATAGGTATGTACACAATGTTGTCTTTGAACCCAAGGTTGCCTGGAAAAGTGCCACTGGAGAACATCTATCGGAACCCTGTGGCTTTGAGAAGGATCTCTGTTCTTTGATTCTAATCATCATTCATCTTCATAAAACTTCAGGGGGGTTTAGCTTTTGTTTGAATGAATTTTGTGACTTCCAGAGAAAACAGAGGCGGGGGAGTATAATTGAGAGCTTATCTAGTGCCAAATTCATCTTAAAGCAAGGAATGCAAATCGCATAGCAAGTGTTGAATTATATATGATTAAAACTGCTTCAGCCCTTGCGAAGAAAAATAAAAAAAGAGCCTTTTTATTCACCATTTAATCATATACCAAAAAAAAAAAGAAATAATTGATGGAACAAAAATGAACTTAATCACAGAAAAAGGGGTCACAGTTCCTGTTTGACATATGCATGGGTTCTCTATCATAGTGGTGCAGTGCAGAATGCTCTGGTATTTATGTGGTTTAAAGAGGTACATTAAGAAGAGAGTTCATGGATAAATGACCCTTTAAAAATGGGTGAGCGTCTCTCTTTACCAATGAATGCTCAAGGTCCACACAGTTGTCTTGGCCCATCTTGGATGCTCTTGTGTTTTGCGAGCAGAGCTGGAAGGTTTTTCAGTGCTTAGTTATATGTAATGACATAAATAGAAAAGAGTGTGTAAAACCACTAAAGGCCCAATCCAAATACTGTCCATTTTTGCTAACAACTAATAACCTGGCAGTTGTTCAAACTCAACACCCATGGACTTTCCTGATCCAGAAAGTGCCAGAGATCAAAGAAAATGAAATTTTCTCCTTGCTTCTCTGTAGTGAGAATGGTAAACTGAAAATGAGTCCCGGCCCCTGCTGAACCAACAGTGATGACATGTTCTTAGGACTGTTTGATGCAGTGGGCATCACAGCTCCTTCAGAGAGCTTGCTGAACTTCATGTTCCCTCTGCCTTTGAAGGCATCGCTCTTTATTTTGTTGTTGGCAGGAGTGGACAAGGGGATGCTTTGTTCTCTGCCTTGAGATCAAGCCTGCAGAGATGGTGTTGAGGCAAAGGAGGGTGCGGAACAAACAGGCTCAGGTTGCTCTTGAACAGAAGTTCCCTCAGCTCTCTGGCAAAGATGGCAAAGGAGGACACAAACCTCCATATGGTGCTGAAATGTGCTTTAAAAAAACCAAACCAGCCACCTTTCTGCTGCTTTGGTGGCGGAACAGCATTTGGTGGTAGCCAATGGATAGCTACAGAGCTTCAGTAGGTGTCTTAGAGCATGGTGGAGCAGGGAAGAGCTGCTGAGGGAGTGTTGGCCACACCTTTTTGCTGAACAAGTCAAAGGCAGTCATGGATTTGAAAGTTAAATAGAAATGGGATCTGGATGTTCTCTGGGGCTTAGTCAACCTGCCCAACTCTGGGCTTTCTGCCATCCCCAGCAGAGCCCTGTGCTGGGCCAGTGGGCACCTACTTTATCTAGACTTCATTTCCAGGATAATCCAAATGGCTGTATTTCCTTATTGCCATGCTCAGTGCATGCCCAACCCTGCATTCAGTCTCCAACAGCTTGCCTTTCATGAGTTAGTGTGGTGGTTACAGCTCTAACCCAATAGGAGGGCTTCCAAACCCATTTCTTTTCCTTCCCAGGAGAGTCTCCAACCACCAGCCTGCAGAATTATCCTCACAGGAGGAAATTCTGCTGCTGCATTTTTTTTTTTCCACAGCAGTCTTACCAGGCTTCCTTCTCAGTCAGCTTTGGTTTTACACATCTTCATGTTGAATACTTCAGTGGAATTGTTGCCGTTTAACACCAGTTTAACTGTGAGAAGAGGGAGATGCTTTGTTCTGGCAGAGCCAGACTTCACACGGACTTTACCCACTTTTCATTTGTGTCTGAATCCAGTGTGGTTTCTTTGATTTCTTTTGAGGCAGTTGTTCACACTTTCCAAGTCCACACCAGCCCCAAGGTCTTCAAAAAACTGCAACTGGCCAATGTGGTAGGAACGGAGAACAGGAATGGTCCACATATACAAAGCCTGTTGCTCCAGCAGAGAAGGGAGGATGCAAGAGCCATTTCTGACAGATGCTTCTGTAAATGATTCCACTGCTGGGGATTAAACAGACCTTCCATAATCTGTTCCACTTTTTAACTTCCCTTATGACATTTTTCTTAATATCAAACTAAATCTCCCTTGTTGCCCATTTACTCAAAATTACTTCTTGTCTTACATCCCATGACAGTGGAGGGCTATCTGTCACTGTCCGCTTCTCAACTGTCTTGTTTACACACCCGAGTGCTCTGAATTTTTTTTTCTTCTCAGCCAGCTTCCTGAACAAAACAATCCCAGTTCTTTCAGACTTTCCTCACCTTGCAAAAACACTTGTAATTTTAATGAATTTCCTCTGGGATCTTGTCATCTTCCTTAGCATGTGTTGTGCCATCAAAAAGGTGGACACGAACTCCAGCTAAAGCCTCACTGGAGCTGGGAAGTACAGGATAATTACTCCCTGTGATAAATATTCACCACTCATCCTAAACTTCATGTTTTCTGGTTTGCATGCTGTTGCTTTTTTCTTTTTCATCCTGTGACCACCTCCCCCCCCATGGTCATGTCTTCCACATTGCTGTGTGGAACTCATTTCCCAGGTTTACTTCCACCTCCTGTCCTCTCACACTTGCACCCCCCCAGTGCCACTTTTGCTTCTGTTCAATGTCATCCTCCTGATTTCAAATGCTGCTTTTAACAGATCAAGACAATTTTGAATTCCAGTCTTGTCCTGCATGTTGTTTTTGACCCCCTCTTTGTTCTCTGTCATCCACAAATTACATAAATCTCTTCTCTATTCCATCATCCAAGTCATTATGAGAATATTGAACAGTGCCAGACTCAGGACAGACCCTTGGAGACCTTCTTAGTCTCAAAATGTGTCATTGTGACTCTTCTTGGAGCACAGTATTCATGAGCACCCGTGATTGCCCAGAGGCCATTCTTATGGGTGCATCATATGGACCTGAGCCAAATAGCTTGCAAAAGTAGAATCATAGCATGTCACCACCTTACTTTCCTGGTCAGTCTTGTCCACATGATCTGACTATAATTCATCTGGTTCCTTCTTTTGCTGCTTTTAAAAGGATATTACCTTGTCTTTGTCCACTCCCTTGGGATCTCCTTCTTCATGAGGACTTGGAAGATAAAGATATTACTTCTCTGCCATTTTTTGTAGTACTCTTTGACAGGTACCAGCAACCTGTCAGAATGTATTCCTGTATAAGCAGTTGTGTGGCATAGCAGGGGGAGGGAGAGCAGATTTTAAAACAATATTTGAAGGTAGAATGTGTTATTCTATGGAGAGAATGACAGGAAACAGCCTGGATGTCATTCTGGAGGTCTTGCCCAAAATAGTCCTTGAAGTACTTTATTTCCTTGGAACCGCTGCCCATCTCATCACCCACTACATGTCCTGGCAAGAGCAGAATTTGGGGGGGCCTTGCACTTCATTTTTCCAGAGAAGGAAAAGCCCATAACCATGCCAGATACATTTCTATTCCCAAGTTATCAGTGTGTACCTGTCCATCAGTGGATCACCAGCACAAACATCCCTCTCTGCACCCTCAGCCTATCTCCATCAGCTGCTTTTTGGTCAACAGCTCCTCCATAGGAACTGACAGAGACCAAGACAGATGGAAAGCTTTTTACTGTTCTCATTTTCCCCCCACAGTTTACAGGTTTACATCTTTAAAGAATCTGAAACATCAGGTGGTATCAGGAGCAGGAGAGTGAGATGATGCAAAGTGTAGACCAGGAAAGAGGAGTGCTAGGCTTAAGGGGGGGTTAAATTAAGCTAAAACTTTAATAAACTGAAAAATTAATAAGCAGTGCAGGCAGATCACAGTGAAAAGGTAGGTGAGGTTCTGACTTACAAGTAAGGTTGTTAAAAGAAGGAATGTGGTTTAAAAAGAAAAAAAAAAAGGGGGGCGGGGGGGGAAGGAAAAATAAAACAATATTAAGATGTTTTCAGTGGTATTGGTGAACAAGGCACAAAAATGTGTGCTGCCAGATTCTAAACGCTCAGTGCTTCAGCCTCCAGAAATGCTTCTCTGATCATGAGACAGAAATTAAGGGAAGGCTTTGGACTCTTTACTAACAGTGCAAATAACTATTAAAAATAGAAGCCACTGCAGCGTGCCTGCCCCTGGGAACAGCAGGAGAGAAGGACGAGTCCCTCAGTCTGAGATTAGATCCCAAATAACAAAACAGGAATATTCAGAGAAAAAAAATCTTTTCCTTTGCCTGCCAAGGGAGATGTTTTCAAGACAATGGCTGGAGATGTGTTTTCTTTTATGCTGTTAACTGCCCCTCTTGGGCCCTTGCAAATTGCCCTGACTGAGAGAGAAGCCTTTGAAAGTCTGCATTTTCAATGCCCTTGATGGGAGATGTTGCTTGTACATATTTCCCTCTAGGGTTTTAACTTGCTCCTGAGACTTTTGACAGGAAAATGCAAGAATTATTTGAAGGGAATGAGGGCATTGCAATACAGGTAGATGATGTCCTGAAAGATTGCGGGGGGAGCTGTGAAAGGACAGGACAACAAAAGGCTGTGGAAATGGGTCAGGAAATGGGGCATGGCAAGAGATATCTAATTTAAATCAGGAGTGTGAGATACTGGGGAGAAAGCACAAGTGAAGTGACATACAGGCTCTGGCCAAAGCCCAGTGTTTACAGAAATACTACTTTGATGGATAAAAAAACCTTTGATTTGCAGAGTTTGGTGCCTGGAATAAAAGGAGATGACAATTCTTCTTTCTGGGATGTTATGCAGAAGGACTCAAAGTGAAACACAACTGCCAAACTGGGCGGTGAGTTTTGAAAGCCAAAGAGAGACAGAAGCAAGCACCTGAGTTTTGGCAAGTGTGTCACCCAAAGATGAACCAGTAAATCCCTCTGTAAATGTCTTAGGACAGTGTGACAAAAATCTTGTGTGCTTTGCAGGCTGGTGGGTTTCAGAAATACAGCATCTTAATGTCTAGAGGGAAGTCTTTGCTGCAGAAGGTGTTAAAGACAAATATTCAGGTAGGGAAGGTGGATCCCAACAAAAAGTGGACCGCAAATTCATTGTTCCCAAAGCAAAAATCTCATTCACTTGCTACAAAGCAGGAAGGTGTTTAGCTTTCATTTTTTCCAGCTGCATCTGTGAAGTTTGAGCGCTGTGCAAACCAGGAAAGTAAGAGCTGAGGGTGTCTGAGGAGTTTGTGTTTGAAGAGGACAACATTACATATGCAGATCTGTTGGGAGAGATTTCTCTTGTCTCAAAGGCAGTAGGGAATAGAATCATAGAATGGTAGGGGTTGGAAGGGACTTCTGGAGATCATCAAGTCCAACCCCCCTGCCAGAGCAGGATCACCCAGGGCAGGACACACAGGAACAGATCCAGGTGGGTCTTGATAGTCTCCAGAGACGGAGACTCCACAACCTCTCTGGGCAACCTGTTCCAGGCTCTGTCACTCACAGGGAAGAAGATTTTCCTTTTCTTGAGGTGGAACTTCCTGTGTTTAAGCTTGCTACCATTATCTCTTGTCCTATCCCAGGGCACCACTGAGAAGAGCCTGGCCCTTTCTACTTGACACTCACCCTTCAGATATTTGTAATTATTCACAAGATCCCCTTATCAGGCTGCTCTTCTCCAGCCTAAACAGCCCCAGGGCTCTCAGCCTTTCTCCATCAGAGAGATGTTCCAGTCCCTTCATCATCTTTGTAGCCTCTGCTGGACTCTATGATTTCCCTGTCCCTCTTGAACTGGGGAGCCCAGAACTGAACACAACACTCCAGATGTGGTCTCACTAGGGCAGAGTAGAGGGGAAGGAGAACCTCCCTGGATCTGCTGGCCACACTCTTCTTTATACCCCCCAGGAGACCATTGGCCTTTCTGGCCACAAGGCCAGATTGCTGTCCCATGGATATAAATAAACAGTTCCATGAGTATGAACAAACTTGTGGAGGCCACAGCAAAAGACAAGACATTGCACTAGGCTATTAGTGTTACTGAAAGAAAGCCTGGGAGTTACAATCCAATTCAGGTCAGAGCTTTCTGTAATTGATAGTGTGGTGTACAGGCACAAGAATTAGCAGTGCCAAATATATTGCAGCCCTGAGGTCTTCTGCAGAATCTGTGAGATACTGAAAAACGCATTGCTGCGGTTGCAAACTCACACAGAGATGAAGAAAATGGGTATGGGTGAAATGTGTCAATAATTTCTACCTCAGAACAAATAACGATGGTGGATCAGATATGGTGGACTTGTTGGGTTATCCAGGGTACTCTGAGAATGCTTCATTAGACTCTTCTGCTAAGGTATCTTGTAGGAAACAGTAAACCTTTATTTGGCAGATATGGGCTTCCAGAAATGGTCACAGTTCACATCAGTCCATACTTAATTGACAGGATTTTGCAAGATTTTGAAGAGTTGGTGAATATCAGAATTCTCCAGTCAAACGATTTGAAGCAGAGTGGAGTTAAGGGAGTTAAAAAAAAAATTACAGGTGTGTATATTTATATACGTGTATAAAACCATTCCAGGCTCTGAAAAAGATCTGTATCTCACTTGGCGGGATTTAAGAAGACTGCCTTTAAGGCATGGATCATTGCTATCTGAGATTTTGGTCAGAAAGCTGAGAATTAGGCTGCCTTGCTTATTCAGATCTGGGCTGGGAAGCTGAGCTGATCTTGATGCATAGACAGACAGACAAAAATACATGTACAAAATCAAACGATAGCTACAGGCTTTGTGGCTGATGAGGCCTGAATGCTGTTTTAGTGGCAGTTGAGCATAAGCTGTGATGCAAGAAGAGTTTCTGTTTGCAAGAGAGGGAGATGTAAAGGGCTTATGCTCATTTTAATCTAGAAATAGAGACCAATAGAAGGTGTTAGCAGTGTCCTCCAATCTCAATATAGGCCTGTGAAACATGTCTTTCAAGTCTTGCTACAGTTGTGGACTGTTGGGAACCTCAAACACCAGAGTACTAAGCTCTTTGGGGACCTCACAGCTCAGGGATTGTAGCTAAGGAGAATGCACTTAGCACTGCTCTGCCTTGAGAAGAGTAAATGTAGACATTTTATTTCCTTTGTAGACTTTATTTCCTTTACATAGACTTTATTTCCTATCTGTGTCAAATCCAGCTGATCACCACATTTATCAACTTCTTCAGGCTGACACAACACAAGTCATCAACATTGCAATTGAAATTGGTTGCCCAGAGAGGTGGTCAATGCCCCATCCCTGGCACTATTCCAGGTGAGGTTGGACAGAGCTCTGAGCAACCTCCTCTAGTTGCAGATGTCCCTGCTTAGTGCCAGGGGGTTGGACTGGATAACCTTTAAAGATCCTTTCCAACTCAAACCGCTCTATGATTCTATGATTTTTTGGAGTTTCCAGCTCCCGATCTAAATCTGCCCCTTTTTGCCACAATTTAAGAGTGGCGACGTGTTTCAAAAACATCATTCTCCCTCCAGTGGGAGATGGACTTCCACCTTTGGGGCTACTACAGACAGATCCTGCTTAGAAGAAGACCTCATCAGGATGGTTGCTTTCCCTGTGGAGAGCTCTGACCTGTCTCGCACTCTTCTCAAGGATGTTGAAGAGGAAGAGACAATGTCACAGCACGGACTGGGCAAATGGAAGCCACCCATGTGTGGAGCATTATTGATGATGGCCATCCTTTTTAGGTCACCCTCAGTTCATCGGAATGCAGTGCCAGCTGAAGTCATAGTGGCTCCTCTTACAGTGGCACCTTCCATTTGAAGGATTTTGCTATGCCAGCAAGAGCTGCTTTAAAATACCAGCAGCAAATACTAATTCAAAGCAATACACTTAGTGCCTCTGCCATAAAGTCTGTGTATGTTCCCATCAGCTCTGTTTGTGACTGTGTCAGGATTTAGGGTCTGGGCAGCCCCTTAGAGCTCTGGCAGATGCTCTCTGTTAACCCCCCTCCTTCCATCCCCGAAGGGGAAGGGAAAGGGAATGAGGGAGACAGACTGAGTGATGGGAAAATTGAATGAAAATAATAATGGAGTTTATACAATACGTACAAAACCAGTATAGAACCCAACCCCTCCGATGGCAATTACGTCACCATCACCACTGGTTCTGTGGAGCAGGCGCTGGGAGAGTCCCAGACTGGTTCCAGCAGCAGCTGGGAACTGTGTTCAGGAGCTGGGTTCTGGTGCCTGATTCAGGAACACACAAATTTGGATTGAAGGCAGAAGGGACAGAGTCCTCCTGGGATGCTCTGAGGAGGAAACTGGAAGAGGACCCAGGCCCAGCCCAGAAAAGCTGGCAAAACGGGGCAAGAGGAACAAGACCCTCCTAACCCCTCAACTTTATACCTAATATGACATATATGGGCTGGGACCCCTCACTGGTCAGTCTGGGGACAATTGTTCTGGCTGGTCCTCCTGGCAGGTGCTGCCTTTTACTTTCTGCACCCTCATCATGGTGCACAAGACCCAGCAGTGGCCTTGGTCTGTCACCTTCCTTGGAAAGTGCTTTCTGCAGCATACCAAGGTCAAATACTAGACTTGAAGCCCCAGAAGGTCATGCAGTCAAAGCTCTTGCTCACCATCTTCTTTGGGGTGAATCGGGGTGTGTCTGAGTCTTGTCCAGCACATGAGAAGGTCTTTGGATGAGGGATATGAGAGCAGAAAGGGGAAAGAAGGCAAAGTGGTATGTTTGAGCATATCCAGCAGGAGTGACACCTAAAAAGGATCCATCTTGGGTCTAAATTTGCTTTGCTGTGCCTCAGCAGAGAATCTTTATGTCTCTACTGTGTGGCCAGGACATTTTAAAGTCAAACTTAGGTGAAGCTTGTGGCCTTATATGTATCTACTTTAAGCACTTGCAGATTTCCTTGAGACCTCACAGTCTTTGATAAAGTTGTTCTTACAGCTCTCTGCTAGATGTGCTCTTATCTTCATAGACAATGAGCTGATATCTGGAGACCCTCAGTTTCCCGTAGGATGGGATGCTTACTTTTAGGCACCTGTGTTAAGATCCTGGTGATGACAATCCCCATTAACAATGGTCTCTTGTTGGTGGGATGAGATGGGTGAAGCACTTCTGTTACACCAGAAATCAGGGACTGAAGTCCCTCAGTCTATCAATACCATAGTGTCCCCAAAGTCTGGCAAGCAATGAAGGTGACATGGATCCTGTTCACTGCCAAAACTTGTATCTTGTTATACAATACGGGTTTCAGAGTACACGTTTCAGAATATCATGTACCCAGTTTGAAGCTTCATGGATGCTCAAAAGTTTTAATCCACCTCTCTGGTCAGGTGGATTAATCTTATTCAGAATAGCTACACAACTCTTTACACCTAGGTCATGCACTGAGTGTGATGGTCTGATTTGCATCTTCTTTCATAAGAATATTGTTTGTAGCTGATTTGGTGGTTAGTCCAGTAGGACGGAGCATTCCAGAGGCATCTTAAGAAAACAAAGGCTGAAGCCTTGTCAAAAAGGATGTGTTAGTGTAGGAGAGTAATAATATCTAGGGAGACTTCACCCCAAGTTATCATGAGAGTTTTCATGAAGAATTCTTTTCTCCTTAAGGGTAATGGAGGCATGATGTAACTTCACCAGACCACAGACACACAGAGGGCTCTGGATTTTCATCTGTAACTCTCACGAAAGTTTGCAGATACAGTCCAGCAACTAATGCCCCAGTCCATAATTAATTTTTCTTTCCAGTGAGGTTCTAGTCATTGACTTGTTGGGGGACAAATAAATGGCTTCATTTTTTTCAGGCTTCATCAAAGTCAATGTCACTTGCCTCCTTGGCAAATGTCGAAGAGAGCTACAGGTGAGAAGGGCTGTCATAGACAAACTGGGGATTATTAAGTTCATCTCGGCAGACATCTAAAACCCAACTCAATGAGCCCTCTTTGGATCTTATTTAACACTCGTGGTCATCACATTTCCCTCCTGGTTTGCATTGTAAGTCCTCACAGGGCAGAGGATAACCTACTCAAAATGTATGAGCATCATCTGACTTGAGCAGATCCATCATGCCAAAGGACAGGTGGGATGGCTTGCTGAATAAAATTCCTGCCACAGCAGGGGCACTGACCTACAGGATATCTCAAGTTTTCAGGCTCCTCTGAAGGTATCTCCGTGCCATGTATTAGCAGGAAGACAGACCAGAGGAAAGTAGTTCCTTCTGGCTTTGATTCCATATGCTGAGGACATTTTCTTCCATGTGGATCAGCTGTTAGAGGAGAAGGAAACAATAGCACTGAATGTTATTTTTCTGTGTCTCCTCAGTGCCTGTGAAGCCCTGCTTGAAGGCACGGAGCAAATACAGACAAAAGATTGCTTTTAACCTGGAAGTAAGTGGAGAACTTTCAGAGTTGTAGGTACAACGTGTCAGGCAGCACGTTTTTAATGCCTTTTCCAGGCATGCAGCATGTTGTTGGGCTGAACTTTCTAGTATTGCTTTGACACTCTCAGGCATTATGTTCCTGAGGTGTTCTCAGCAAATTCTACCACCTCAGTGTTGACTGGGAAGAATCATTAGCAAAAGAAGATCAGCTTGCACAGTGGGATTTCAATATGTGTGTTATGTTTGTAAAACCATGTAAGACCACAGAAGGCTGACAATGAACGGTTCATCCCCCTTGCATGAGCTGCTCTGATATGAACCAGCAAATCAGTGAGCCAGCCCTCAAAGTGGTCATGGTGTTGGGACACTGAGCATGCACTAAGCTCAAGACAAGGCAGACAGAAGGGAAGGAAACTTTCCCTTGACTGCAGAACAGAATCCTGAAGGGGATTGCTGGGCACTACAGAATCCAGATGGCAGCTACGAGTTCTGGACAAAGGTGTGTGGAACATCCTGGGAGTACTGTTCTCAAGAAGGTTTGTCGGAAGGACCATAGTCATGGCAGAGGTGTCTCCTGGGGCAGCTCTTCACTCTCTGCAGCTATTGCAACAGTAAATGGGAAATTAAGTTTGAGCTGCACACCAGGACTTGTTCCTTAGGTGATCCTGAGAATTTGGCTGTGAAAACATAGTCTATGTAAGGTTTAGCCGTGACCACCTGCATCAGCCACCTGGCTCCATTCATACATCGTTACTGGTTTATGAATATATAGGAAATAGTAGGAATATTTCTTACAGACTCCCTTTCCCATCATTTTTCACTCCAGGACAACTGTGCATAACATCTTATTTCTGACATCTCCGGGTACGTTGAAAGCTTCTGGATATCAGGCACTTGCCTATTAGCAAGTATCAACATCCGTCACAAAATCCCAGCATGGTAAGGGTTGGAAGGGACCTCTGGAGATCATCT
>WUAM01000097.1:805585-839234 GCA_024336885.1 Actenoides hombroni | reverse complement strand
GGCCCAGGATCACAGTGTCCAGGTGCATTTGGACTCTCTCCAGAGAGGAAGACTCCACTACATCTCTGGGCAGCCTGGGCCAGACTCAAACACCCTCACACCAAAGAACTTTTTCCTCATGTTCACATGGAACTTCCAGTCTGTGCCTGTTGCCCCTTGTCCTGTTCTGGGAACCACTGACAAGAGTCTGGCCCCATCCTCTTGACCTCTGCCCTTTAGATACTGAACAGCGTTGATAAGAAACCCTCTCAGTCTTCTCCAGTCTGAACAGCCCCAGCCTCTCAGCCTTTCCTTGTCAGAAAGATGCACCTGTTCCCTCATCATCTTCATAGCACATCTTCACTCACACCTCATACATGCAAAAAACTGAAGGGGGACATATCCCAAAACCCCAGGTGGAACAGCACCATGAGAAATGATGTGGTTCCTCCTAAAACATCTGAAGCCCGGGTGCTGGTTGGCTCAGAAAGGCAGAGTGGCAGGACCCTGTGTTGGTGCTCTCCAGGCATTTTATTCACCATTTCCAGACCACATGGGGTCATCATGGACTGTGTTCACACTTCTGTACCCCAGGTACAGTTGCCTGGAAATGGTCTTCACCAAGAAAATGGTCCTTCACAAGGATGTGGTCTCCTTGCAGGAGAGTCAGACCTCCCTGTTCAACAAAATACCTGTGTAAGAAGAACCAAGGGTCCATTAAGGAGATGGGAAGAGCCAGGTTTGTCTCTTACTCCTGCACATTAGGAGTAACTTTATGTAAGTGTCACCGAGATGAGCAAGAGCAGAAACAGATGTGGAGCATCGCTACGAACAGGATGTGAAAATAAACTCATTACTCCATCTGCCCGCTGTAAACAGCGTGAAATTAGCAGCAAGCGAGGAATAAAACCCCAGACAAATGGCCTTTTAAAGAGAGCAGAGGGAGCTGGAAGGTCTGCTATTAGCAAAACAGAGGCATGGAAAGCCCAAGCCGTGCAGAACCCGGAGCATACCCCAAGCCCCCTGGTTAGCTGGGGCAGGGGTGGAGGAAAAATCCCATGGTGGGGAGTCTGCAAGGTGCTGGTTTTGAAGGCAAAACCAGAAAGGCCAGTCCATCTCTGGGAGAGAAGACTTGATTTTGCTTTTGCCGCTGCCTGTTAGGAAGCATCATCTATTTTATAAGTCACAGAGATGAGTTTTTTCTTTCCCTAAGAGGCGCTCTCTTAATGTTGCATAAAATTACTCTCTCAGGGGTAGCGCGAGGAGGAAAACGTGGTGTTATGTTGTCTCAGCTGCAAAGACATCGCTAACAATAAAAGCCCCTGAATGATTTGGTTTTTAAGTGACATGATTATGGAACAGGTCATTCGTGACGCTCCGCTTTGAGTTGCTTCAAGCACCTCTGTCATAAAGTCTGAACAGGGGTGTTTTATGCTTTGGGCTTGGGCTGTAAATATTCACCCCTGGCCTTTGTTCTATGAAGCAAGTCTCAGCTTGAGGATATATTTACTTAAAACTTTGCAGGAAAATTTCTCAAATGGTCGATCTGCTTGATTTATTTAAAGCGGGATCCCAAAGAGTTTTACAGCTTTTACAGGCTGGCTGTGTTTACAACCATCCTGGGGAGTATCTTCTGCAATTCAAGTAGAGGAGAGGGGGAAGGAGGCTCATAATTTGTATTTTAACCTACTTTTCTAGCAGCTGACACGACACCGACAAAGTCATCTCTCCTAGAATAAAACCTGCCAGTCTTTATCCTCATACAGAGGAGATCCTGTGGAGAAAGCCAGGGCAAAATATGTCAAGCAGGTTTTTTTTTCCCTCCTCTGGATTCTGCTCGGATGTGTGCATGGAAAGTTCAGCGGTGTCTGAAAGTAGAGACTATGAGCAACTCTGGCTCATTTTATAGATCTCAGTAAAATTGCAGATCAAATGATATTTCAAGGAAACTCGCTCCTTGTGTTCAGAGTTCTTCAAGATATGACAGCCCGAGGCAGAGTTTTGTACATGTTTGAAATAATTTCTCTCTCCACATTTGGCAGATCCAAACAAGCCTTGAGTGCTAAATAAACCAGGTCTATGAATAAATCAGGGGTAGGAGAGCTCAAATTTGAGGTGTTGTGAGATTTGAAATGACTGAAAGCTTGACGTTGGCCATGAGGCACTTTGAAATAGGCTGGAGTTTGACAAAAGGTTCTGCATTTGAGATGCCATTGAGATATTTTGGGAGGAAACCTCCTGGTGGGTTCACCCGAAGTTTGTAATAAACTTAATTGAAATATCTGAACTCCAGCTGCTACCTTCTACTCTAATCAAGAACAACAGAAGCAGCTCCTTCTTAACAAATCCTCTGCAACTGCTGAGGGAAGAGAAATGGATATACTGGGCTCAAGAGCTGAACTGGGAAGGCAGCAGAGCCAGGTGCAGAGATTCAAGGCAGGAGAGGTAGCAGGTGGAAAGAGGAAAAAGGGACTTTATGGACACATTAATGGACTCTTGGAGAAAGGGGAGGTCTCATGAAACTCTCAGAGGTGGAAATCAGAGCCCCACATTTTTCTCAGGAAAGAGAATTTTCTCATATTGTCCAAGATGGGTCTTACCAGGAACAGACCTTGGAGTGCCTCAGAAACCAGAAAGTGCCCCCACATTGTCTACCCTGTGAAGGGTAAGGTATCCTTATCCTTCTGGTTCCCATCCAAAGGGAAGACAAGGAGTTATGTTAGGGACAAGGAGTACCTTTGGGAACTGTTTGAGAAGTCCTTCTTCAAGGTCATGACAGCAGTTTCTGGTTTTATAGTACAACGTGGTCTGAAATTACATGATTGGCATAGGGATTGATTCTCCCCTTCCATAAACCAGGTTTCTCTCTTCATCACTCCCCCAAGCCACGATGCAGTCATGCTTGACCTATGTCAACATGCTCCAGAGCATCACACCAACTGGAAGGAGTGTGATTTGCCTTGTCCTCTCCATCACCTGGGTACCACCATGCCCTGCTGAACACAGCTGAGCCTCTGGCCCTGCCATTGGCAGGGTGCAGTGATGCCAAGGTCTATCCTTTCAGCCCGGGGAGCAGAGAACTTCCTGCTATTTTTCTCTGAAGAGAATTTACAGAAGCTTGGAAAAAGCCAAGACAATACAGTGGGAGACCTCGGGAGGTGGTGACAGTGAACAAGGGCCAACTCCTGTGGGCTGACTCCATGTCAAAACACCCCACACGGAGCCATTCATAGCTTTACGGAGGTGCAAGCAGAGCTAAATCATGTGCAGGGAGGAGAGGCTGGGGTCCCCATTTCACTGGTCTGTTGTTAACATCAGATGGGAGAAATGAGACAAAGAGCTGGGGGGAGCAAAGAGCTTGGAGAGGTTTTTGCGCTCCAAGCAAAAAAGAGCAAACACCAGGAGCTATTCAAGTCTCTGCCACGTATAATCCTGCTTCCAGGCTGACCCCAACCAGTCATTCTCTGAAATTAGAAAGAACCTGGTCTCCAGGAAACAGCTGACCTCTCCTTCTGGCTCCTCAGCTGAAAGCCGCATGCATCTCACTGCTGCTGGTGGCCCAGCAATACAAGAGAGACATTTGGGTTGAGTTGTTGAATCTCAGGTTGTGTCTCCTTAACATCCCTCCAATTTCCTTTCACCCACTCCTGTTTCCCTGTGATGCTGCAGCACACTCGAGCAGCCAGTACTCCCCATCATGTGGGCAATCCATGAGTAGGAGTGGCAATCCTGGGCATTTCAACCCTCCATTTGACCTGCTGGGGGGGGTCCTGCCCACTTAAAGATTTCAGAAGCAGGGTCATTGCTTGTAGAGTGGGTGGTGATGAGATGGATTTCCACCTCTGCATGTGAAGGTGGACATCCCTACCTGGTCCAGCTCATGGGAGACACAATTAATTTCCCACCTGGGGTTGCTCCATCACCCTCACACCCCTTCTCTGGTTTTCTTGCAGAAGGTATGGCGGAAGCTGTCAGCTCGAGCAGGGACTGCCTTCAAGCAGGTGAGTCCTGTACTAATGACCCCATCTGCAGCGCCAAATTCAGGACCCTCCGTCAATGCATCGCAGGCAATGGAGCCAACAAATTGGGCCCCGACGCCAAGAACCAGTGCCGGAGCACGGTGACAGCCCTGCTCTCCAGCCAGCTGTACGGCTGCAAGTGCAAGCGAGGCATGAAAAAGGAGAAGCACTGCTTGAGTGTCTACTGGAGCATCCACCACACGCTGATGGAAGGTCAGTCAAGCAGGGTCCTCCTTTTTGGTGATCTTCCTAAAAGGGAATTAGTGCTGGGGCTTTCTGCAGAGCTCCCCAGCACCAATGTGGCTGCAATAGAGGTCACCCCTGTAGTATTTTGTTCCCTCTCAAGACATCCTGACCCCCACAGAAATGTAATTTTGGGGAAAGCAATCCTGAAAACTTGAGACACCTCTTCCTTTTTTTAACCTGGCCTCGGTTTCCTGATGTTCCCGGTACACCTTGAGATCTTTTGCTGGGGAAATGCATGGTATGTTTTGCACCTAAGTACGCCAGCCAGGACCATGAAAGCCATGGATTTTGCAGGAACACTGAGAAAGCATGGCCATTGCGGAAAAAAACAGTGTGAACTCAAACCAAATCACTCTCTTGGAGGTTCTCAAGTGCACCAGTGTCTTTGGGTGAGTGAAGATTTGGGGCTGGTGACATCAAGAAGGAAGGTAAATTGTTCCCAGAGCCAGTGTTTAGCAAGTTTGGGTTTTGACGTTATATAAGAGTCATCATAAAAGTGCACCTCAGTGGCCGTAACTCTTCCTTGTCAGGCTGGTGAGTATTTTATGCACCATGAAAATTAAAACAGGGAATAAAACAGAACCTTCCAGCCGTGGGTTGTGAAATAGATTAATAAAACACCTCTGGCTGAAAGCTGAAAGGATAGGTGCAGGGGTGACAACACAGGCCAAAAGGCCAAGAGAAACAAAGAGGATGGAGACTATAATGGACAGACTTGTTAGAATGGGAACTGCTTGAGCAAGTTCCCAGAAAGCTTTCAGGTGCCACAGCTTGCAGAGCATGGTGCTACGAAGTGGCCAGGGAAATGAGAGACCTCAGCACCCTCCACGGTCCAAGCTTCCCCAGAATGACGTGCCAGGTGAATTTGTTGGCATCTAAGTGAAGCCTGGGGAAGAGGTGGCAATCCAGCCTCTCCAGTCATCTTAACAGTCTGCGTCACAGATCCTTCCCTGCTGATCTTTGTGGCCCAAAGCTTTGGGCACAGTTCATCTACAATATGGCTGTGCAGGACAGTGGTGTCAGGAGGACTTTCAGCTCTAGGACCACTGCTTGGAGAGCACTGAGAGGATGGCAGGGAGTTCTGGGAGCAGGCAGGGCCCAGGTGTGGGTCTTCAGATGCAGAGTAGATGAGTGCTCAATGGCCAGGTTGGAGGGGCTTCCTGCCCAGTGGCTTGGGACCTCCATCTCATAGAATCATAGAATTTTTTGGGTTAGAAGGGACCTTAAAAATCATCTCATTCCAAACCCCCTGCTATGAGCAGGGACACCTCCCACTAGACCAGGTTGCTCAAAGCACCATCCAACCTGGTCTTGAACACATCCTGTGATGGGGCATCCACAGCTTCTCTGGGAAACCTGTGCCAATGTCTCACCATCCTCAGAGTGAAGAATTTCTTCCTAATTTCTAATCTGAATCTACCCTCTTCCAGTTTGAAACCATTCCCCTCATCCTATGTTGGGGATGACTGCAAGAGGGTTGTTATCAGAGAGTGACAAGACTCTGCCCTACTTCTCCTCTGACGTCGTGTCCTGAGCCCCACATTTTTTTGAGCACTGTGTTCACTTGCAGTGCAGGTTCACACTCCCAAATCGTTGATTTCCTTGCCTTAATTTCTCCGGAGAAATAGATTTCGTAACAATCACATGTTTCAGAGTCCTTACACATGTTTAATTGACTGAGAAAAGAATCTAATCCACATGCTCCGTGTCGAGCTTTGTCTCTCAGTCCTACATACCCAGGAGGCTGTAAAAAGCTTCTTAGAAGCCCTCTTATAAAAATCAATTGTGGAAGCTTGTGCTCAGGGAATTTACAAAGCGTACTATTTACTCAGCTTCTGTTGAGTGCGCCTGTGTTTAGCCACCTTCCCATTTGGAGACACAATAACACAATGACAACCCGATAACAATTCTCTGATAAGGTGCTATATCATCAGGACATAAAGCTGCTATGCCGGAACATACAAATGGGCCCTTCTCCGGTCAGTAACGACACGAGATATTTCAATGAAGGTGTAAAGCTGCCTTGTAATGCACCTGTGGTAATTGCACAGGGCTGTGTACCCTGGGAGCTATTTCTTCCTGACCACAGCTGGTGATCAGCATATGCCCGGAGCAGGAGGTTTGATAGTCCTTTTTTATCCTGGCGAGTACATCCACCGCTGCTGTCCGTATCCATCTAAATGTCTAATAAAATAAAAAAATGATACTGAGCTGTTTGCTTCAAGAATATTCTGCAGTATCCATCAGGATGACGGGGTATCACAGACCATTGAGCGGATGAAAGGGGAGCACCGATTGAATAAAATTAGCTTCCCAGCAACTTAAAAATGAAGAGGGGAAGTTTCTGCAGGAGCTGTGGGTCATTAGCTCCATGCTGAGTACGAAAGGGCTATTGGCAAGGAGAAGGGAGAGAGGTGATAATAAATATGAAGGAGCATGTGTTGCCACATGGCGCAGCCCTGGCCGTGTCCTAGGAATCGGTGAGGACCATTAAGCCAGGCAGGGACAAGTAGGAAATGGCAGAAATAGTGATGGAAACCCCATGTGTATAGGGAGCCAGTGGCTTAAATTCTGCCCGTGAGCAAGACTCTGTGCTACAGTCCGGTGTCCTCTGTGGCAGTCCCTGCAAATGGACCCAAGACTTGAGCTATAGAAAGCTGCAGCTCAACATTTCCCTGAGAGGCTGTTCTACTCCAAAGCTGTGAAAAGCCAGTTACATACTATTCCCTTCTCTAAGGATATGACCATACATCAATTCCTGTGACCCTGACTATCTGTTTATGACCTTTAGAGCACATGCCACCTGGGACCCACCAAGCAAACTTGCACTGCATCTGTTGAACCTCAGACAACCCTCAGGAGCCCCTGTTACCTTCTCACTAACTTCTCTTTTCAATCCAGGTATGAATGTACTGGAGAGTTCCCCTTATGAGCCATTCATCAGAGGCTTTGATTATGTCCGGCTGGCATCCATCACTGCAGGTAGGTGGGTGGGAAGATGCTTTTACACTGACTGGTTCAAAAAGGGGGAACTGTCTGTGGGATCCAGCACTATCAACAGGGTGGTCCTTTGTGGTCTCTTCACAAAGCAATGCTGAGACCTTGTAATCACTTTTCCAAGGAGCTGCTTACGATTCCTGTGCTAAACTGGTGGTAGAAGAATATGTCCTAGGAAGAAACACTTGCGGTTTTTGTTCTTTGGCTTTTTTCACGTCCATACTGTGAAGGGCTGGGACTGAGGGATGTGAGGCCTGTTCCAGTGAGCTATCACAGGTAGGTTGATTGTCTATAGCAGGTGAATGACCTGTGCCATGCAGACATGCTGCCAAGCAGGGGTTGCTTGGGCATGATTAAGTATGAGAATGTGCTTCCACACCAGTCACAGGGTCAAACTCGGCAGGCAAAAAGGTCAATAACCCAACCAAACCTACCAGTTGATCCCAGCTGCAGCCTTTTAACCCCATGCCCTGAGGTCAACCTCAGGACTCAAACCCATGTTCTGCTCTGTATCATGTAATCCACTTAATAACATGAGCAGAGCTGCCCAACACCTTTTAACCCCCTTGAGGGCATGAACCCCCAGCTCAGCAGTTAAAAGGTCAGTGCAGTAGCTATTAAGCCATCCATCACCCACATCGCAGCTGCCACCACAACCAGCATTCAACTCTGCTTATGCACCACGGCTGGGGTGAAGCTTTTCTGACAGTGCTTTTTTGTTACCAAACTCCTCATCTCGGAGACGATCACGTTCCCCTCCCTTGGTCTCCGGCAGATGTGCCAAAACAGCAGCCTTGATGCAGCTCTTCCCAAACTTGCACCTAACTCTGGTGTGGCATCCGCAGCTGGAGTGCACTCAAGCGAGTAAAGAGCAGCAGATCCCTGCGGCCAACGGATGCCTGCAGTCCCCGCGATGGCGAGGCACTTATTAGGTGAACATACCCAGAAGCAAATTAACCCATCAGCCCTCAACGATCTGAGCAGCGAGGGGAAGGGGGCTGCTCCCTGCCCTCACATCTTCTTGTCGAGTCCACTCGACTGATATAAGCGTGGAAAGTGAAGCATGCACAAAGCTGTTTGCCAGTCATGGCCGCCTTTCCTGGAGCGTTCCCCCTTGCGCTGAAAGTCCTGCAGGGCCCTTCAGAGCACGTCGGAATCCAGAGATGGGGATTTTTATGCCTCATTAACGGATTGTCAGGTTTTTAAAGCAGGCAGAAACAAGTTGGGCAGCAAAGCAAATGCAGGGATCAGAGTCATTTAGGTCGGAAAAGACCTTTTAAGATCATCAAGTCCAACAGTTAACCCAACACTGACAATCCCACCACTAACCCATGTCCCTCAGCACCTCATCTGCATGGCTTTTAAATCCCTCCAGGTATGGGGACTCCAGCACCTCCCTGGACAGCCTGTTCCAGGGCTTAACAACCTTTTCAGTGTAGACTTTTTTCCTCATGTCCAACTTAAACCTCCCCTGGTGCAACTTGAGGCCATTTCCACTTGTTACCTGGGAGAAGAGACTCACCCCGCTATGTACCAAAGGACTCAGCACCTATCTAGGGACATGAAGATTCTTGGTTTAACTTTTATTTCCATATTTATAGTCATCAACACCTTCTATAACATAACTTACGAACCTGCCACCCCATGCCTGTCCAGTGGCCAGGATCATAGTCACCATTGCCAAAATACTCTTGTTCAAATCTATCAAAAGAAAAAATAGTTTCCAAGAACTCGTTGGGAGAAAGTCTTTCTAGTGTGCTCCATGTGACCTGTTGTTTCTTAGGACATGGGCATACTGGGCAGAACTGGTATGGATGGGGGAAGCCAGAGTTTTTTTGTGGTGTTTTGAAACCCACACAGCTCTCACTTAGACGGGCAGATCCTGGAATGAACATAGCACAGCTGCTGCCAAAGCCAGACTTGACTCTCTGGAGGCCTGAGGAAGCTCATTGCACAGGGTAGAGAGTCTGGAGTGCAAGGATGGTGCAGACCATCCATCTTATTAGGAGACCCAGCTTAGCCACTGATTCAGTGTTTGATCTTGAGCAACATTTTGGAACAAGAAGATCCATTAGAAGAGATCCCATGACACTGGTGGATCCAGTCATGGGCATAAGAAGATGCACTTTCTAATTACTACTGTCTTCCCAGGCCTCAAGTTGGTTAATTCTTCTTGGTAGAGTGTTTTGAGATGCCCAGGGTAAAGTAAAGCTTCATTTTATTAAACCTAGGAGCTTGGTGGAGCCGGCTCTGGGGTGAGGTTTGCTGTGTGGTTATGGCACCTTTTGGGAAAGGTGAGTAGGGAAAGGGGATTTGGTTCTTCCAGAACACAGAGAGCAAATGTGGACTTCATTGCCGTCGCTTCCTTCCCAGAGCAGATGGTGGTCTCACCAAGGTGGCCATGGATGGGAGGAGGATGGGGATGAAGGTCTCAGCATAGGGTGGTACTGCCGCTGGGGCGGTCAGGGCAAAACCCCATCACCGTCTCCCACCATCCTACAGGGTCTGAGAACGAAGTGACCCAGGTGAACCGGTGTCTGGATGCCGCCAAAGCCTGCAACGTGGACGAGATGTGCCAACGTCTGAGGACCGAGTACGTCTCCTTCTGCATCCGGCGCCTGGCCCGGGCTGACACCTGCAACCGGTCCAAGTGCCACAAGGCTCTGCGCAAGTTCTTCGACCGCGTGCCGCCCGAGTACACCCACGAGCTGCTCTTCTGCCCCTGCGACGACACGGCCTGTGCCGAACGCCGGCGGCAGACCATCGTTCCTGCCTGCTCCTATGAGTCCAAGGAGAAGCCCAACTGCCTGGCTCCTCTGGACTCCTGCCGGGAAAACTACGTCTGCAGGTAACGTTTGCACACTGGGGTGGTCGACATGGAGAGCTGTCCCTTGGACAAGCCTGGGATTTACCTACTGGAGACAGTTCAGTGACCAGAGCCAATGCACTCACATAAAAGATCCTGTCTGGAGGCACCCATCCCACCACAACCCACCAACATGGGCCATTGCCTGAGTGGCTCCGTCCCCTGTCCTTGTCTCACACACTATACAGAAGGTGTTAATGGACAGGAGGAGGTCTGAGATGTTTGTGCTGGAGTTTTCTAGACTTTTACTATGGGTTTTTGGGCTTTGGTCCTAAAGAAAGCCCTGCTATGGAAATAGCTCCAGGAAAGTGCAAGCTAAGCAGAGATGTGGTGTGGGGTGCTTGCAGTCACTTCCACCAATCTTTCTCCTCACTCCCCCAGTCCAGAGCATCCTAGAGGAGCACTCAAGCTATCCTAATAGTCACCTGCACTTATAGATACCTTAAAACCATGGCTTTCTTTGTTTTTGTTATAAAAAATATACCCCCATGCTGCAAGGCTGGATGTCGTAGTGGCTGCAGTAGGGTCTCACAGTTCTCACTCCAGATCCATCACGTAGCATATGGCCAGGGTGGTTTGCTCCTCTGTCTCCATTTAAGGCCCATAGAGGAACACAATGCACAGACCCATCCCAATGTGCGCACCCACAGGCATATCCCGTAAGTGGTCTTCATAGAATGGTTTGGGTTGGAAGGGACCTTAAAAATCACCTAATTTCAACCCCCCCTCAAGACACCTCCCACAAGACCAGGTTCCTCAAAGCCCCATCCAAACTGGTCTTTGAACACTTCCAGTGATGAAGCATCCACAGCTTCACTGGGTAACCTGTTCCAGTGTCTCACCACCCTCAGAATGAAGAATTTCTTCCTAATTTCTAATCTAAATCTCCTCTCTTCCAGTGTAAAGCCATTACCTCTCATCCTATCACTACAAGCCCTTGTTAAAAGTCCCTCCCCAGGTTTGCCCTCAGCTGTGCCATTTTCACTCCCTTATTTTCTCTGAAAGTCTTTGATATTCCAGAAGGTTAATCCACACACAGCTCTCAGGAGTGGAGCCCATCTGTCAGTAAGAGGTGTAAGGCTGTAACAGCAGCTGTACTGCACCAAACGTGGTGGTCCCAGCCCAGTGTCCTGTGTGCAGCTGTGGCCCTGAGCAGACACCTAGAGAAGAGCACAAGAGCAAGTGTAGGACACATCTCCCAGCATTGTCCCAGTCTCTAATTATCATGGGCTTTGGGACTTCCAGAGCTGATATTCTGGCAGCCACCCCCTACTAGAGCATCAGCTTTAAATAACAATTAAAAAAAAACATTATGTCCTTTCTCAAAGGGAGGTGAGAGCAGCAGCATCCTCTTGGGAGGCTGGTCTGGTACGAGCACCCTCATCCCTCTACGCCCCAGAAATGTGGATGATGGAGAACAACTGAGCTATAGGGCTGAAAGATGCAAAGCCCCTGAGCCACGAAAGCTCTTGCTCAGGTTTCCCCCGGCTGCCCAGGGAATCCAAAACGGAGAGGTACTGCCCTCTCCCCAGCAAGACAAGAGGGCTCAGCAGGGAAGAAGAGGTTCAAAGGGGAGAGTGTTGCTTCCCGGGAGGCTGGAAACCGTTTCCTGCAAGCGGCACAGCTGTTAATTATCTGCTTCCTTGGTCTCTGCATATATAATATAAAGCATCCTCTAGAGACACGGCGGGAGCAAGGGGTTGGTGTGTGACCCGGTCAAAGCTAGCGGTGCAGAAACCATGAGGAGAGCCAGGAACAAATCACAGCGCTTTACAGCAGTCGAGTAAAATATTCCAGGGCTAACCCTGCCTGTGCTGCTTTGTCCTCCTCCAGCTTCTTCTCTCCGCAGCTGTAACCCCTTGAATCTCCCAGCTTGGAGGGGTGGGAGTAATACAGAACCTGCACTTGGTACCTCCCTCCTCTAAATAATGCAGCAAAAATTTGGGCAAGAAGAGTTTGCCTGACCATGGCACAGGACAAAGATGTTGGTGTGGGGCAAAGAGGGGAATAAAGAAGAGAGAAAAAGGTTAAGACTGAGGAGCAAGCAGAAAGAAGTGGGGCTGAAAGCCCAAGTCAGAATGCTGACAGTGACCAGGAGCACTGACAAAATGTCTGGGAGAGAGAGGAGCAACAAGCTGTTTTCCTGAGACTGCCCAGGCAGAGCAAACATTTGAGGTACCCAGGTCACTGTTCAGATGCTGTCATCTAAAGGGCTTTGCCTTCAAGTGATGACAGTGCTAGAGCTTGCTTGAATTTCCTAAGTGGCTCAAACGCCATGTGAGATGCCTTCTTACCTGGTCATGGCATGCCTGTTTAGATGGAGCTGAATCTCCAGTAGATCCTGTGTCCTACCTGCAAGCCCCATGAGTATGTCTTAGATATCCTGCAGTGTCCAAACGCCACTAGATGCCCATGTGCCAACGACTGACTCATCCTTAGAGAATTAGGTGGCAAATAGCTGTTTGGCAGCATGAATTCCAGAGTTTACCCAGCCAAGCTAGCAGGGGAGCCACAAGCAAAGAGCAATTTGGCAATCTGTTTGAATGATGCTCCAGCTTCCCTGCATGGCCCAGACAGTCCCAACAAACCCCAGGTGTGACTCAAAGCTGCTTTGTGCTAAGTGCTTTGGTGCTTTGACCTAGACAATGTGAAAACTGAGGCACAGTGGTATGGGTTCAGAGCTGTAGGTCACACACCTCTTGTTCTATAGGCTCCAGAGGGTCCAACCTTCTCCTGAGAATGGGTGCTTGCAGCAGAGGATGTGGCAGCAGCCCTGGTGATGGTTAGAGCATCTCATATCTGAGCCTTTGGGTATCTGAAGTTGACCTCATTTACACTTAAAGCATAATCTCTGAAGAGAGAGACACCAGAGCAGAGTGATTCTCTCTTCCAGCAGATCAGCCTCAGAATGAAAACTTAGGTCTCTGGGGAAAGTTATTACCCAAGAGTCAGATCATGGCAATACAGAATGAATTCCCTTGCTGTCTGAAGCAGCTCTTCCCACAAAAACTGGCTTCACACATCAGAAAACAAACATTTCTTCCAAGACTGGACCTTTCTTGCAGTCTCAGAGGGAGCCTGGGTGACATTAACCACAGCACCTACTCATGTCTCATCTCAAAGGGATAAAACCCACTTCTGGGTTTGTTGAGGGGGCAGAAGAATATGAAATGACCTTCATTCAAACTGGTTTAGCAACACTTACAGCAGCAAAGGATTCTGCAAATATATTGTCTTTTGCAAACTCCACCAGTGTGCCATTGTCATAGAATCACAGGATGGTTTGGGTTGGAAGGGACCTTAAAAATCATCTCATTTCAACCCCTCTGCCATGGGCAGGGACACCTCCCACTAGACCAGGTTGCTCAAAGCCCCATCCAACCTGGACTTGAACACTTCCAGTGATGGAGCATCCACAGCCTCACTGGGTAACCTGTGCTAGTGTCTCACCACCCTCAGAGTGGAGAATTTCTTCCTAATATCTAATCTATGTCTGCCATAGAATCATAGAATTGTTTGGTCCAGAAGGGACCTCTGAAGGTCATCTATTCCATCCCCCCTGCAGCAAGCAGGGACATCCTCAACTAGATCAGGTTACTCAGAGCCTCGTCGAGCCTCACCTTGAATATCTCCAGAGATGGGGTGTCAACTAGCTCCCTGGGCAACCTGTTCCAGTGTTCCACCACCCTCATGGTAAAGAACTTGTTTCTACCCTCCAATCTGAATCTACTCTGTTCTAGTTTAAAACCTTGCCTCTAGTCCTGTCATCTTTCAGCTTGAAACCATGACATCTTGTCCTGTCACTTCACTCCCTGATGAGTCCCACCCCAGCTTCCTGACAGGCCCATTTAACTACAGAAGGGCCACAAGAAGGTCTCCCTGGAGCCTTCTCTTCTCCAGGCTGAACACCCCCAACTCTCCCAGCCAAGGGGTTCCAGTCCTTGTATCATCTTCTTGGCCTCCTCTGGCCCCTCTTGAGCAGGTCCATGTTTTTCTTATGCTGGGAGCCCCAGAGTGGTTTGGGGTTTTTTTTCCCCAAATATTTGTGATAACGTCCCATTTTGTGCTGTCTCTCCACCAGGTCTCGCTATGCCGAGTTCCAGTTTAACTGCCAGCCCTCCCTGCAGTCTGCGAGCGGCTGCCGGCGGGACAGCTACGCTGCTTGTCTGCTGGCCTACACAGGGATCATAGGTAAGAGGCTGCGTTCTTCAGCTGGGCTCTCTCCCATTCTCTGGGTGGGAATTCTCTCCTCTGGGTGGGAAACTTCTTCTCTAACCCCAGCCAGGTAAAAGGTATGAGGTGAAGAGCTGGGACTGGCATCTCAGGGAGGTACTGGAGGTATTGGTCTTTCTCTCTGCAGTGACTAAAGGAGGAGCCTAAGCCATGAGCATGGGGTAACTTTAGAATAGCTGCAGTGGAGCCAACCATGGGTTACTGCAAGACCACGTTGAAATAGATGGGCCATCCCAGGGCATCTGCTCTGTCAGGGGTTCCCTGATGCCATCATCAGTGATGCCACTGGAAATCATCACCCACTGACATCTTGCTGAATTCAAAGGATGTCAGATTGGCTTTGCAGATGCTTCAGAGCTGGCAACTGTTAACACAAACACATACAGAGTCCAAAGGGCAGTGCCAATGGCCATTGGACTTGGTCCATCCTGATGGATGAGACAGATTGGAAGCATTTTGGAAGATTTCATCCTAGTTTAATCCTTCCTTTGTTGTCTCTGACCATTCTGGAGGTGCAGTTTCGCTTTTTGAATGACAGCATGGAAACCTTTACACACATTCACACCCAGTTCTGGAATGTTACTGGGGAACCTGAGTTCCCAGGAGCTGCCCATTCCTTGGACAGATAGCATGTTTTAATTGACTGAAGGCCTTGTTGGTGGTGGGGTGAACAAAAGGATTCTTCTCCTCTCTGGGAGCAAAGGAGACCTGTGACGCCAGCACTTGAAGGGCTTTCTCACGCTGCCATCACAGAGGGGTTCAGCTGAGGCTGTTAGCAGAGCAACCTGAGACAGCAGCAAGGAGGGGAATCATTGTCCCTTCTTGAAGTACCAGCTTTGTGTAACACTTCTCGTACCAGCCTTGCATAACACTTTTTTTCCATCCTTCCTTGCAGGCAGCCCCATCACACCCAACTACATCGACAACTCGACTTCCAGCATAGCTCCCTGGTGCACATGCAACGCCAGCGGCAACAGGCAGGAAGAGTGTGAGAGCTTTCTGCACCTCTTCACCGACAATATCTGTCTCCGTAAGTATCTCCTGACATGTCACTGTTCCGGCAGCATCACCCACAAGCTGGTGGTGAGGCTTCTTGTGAATGAGGGTATGAAGATGCCCTGGTCCTCCAGAGTTTGTAGGCATCCAGCTCCCTGTGCATTCAACAAAGGAGCTCTGAAGTCTCTTGGGCTTGTGTTTGGGTGGTGCAGTCAAAGGAGGCTGGAGAAGGGTCACGTGTGCTTTCCCTTGGAAAATTTGCCCTGACAACACTTTTCTCCATCTCTTTCCCACACAAAGAAAATGCCATTCTGGCCTTTGGCAATGGGACCTACCTGAATGCTGCTGTGGCCCCATCCATCCCCCCCACCACACAGATGTACAAGCAGGAGCGAAATGCCAACAGAGCCGTGGCGACCCTCAGAGAGAACATCTTCGAGCACCTCCAGCCCACCAAGGTAGGAGAGGGCTGACTTGGCCCTGAGAGATGTTTGGCCATAACTATACCTCCTCCATGCCCTCCATACTTCAGCTCCTTCTTCCATCTGTGTCATTTCATCTACGTGCAGACATCCAACCTCCCCTCCACCTCCTAGAGTCTCTGAATCACCCTCTTCTTCATGCCCTAGCATATTCTTCTCCAACATCAAGCACATGCTCCTATCCCTGACTTTACTCTCCTTCCTGTTGGTCACCTTCTCTTTTCTTTCATGGGTGCTACAGAGGGATAGGGTTTGGGGATTTTTTAGCAGTACTGGGAAATCCATGGGCTTTTCAAGGGTGTAGAAGGGGAGCCAGGACCACTGGTTTGGCTCCTCACCTTCTTGCAGGGCAGCCACATGGCTTCAGACAAGCATTTCAGCTGCCTGGGACACAGGTTCCTCCCGTGTCAGATGAGGATCCTGGAGGTCATAAAGCAGAGGCTTCACTGACCAAGGTTTTCTAAGCATGGGAGAATTTCAGATGAAAGGTTCCAGTCATCAGAAAATTGTTATTATCAAAATAATTGTAAATTGAAATTATTGCAAAACAAGTAACAGGTTCACTTACTGATGATGATAATGGAAGGTATTAAATATTTTATTTCAAAATAAAAAGCAATGACCTTGATTTGCCACTTACCAGAGCAATTTTCAGATTAAATTATTTTACTATTGAATAATTAACAGTGACCCTGATTGGCTGACTGCTCAGGTAACAGAAGCTGTCAGTTGACTAGACTCCAAGGACTGAAGGTGGGCCTTCCACTGATGCTTTCAGAGAACTTCCACACACAGGGGGGTTTTAAGTCCCTCCCTCCACTCTGGTTTCACAGGGGAGCAGGTTGGGAGGTGCAGAAATGTGGCCTCAGCTTCCCTCACTGCTTTTAGAATCATAGGATGGTAGGAGTTGGAAGGGAACTCTGGAATCCCTTCTGATCATCAAGTCCAACCCCCCTGCCAGAGCAGGGACACCCAGGGCAGGCCACACAGGAACAGATCCAGATGGGTCTGGAAAGTGTCCAGAGAAGGAGACTCCACAACCTCTCTGGGCAGCCTGTTCCAGGCTCCATCACCCTCACAGTGAAGAAGTTTTTCCTCATGTTGAGGTGGAACTTCTGTGTTACAGTTTGTGACCATTAACTCTTGTCCTGTCGCAGGACACCACTGAGAAGAGCCTGTCCCCTTCTACTTGACTCCCACCCTTCAGATATTTGTAAACATTCATAAGATCCCCTTTCAGTCTTCTCTTCCCCAGGCTAAACAACCTCAGGTCTCTCAACCTTTCCTCCTAAGTGGCATTGGTGGCTACACACAGCACAGACGTGCTTTCATCAGGCCATGAACCTTGCATCCAGGAGATTTGGAGGGTTTGCTTCTCACTGGTGCTCCTCAGACCTTGGTGCAATCGAAGCAGTGGCCTGAAGTCCAGATGGAGAAGATGTGAAGCTCCCTCATCACTGACAGTTCAGATCAGATAGTCAACTGCTGCTACCATCAGTAAGGGGTAACCCTACCACATGGCCAACCTTCTGGTGACATTTTTTACACTGAGGGTGGTGAGTTCATGGCCCAGGTTGCCCAGAGAGGTGGTCACTGCCCCATCCCTGGCACCATCCCAGGTGAGGTTGGCTGAGGCTCTGAGCACCCTGCTCTGGTTGCAGATGTCCCTGCTCAGTGCAGGGGCGATGGACTGGATGGCCTTGAAAAAGGTCCATAGGAGACCATAAAGATGATCAGTGGGCTGCAACACCTCACCTACAAGGACAGGCTGAAATAGTTGGCGTTGTTTAGCTTGGAGGAGAGAAAGCTCTGGGGAGACCTTCTGGTGGCCATTCAGTACTTCAAGGGGACATACAAGAAAGCTGGGGAGGAACTTTTTACAAGGGCTTGTAGTGACGGGACAAGGGGTGATGGCTTCAGTATGGAAAAGGGTATATTTTGATTAGAAATAAGGTAGAAATTCTTCACCGTGAGGGGGGTGAGACACTGGCACAGGTTGCCCAGGGAAGCTGTGGATGCCCCATCCCTGGAAGTGTTTAAGCCCAGGCTGGATGGGGCTTTGAGCACCCTGGTCTAGTGGGAGGTGTCCCTGCCCATGGCAGGGGGCTTGGAATGAGATGATCTTTAAGGTCCCTTCCAACCCTGACAATTCTGTGGTTCTATGAAAGCTGCACAGTTCCCAAGCTCCACATCCTCAGAGGGACCAAGGTGGTCAACAACCACTCCACTCACCCCATCCTGCCTCCTTTCTCTTGCAGGTGGCTGGAGAGGAGAGGCTCCTGCGGGGCTCCACTCGTCTGTCATCAGGGACCTCCAGCCCAGCAGCTCCTTCCCTCCAGGCAGCCTCTCCACTGCAGATGTGGCTTCTCCCCTCTCTTGCTGTGCTGAGCCTCTTCTTGATGTGAAGTAGGGTGGGCACTCGCCAGGCACAGACTGTCTTTGTGTTGGTTTCTTTACAAAACAACCAGACCAGTAACTTTTTCAGGGGGAGGGGAGGGGAGGGGAGGGAAGGAGGGAGGGGATGTGAAGGAGAGGTAAGCGTGCGGACATGCCTTCCTCCTCATCATCCTTCTGCCAGTTTATTTGATTTTCTACAATCAGCATCATTGACAACCAGCTCATTCTTGGTCCTGGCCACTTTTCTACTCCACAGCTTGGTTGTTTTCCCTCCAGCTCTCTGTGGACAGGGTCAGAGCCATGGACAATTCCCTTGGAAAAGGTGATGGAGAGAGTGGAGCTAAGAACTGAGAGCTGCAAAAGAAATGCTTTTGCCTGCCCCAGCCAAGATGGGAAAGTATTTTGATGGATGAGCTCTCAGGAGGTTTCCTGAAGCCTTGCCTCACGGTGCGGGGCTCTTGACAGGAAATGTCAAGTGATGTGGAGTTCAGACTGTCTCTGAGGTTGCTCAGGACCTAAAGAGCAGCCCACCTGCTTCAGACTGAAGAAACCAGAACGCCGATGAGAAAGTGTTTGGTTTTCTTCACTGGAGAGGATCCTGAAGCACCTCTGGGGTGGGCCAAATAACCACGCTACAAACTGTCTGGTGGGGATTATCCACCCACTTGAAACCAGTGTGCAACCAAGCATGCATCTCCAAGCTGTCACCCACCCCTCGGGCCCTCCTTTATAGAGAAACGTGTCACGTATGGGTGGTGTTCAGGAAGAAACACGTGTGTTGTGCTCTGTTTATGGCCGGCTTTGCTCGTGGCCTAGGACTTGCATCTCCATTCACTGGTCCTGTAAAGTGGTTGGGGGTCGGTATTTTTTGGTCACAGCCAAACAACCAGAGTCCAGTGATGTCCCTCTCCAAGCTAACCTTTCTCCAGGAGGGATGAACGTGTGAGCCCACAGGCAGGACTCGGTGTGAGCCCAACGTCACCCATTCTCATGTGCTATCTGTCTCGCAGAGGGTCTTCAGTCAGAGGATTCCATTAGTTCTCCTAGGAAAAGAGAGGATAGAAAAGGTTTGCTAGGTACCACCCTGGGGACATAAATACCCAGCCAATTTGCAGAAAGGCCAAGTCATGGATTACATCATAGATATGGAGTGGATTGCTACGGTTCCCCTCCTTAAAGAGCTGGTGGAGGAAATTGTTTATGGCCATGTTGGCATGTGGAGGATGTTGCCTCCTGCCAAGTTCAATTTACTCAACCGAGAGGTCATTTAAATAAAGGCTGGTGAAGAGACCCATTCTACTGAGCTACAACCAGAGCCCAGCTGGAGGGTGAGGACAAATGTCTCTCTGGTCTCCTGGGGCACACAGAGGCAGATCCGTGCCCTTGGGCTACCTGAGTAATTGGTGGTCTTCCCTTGAGAAAGTGAGCTGAGGACTCCTAGTGCCTTCCTGGGGGGCTGAACCCCTCACTAGATCAAGCCAAGAAAGAAGGTGGTAAAGTAGGATGAGAAGGTTTCCCAAGCTAAACACTTACCTAGGTTGGCCATCACGGGAAGTACAGGAATAGCTTCACATTCTCTCTGAGCATTTAGGACTGGGCTTGGCAGCAGCCCATTTGTTCCTTGGGTTGTGCTCCTCTGAGGAACAAAGTTAGTTCCTTAGCATTTGGATCCAGACAAAGGCTTAGCAGCAGCTGGTGCAACAAAGTCTGTAGCTGTTTATTCCCTTTCCGAGCAGAACACCTTTGGTCGTCTATTGCTTCAGATTCTGCTGAGAAACTGCAGCAACTTCCCCGGGTTTTGGTCCGATATGAAACAACTTTTGTTTTCAGTTGAACACCTGGGATTGTGTAAGACATGCACAGAAATCCTCCCGGCTGCATCCTGTCCAAAGCCGCGCTCCTTGAGGTCTTCGGGGCTGTAACACCTGCTTGTCCTAATCCAGCGCTGTCCAATGGAACATGCCAAGATCCAGGTCTTGCTTGCAGGATGCCAGGTCACACCCTGAACTGAAACTTGCGTGTGAGGTCTTCACTGCCAAGAAACTCACCCCAATCAGAAAAGTCAGCTGGGAGGTAGCGCTACAAGCAGGGAAGACCCCTGTGTCCCCTTGAAGTGCCATAGCCCTGCTCTCCTACACATCTGGCCCCAGCAAGCCTGTCTCCACCAGCTTTTAATCTCTCTTGGGCTGAGGTTCTGCGTAGGATGGGCATGCAAGTGCGAGCTGCTTTTCAGGCATACCCACTCCTGCAGTCTCTCATGGCTCCTCTCCTGTGTCTCTCAGAACTCAGTGGTGGCGATGTTGAAATGACACTTTGCTGTTTCCTTCTCTGTCGGACAGCAGAAGACAAGACTTTTTCAGGATGATTGCCAACCCCACTTCAGCTCTCCCTTAGGATGGGTACGCTGTGAAAACATAGATGTGGAGAATGCTACTCATAGACTGGAGAGGGTGGAGGAGACCTCCAGAGGTTACCTAGTCCATTACCGTGTCCCACAGCAGGACTAATGATCTGTTTACACTTTCTGGCAGATTTATCTTAAAGGATTTTTAACGGTGTCAATTAGAGACGGCATCATCTCCCCTGGATTTCTATCTTGCTGTAAAGACTCCTTAGGATGTTAGTTGTTTCTAAGCATCACAGGCCAACAAGGCCCTCAATTCCTATTGCAGTGTTTTCTCAAGTCCTCAATTTTGGAAGGATGGCAGACCAACAATTCACAGTGCCCCAAGGTGACAGATAAACTACCATGGTCATATGACAGAAGCATCCCATGGAGAAGCTCAAAAACCTTGGCAACATTGTACCAGTATCTCTGCCAAGACTGCAGTGGGTTAGTGTAAATGGGTGTCTGCTAAAGGGGATTCCACCCCCCCAAGGTGACTGAGGGACCTCAAAAGCATCTGCAGAGTTGAGGTTGTAAGTCTGAAAACGCACCCCCTGCCCTCAGCCTTTGTCCTGTGGATACCGTGTCCTTCAAGCACTGTCCCAGGCCAGGTCCTGGCACTCCTGGGAGTTCCCTGTGGTCTGGGGATGCTTTGAAATGAAGTGAGTAAGGCACAGAGCAAGGAGCCTCTTGCCCACCAGGAAAGGGCCAGGGGGTTGGGATGGGCAGTCATATTACACAGAATTAAAGAAAAAAACCCTTTAATCTCAAAACCTGCATGACTTCATCCTGATCATTTCTTCCTCTGAACAAAAAAGGATGGATTTTGGGCAGTCCTTTCAGAGGAAGACAACCCAATGCCATTCCTCCCCCGCCAGACACAGGCGTGCATGGGCTATTTCTTTTCCTCTTGTGAAAAGTCAGTAATTTGGGGAGGGATGAAATTTCATCTCTATTTTTTGCTCTGTGAACCACAGATCTTCATCTTTAAACCTCTTGACACCACCAAAGTCACAGCAGCTGCTTGTAAAGGCAAAGGACTGACTGAGCCGAGAGAGAGAAAGGGAGACAATTATTTTAGGAACTACTCCATACCTGAGGACTTTCATAAGCACAAAGAAGAATTATGGAGGGAGGGGGGGAAGAAAAAAAGAATGAGGCAAAAAATTTCTGTAGCCATCAAACTCTTAATTTTTTTGGCTGCTCAGCACCGTTCCCAGTGGTTTGGCAGTCCCAGAAGCCTGTGAAGTGTTGTCTATATACAAATACCACACTGTGGTCAAAGCAAGATGGTGAGCAGGGCAGGAGATGCTGTGGTGGGGAGATGGTGTTGGAGCAATAACCCCATGGGTAGCAGGGGGATGCTAAAGGCTGTGTGTGCGTAGGGGAGGGTGGCCAATGTCTGCCTGTACTGCTGGGGTGTCACCTGTACTTAGCTCTTCTGTACATGTCAATATTCAAACATATCCATGAATAAAGCACACATGCATTTTCCTGACCTTCCCCTTGCTCCTGTCTGTGGCACCAGGATGTCCATGTCCACACATCAAGGCTGGTGCTGAGGCCACTGATCCTGAGCCATAAGGGCAGCTGGAAAAAATGGGATCCAAAGATGCTGAGGGGCCTGGAGCATCTCTGTGGCCAGGAAAGGCTGAGAGCCCTGGGACTGTTCAGCTGGAGAAGAGCAGCCTGAGAGGGGAGCTGAGCAATGCTGAGAAAGAGCTAAAAGGGCCCCGAGGGGCAAGAGGATGGGGACAGACTCTGCTTAGTGGTGCCCAGTGACAGGACAAGGGGCACCAAGGGGCACCAACTGGAACCCAGGAGGAGAAACCTCTTTGTTGTGAGAGTGTGTGAGCCTGTGCCAGGCTGCCCAGAGAGGTTGTGGAGTCTCCTTCTCTGGAGAGATTCCAAACCCACCTGGACACTGTGATCTTGGGCCCCCTGCTCTGGGTGACCCTGCTGGAGCAGGGGGCTTGGATGAGATGATCTCCAACCCCACCATGCTGGGATTCCGTGAAACAGGGGGATGTTTTTTTTTTACGAGTTGGCAGAGTGGTGGGGTTCAGAGGCTCCTTGCTTGGCTGGAAACCCTTCCCTGATCTGCTGCCTCCCAGGAAGGAGGAACAGCAGGCGAAACACCAACTCTGCTGATGTGCAGAGACAGCAGTGCCACACAGGAAGGGGACACAGACTCACATGACTCCTGGGGCTGCATGCAATGACAATTTGGAGAAGATTTAGCTCAAAGCTGCTGGCAGCACAGGAGGAGGGAGGCATTGCAAGATGTAGCGGGCACGGGAAGAATTGCACCACAAACTGTGGCAGGTAGAGATGCTGAGATGCCACCACGTAACCCAGGTGGGTGGAAATAAGTCAGGGTGGCTGGTGCTGCAGCCTCCTGACGAGCACAGGAGGAGGGGAGATGGAGGAGAAGGGACGGTGGGAGTTCAGTGCCAGCCAGGGAGACTTCTGTTCATGCCACGAACATCTGTGAGTTATTTTTGGCAACTTAAAAAAAAAAAAAAAAAAGAAAAAAAGACATCACAGGGAAATTGTTGAGGCAAATTGAATGTTATCTTGCCAATTTTGGGTGGAAAAAAAATAAATAAAAACTCTAGAATACAAATGTATATAAAATTTGTCTAAAAATACCGAGTAAAATTCAAGTCAGTTCCTAAACACAAAGTGAGTTCAAGGTTGAACCCAGAAACGTTGCACCTTTTCTTCCTGAAAATCATGTTTGTCTTCACATGTGCATGAAGCAGATGAAGATGTAGAGGAAGAGCAAAGCCTGAGGGTTGGGCCAGAGTCAGGACTCTCATCAAAGCTGTTTCCTTCCCCTCAACAGGGGCTGTTTTGTGTGGCTGGGGCTTTGCAGACTCGAAATAAACTTTCCTGAGAAGAGTTCCAGCGGGTTGAACCCAAAATGTGCTGTGAAAACGTTGCAGGTTTGATGTGTTTTCCCTGCTTCTTGGTAGGTGGCCACTCGCCCAAGGTCAGCACCTGAAAACTTGGTGGGGCTGGCCTGGGAACAGGGGGACAATCACCAGAGCCTCACCAGGGCCAGAAAGCCATTGGGTGTCTGTGAGGAACCTGGTGTTGAAGGAGAACAGGACTCCAGATGAGACAACATGTGCTGATTTGATTGATACAGGGTGAAGCACCGGGCTGGTTGGTACATCCTTGCTATGGGTTGTAGCAACTGGCTTCAAGCAAGCTGGAAATCACCCTAAATTTAGGGTGAAGAGATTTTGGAGCAGAAGCACTACAAATAACTAGAGGAGACTTCACCTGACCTTCACTTCTATCACATCTCCAGGTCTCGGTTTGGTTTTGGGTATTACTGGCTGTGCTCACAGCAGAACTGAGCCCCATTCCCACCTCTAGCCAGGGACATCAGAGAAGGATAAAGCCTGAAGCAAGAGCAGGTGAAGTGATTTTACCCAATTCCATGAAAAAAAAGGGTCTTACAACCTCTGTAGCCCCAGGACAGAGATGAATCTGGGGCATCCCTGGTGGCTCAGATGAGAGACCCACAGGTAGGACCCAATGGGCACCAACGATCCCCTGTCATGCTGTGATCTCCCCACTAAACCTCTGCTTCCAAACTAAATTCAGGGCTCAGTGTGAGGACCAGGACAGATGAAATCCCACCTTCCCATGGCGTTGCTGGTCAGCACTGGTGGGGTGAGGTCAGAAACATCCCCGGTTCTGCAGGCTGTGTGCTGGTGTAGCTGCATCCAGGGCTTCTTGCCAGTGGCAAGGCAATAAAGAGGAGCAAGCTGGTACCTTTTTATCGGGGCCTGTTGGGACAGGACAAGGGGTGGTGGTTTGAAACTAAAAGAGGGAGATTTAGACTGGAGAGAAGGAAGAGATTTTTGATGCTGAGGGTGGTGAGAGCCTGTCCCAGGTTGCCCAGAGAGGTGGTCAATGCCCTATCCTAGGTGAGGTTGGCCGGGGCTCTGAGCAACCTGCTCTGGTTGCAGGTGTCCCTGCTCAGTGCAGAGGTTGGTCCCTTCCAACCCAAGCCTGTCTATGATTGTAGACACTTTGTTAGAGCCAGAGTGGCCGGAGGCACTTTTGGCAGTGTGTTTTGGCTAAATTCCCTGCAGATGGGGCTTCTGGAAATGAATGAGAAGGTCTGAATGGGAACCCAGCAACACAGAGAAGCTGAGGGAGAAGGAAGGGTCCAACTGGGCATCTCAGGGTGATTTGAACTATCGGATCTTGCTTTTTGATTTGGGAGTAGATTTTACCTCATCTGAGACATCCTTAGTGCAGGTCCCTAAACCTGAGCTTGTCACTGAGTCTCTGGAGTCACCAAGGAAAAAAACAGCCCTCCAAGGGCATCATCGACCTGACCTCAGCATTGGCCATAGAGTGATGACTGGTGCCCTAGAATCAGATGACAGAAGGTTTTGGGGTTACCTGTGTTGCAAACACAATTCAGGGAGGTGTTGCTGTTCCAGGTGGCCCCTCCAATAAGGAACACTGGGAGCTCAGTCCATCTCTAACTGATGGTGAACACCCAGGTCCTGAAGTACCACCACCAGCGTGTAAACTCATCAGCAGGTCCCATCAGCCACCGTATTAAAAGATCCTCCCACCTCCTTTACCTTATGCCTCTGAAAACATCTCCGAGTTTTCATTTTGTCACTCGATCCACTGCTCTATTGCTACTTAATTAGTTCAGCAACCAAAAGCCTCAAGGAGAAACACAAGAACTCCTGTAAATTGTTTTTGTCCAAAGCAGTAATCTGTGGAGCTCTGGATCGTTTGTACACATCTCTTTCCTCCCCCCTTCCCATTAATGAGGAAAATAAACCAAGTGCTTGTGCTTCCACCATACCAAGCGATGAGTTTTCTACCAACCAGTGATGTGCAACCCAACCTACAGTTGACCCAGACCCCACCTTTTACTTGGGTAAGGAGAAACAACACTCAATCCAACCCAAAGCCCAGGCTTTCTGTAGGGTGGTTGAGTTGAAGTGGTTGTCTTGTAACAAGGCTTAAAATTTCCTCCCCTCTTCCTGCAGATGATGGATATTTAAGTCTTGTGGAAAGAAGAGCAAATACCTCCCTGGTATTTTATTAACTCTCTTACCCAACTGTGTGCATTAATGACTGGTGACAGCAAAGAGCATCGTCCTGGACATACGCAGATCCTTGGAGAGCCTCCACATTATCCTCCGTTCCTTCCCTGCAAATGCCCCAGGGAGAAAAATCAGAACGGGGATGAAATATGGCCCCATCCCTCTATAGTTTTTATCCTTCTGTCCAAAAATGAGCTTCAACCAGTTCTAAAACCACCACCCCCTGCGCACTTCATTTGAAGCCTGGACGCACCATGCTGTGCTTTCCGACTGGCACGAGCTGCTCTGCTCAGCAGCAATTCCTGAGGATTGGGCTTCGGCGTCCAAGTTTAATGCCACGGGGATGAAGTAGCACAACAGTCTTCGGAGACGGCGGTGACTGAAACCTTCATGGCTCATAAATGCCGGGTTTGACTCGGCTTCATCTCAGCAGTGCTTAATTTCGAAGCTGAAGAGCGACATAAAAGTAAATGGAGAACAACGGATTGCATCTCGGGCAGGAACCTGTTTCTAGATGCCGGGTGGGCTTCCAAGGGGTGGGAGAGGAGAGGTCACCTCTAACTTTGCTCCACTAGCTTTTGTGTGCATCTGAAAAAGCAGCTGGCACCAGCGTTGGAGAAGGTTGCAAAACTCTTAGGGCGACTCTTCGGGTGATACAGTCTCCAGGGATGTCAGAGTTTTCCTCCTCCAATTCAAAGGAAGGAGCTGGCTTAGTAGAAAAATCAGCAGCGAGAGTAAGAAGGGGAAGAGCTTGGACTTTTCTGTTTCTGTTGGGCTTATTTAAACCCTGAATGCAGAAACCCTGAGCTTTAGGACAGCAATACCATCATCAAGCCAAAGAAAGGTGGGTTTGGAGAGTGTCTTCCTGTCCCCAAGCAATACAGTGGCCGAACGACAGCAAGGACCCAACCCCAGAGTTGAGGACATTGGGGCAAATAATCCCACTTCATCCCTGATGATCTGCATGGAGCACAAGCCCCTTTTTTTCTACAATCAAGACTTGGCCACCTCTTTAGGATGCTTTTCCTTTGTATTACCCCTCAGAGACTGCATTGAAAAAGATCAGGGACAAGAGCTTCCCAAAGGCACCGTAGGGAAGATGCAGATGAGGGTGATGGGTTTGGGGGGGGGATTACAAAGTGGTGTGTGGACACAGCAGCCTACCCTCATGCTTTGGTGGAGGACACGACCTAATTTTCCTCCTCCTGGATTCAGTACCTGGGACAGGGTAGACACAGCCTGCTCAGGGAGATGCAAACACCTTGAGACCCACCACCCCCATGGTAGAAACTCACCTTCATCCCAGGAAGGAGTCTTTAAAAAGAACTTGAGCTATTTCTCTTCCCCTTAGTTTAAGAAAAGGGGTTAAAAAAAAAAAAAGAAGAGGAAGAAGAAAAAGCAGAGGAAAAAGATTTTAACCAGATCATCTACTTTTTATTTCAGAGGAAAGATTTGCATTATTTACTTTTATTTATGTACATGTACTTCACATTTGTATTTAAAATGCACAGACCTCCCAATAATTTTCTCGTTCCGGCTTTAAATTAGCTGTTATTTTACAATACAAAAAAATCATACCAAAAACTGCAGTTCCTAAATGTGTATGTATAACACCCACAACCCCCAGCAATGAAATAGTTTACAATACTCGCTCGTATTTACATATGAATGCAATAAATGCTAAATTATACATATTAACAAACTAAGCTCAACGCAGATAAGAATCGTAAATAATTACAGAACAAAGGGAGGAAAAAAACCCAAACCAAACCAACCAAACCCAGACCACAATTCAAGGATCTTAGTGTAAAGAACATTCATTGTGCACAAATTTCAAAGGAATATAAAACTCTATTTTTATCTTCTTTTTGCTTTTTTTTTTTTTTTTAAAAAAAAAAAAGAAAAATGGACTGATGTATGTTACACTCCTCTATTATTTTATATATTTTTTTTCTTCTTTCTTCTGGTAGAGGTTTGTGGAGTCAAAGATAAATGTAGAAGAAATGTCTAAAGAACTAGAGTACCTGGAAGATGCACAAAAATAGTCCATGTGTAGTGTTAGAACAAATAAACTCAGCGTAACCTGCCCTGCTGCAGAAGTGGGAAAAAAACCCAGCATATACACATTATCAGAGTGTTCCTGGCGTGGAAAACACCTAAATTAAGCAGCTATCAACAGAAAAAAAAGGCGTGAATTTGACTAAAATTGCCAACACCACCTCCCAGAATGAGACACGTGCACCTACTCCTCCCTTCCCTTCTCTCTCGCGTCCCCGAACGCATCCTCCAGTGACACCTTTCCGTGTGCAACATCCACAACTCCCTCTCCCAACCTGCTCATAGCTCAGGAGGCTCTGCAAGCCCACCCACCCCCTTCCCCTGTGGTGTTCCCAAAGGAAAGGAAAATGAGGAAAAGCAGAGGCACCCGCTGCTTACTGTGAGGTGGACGGATGAGGTTTAAGCCACTCCCGGCACGTAGGGTCTGTTCTTCGCTTCCTCGCCAGCTCAGCGCTGACAAATCCCCGTTAGAATGGTCTGAGGGGTTCAGAGGAGCAGGGGATGATGCTCTGTCCCTACCTCAGGGTCTCAGAAAGGGGGGAAAAAAAAAAAAAAAGCAAGCCATCTGCTGGCACTGGGAGGTGATAAAGATGGAGAATCAGCCTCAACTTTGGCGGCCCTGGACGTTGGGAAAAGGTTGAAGTTTGATTTTCAGCCTCTCGAGTGAGGGTATTTCATCAAGAGCTCACTGCAGCTTATTTAGGGCTGGGCTGAGCAGCCCTTTATGATAAACCCAGCGACTCCACATTTGATAAGCACTGGCCACAGAGAAAATGACGTTTCCGAGCAATATTTAGTAGACAACCCTAAGGAAGCTCTGCCAACGGGGCTGTCGTGCTTTTACGGCACCATCCCATCAGGTTTTGGCACGTTACGTGCTACGACCTGATGCTCATGGCAGGTATTTACCCCATGGTGGATGGTTTTGTTTTGGCAACTGCAATCCAGAGCATTTTAAAAGCCCGGAAAGAGTGGCAACAACTCAGAAGTTGTGTCCCATAAATCTTCTTGACCCGTACCATTGGCTGGGTCTCCTGTCACTCAGGCTACCACGGTCCAGAGAAAATCCTGGGCTAAGAAGAAAAAGTTTCAATCAAAAAAAAAAAAAAGAAAAAGAAAAAAAGGGAAAAAAAAAAAAAGAAAAAAAAAGGAAAAAAAGTACATTATTTGGAGATTCAATGGCACAGTTGCTTTCTAGGGTAAAAGGGCTACAAGGTTTCTGATGTTTTATTCAATTTTCCTTTGTTTTTAAAGGCTCCTCTTGACGAATGGAAACGTTCTGGGGGCTAGGCCTTGAATGCTGAATTTCAGCCAGGTACGAAGGCTTGAAAATAGTGATTTTTTCGAATGGAAATCACTGGCACAATCTTAATGGCAGCGGCTTAAACTGCTGACTTAATCCTCCGAGTAATGGCTGTTTTGAGGACATTTGTTACTTGTCTTCAAGCGTTGGGTTTTTTTTCCCCTTTTGAGAAGGAAGAGCCGTATTTTACTTCGCTTCTTTGTTTAAGTGAAATGCTTTTGAATAGATAAAAGTCACGTTATGCCTCCCTGCTTTATACTTGCAAGGTATCACGACGATAATTTGATGTTTCTTTAAAGCTCTGGGAAGTTATTGAATGCTCATCAGATGAAGAAGTTGTTAAGACAAAACTCATACATCATTTAAAATGCATCAAAAATACATTTGGTTTTTGTTGTTTTTTTCTTTCTTTTTTTTTTTTTTTTTTTTTTTTCCTGGTGCATATACATTTTAAATCTCTCCACGTTCTGCACGCAACTGTATAGTTTATGTACAAGTGCAAAAACAGTGTGTCATTTTTCATTTATTTACAGATTCTCCCATGAAATAAGGTTGCTCTTTCTCCACCCGCCTCACCTCCAGAAGAAATAAACCCACAAAATCCTTCACTTTTGATACTGGCCTAGTGATAAACCACCAACAAGTCTTCCTTCACCCCCATCAATTCCCACCTTCGCCTCTGTTTTACCTTTAAGTTGGGATGAAACTGTTTGCAGCAGAGATATGTATGAGAATTCTCTTTTTTCCCGCCCCCCTCATCAGTATGGAGATAAGATGCAGAGCAGAGCTACATCCTAAAGGAGCTGGTTTGGTTTTGTTTATATAAACAAGCCTTGTTCCTCTATTTACATGATTTTATTTTTTTTTTTTGGTTCTGCTAAGCCTCAAAGTTTGATCATTTTTGCTCATCTTTCTCAGATCTGACACATAACTCTGTGGCTACGCTACTGGGTTTACACTCCTGGGCACGTTCAAGCTTTTGAGACCAGACAACCCAGCTCTCCCAGGGCAAAAAAACCAAAAACAATCAGGTCTTTTTGTTAATGTAAAAACATAATATCCCTCCAGGCTTATTGTTCAAAAAGCTGTTTCTGTTCAGGGAAACCTAAGCAGCGACTTTAAGCACCTGCTTAAGTGCTGTCCTGAATATGGAGGCTTAAGCACGAGAGCTTGCTTAATTTGGGTTGGCAGTTCTCCTCCCAAAGAAGTGTTGGAGAAGCAAGAAGAAGACCTCTCTGAATGTGAGGATGTGCACGAAGACTGAGAACATGTCAAGTAATAACAGGGGAGGGATTTCAGTCCGGTATTATTTCTCTTGTTCGGGTTAGCCCTGTGCACATAGGAAGTGAGAAAAGACTTTCAGGAGATGAAGCTGTCTGAGGTAATCTGTGCATCAGTTAAAACTTTAATTGCCTAAATCCCTTCATTTGAAAAAACAAATCTCACCCTTTTCCCTCCCATAATTTCTTTTCCCCAGAGGGTATTTTAACTTCTGGTTTAGAAGCAGATGCATTTTACATATATATATAAAAACCACACACACACATATACATATATATATATAAAATGCATTTTTCCCCACAGTATTTTTTCTGCAGTCCTGTTGCATTTGCTAAATGACGTATTAAATGAGAATTATAATCCACCACAGTCTTGAAACCAGTAGGCTGTCCCCCATCACTGCTGTCTGGACACACACATCTTTATTGGGTTGCCACCACGCTCCTAAGAGCCTCCTCAAAAGACATGGTTTAAAAACCCACCAAAAAAACCCAATAAACCAAAAAAGAGTGGCTGATAGGTGACCCATCATCAAAACACGCACACACACACAGAGAGAGAGAGAAAAAAAGATGCAGTTGCTTGGGTTTCATTTTGGAAATGGTGCTACTTGGCCAGAAGATTCAAGAGCATTTTGCTTCACTCCCCTCGGGTTGATGCTCCTCTTGTTTGGTAAATACTAGATGTCCTCATCAGAAACCAGTGACTCAGAGACCTGAATGGAATCGCACTTACTGCGATTAAACAACAATTACACGCCTCGTTTGGCACCTTCACGTAGCATCTTCCTACCAGCTCCAACATCCCAGCTTCGCGTGGTCCCCGGCATTCCGGAACAAAGGGAGAGAGACGCTGGGCAACAGCATGTGCCGACTGATGGGTTAAGTCCAACCTTGAACCTCCAAACACAATCCCAACCAGTCAGAGTACATCAGATGGTTTGATACGTGCCCCGAAAGCCACAGCTTCTCTTTGCTGTTTGCAAGTCCCTTCCTTTCACCAACGAGCCACCTTCTCCAACATCTAGCAGGGTTCAACCCCAGTGGGAAAGATCAGTGACCGATCACGTAGAGCACAAACCTGTGGCCAAACAGAGCTTCTCTGCTTGCTCTTTATTTAAAATTCTTTTGGTTTTACTTCAGCCTCAAACGATCTGGCACCTGGAGTGGTTGGTTTTTACACCCTGCAAAGAGATGGAGCTAATCGTAGTGCTGAGGAGCAGTGTCTCTAAGCTCCAGCACACCTCAGCTCTCATCCAGAAGAATGGTAGGAGGGAAAAGAGAGGGAAAAGAGGCCAAACGGGCAGAGAAAATCAGAAGAAATAGAATGTATCTGACCTGGAACACAAGCTGCTTCTATTAAAAACATGGGTAAGACCAGGAGTTGTCATACGAGACAATGAAACTCAACTTTCCCTCCGGGTATTTCCCTCTGGCTGAGTAATTTGTTGGTCAGGAAAATGCCATTTTCCCCCGACTGCACATGGTATATGACAAAAGACCACAGAGTGCCTTGAGGGACTATAGATACCTGTGTTATACGTAGATTTAAAAGCAACAGAACGATGTTAAGAAGAAATGTGTGTAGCAGGTCTCCTCACTCCCTAGATCTGTTCAAGTCTAGGCACTTGTGTGTGGTGTACTCCAAGCAGGTTAAGACTATGTAAACACAGAGTCCTTCGAAAGCCACCTTCACCTTCTCCGGGTACGGCACGCGGTCTGAGCAACACACGACACCGACCTCTAAACCACGGCAGCTCTTGCGTTCCCGATGGTCAGGACCACGATGGCAACAAAAACCGCCGTGTCTGGAAGAGAGTTCCGCTTAAAATAACGAGGGAAGGAACACAAAATATTAAAAGAAAACAAAGGATGAAGATGCTTTGAAGGTTAATAGTAGTGTTTATGTGTTGAGAGCTGACACCTGTAAACACTGCATCTTTTTCTTTTTTTTTCTTTTTTTTTTTGTACAGTTTGATAAATACATGAACTACAAAGCACTTTCCATGTATAAACCTGAGTGTCCTTCATGTTGGACTACGGTTCTATTTACACTGACCAAGAATGACGGCGATCGGATGTTACCGGACCTGCAATAAAATTATTTTACTTTAAACTTGAAGAAAACAAAGGAGCAATCTGAAGCCACGTGTCAGTAAAACTTAAGTGGAGCAGTTGTCAAATAAAGCCAACTATCACGTAGATGAGAGAAAAAGTTGGGTTCAAGGAAGCTGTGTTTTTCTGAGTGCTTCTAGTCTCTTGAGACACAACTTGGAAATCTTCCTCCTCCTCCTCCTCCTCCTCCTAAGTATTCCTTTTCCATTTTGTTTAAAACAGTTTCTGATGTCCATGCATCAAATACAGGTTCCTGGCTGTGCAGGGGGCTGCTGTTTCCGATTTCGTATTGCACCCGATTTCTCTTTGTAGGCAATTGGCATCTGTTGTGAAATGTCCACCAGCGCGCTGGCCACCGCGAGACCTGGGGTGACAAACCAGAAATAGTCACCGAATGACAACGGTCACAGCAACAAAATCCTTCCACCACCGCTGAGAAAACCCCTCCAAGCCACAAAACGAGTATCATTTCTTTGAGTTTTTCTTCTTCTTAAAAAAAAAAAAAAAAAAAAAAAGAGCTGGAGAAGCTTAAAAGATTAAAGCCAAGAGGCTGGGCTGAAAAAAACGTTGGAATACAGGGCGTTCTGCTGAAAGCAACGGCGGTAGACAAAGCTGGAAATAAGAAGTGTGGGTCTTAATGGATGCGAAACTCATAATACTGAAGGGAGGTGTCTGTCTGCACCAGAAGAAATCCTGAGAGCACACATGCATGGAGGTTTCACTGCTCTTCCCAGATGTCTCTGCAACCTCCTTCTGGCAGATCCACAGACAAACCGCTGTTGGGCCATCTGGGATTGAGCTCAGTACAGCTCACAAGGAAATCATCTCACCTCAAACTCAGCTAATGCTTTTAAGATCCTCTGCTTCACCATGGTCACTGGAGAAACCCCAATTAAATAACAAACTGCCCAGGGGATCACAGATTCACACAGAATCCCAGTGTGGTGGGGGTTGGAAGGGACCCCTGGAGATGATCTGGTGTCCCCCCCCGCCCCCGCTCCATCCAGCAGGGTCACCCAGAGCAGGGGGCCCAGCAGCGCAGTGTCCAGGTGGGTTGGGAATCTCTCCAGAGAAGGAGATTCCACAGCCTCTCTGGGCAGCCTGGCACAGGCTCCCACACCCTCACACCAAAGATGTTTCTCCTCCTGCTCAGCTGGAACCTCCTGGGTTCCAGTTGGTGCCCATTGCCCCTTGTCATG